>OX578153.1:88579164-88941664 GCA_951213105.1 Amaurobius ferox
TGGTAATCCCCCCTCCCCCCCCCCCCACACACACCATGATTTTTTTAAAATGTCTAGATATTTATTCGGGAATTTTTTTTTATGTTAATTTATATTGTTATTTTTCTATTTTGCCCTGAAACCCAATCTGACACATTATCGTCTTCGGGGAGGGCGCGCGCCCCCTGCGCCCCCCCCCTGGATCCGCCCTTGTTGTTAACACTTTGCAACATAGTTGAAAAGTGTTTATGACTTTGGTCATTCTGTCTGTCTGTCTGTCTGTTCGCACGATAACTGCCGTAAAAATGACTTTATCAAAATAAAATTTTAGTATGCTGTTGAGACGGTCTGTGGGATATATGGGAATGTAAGTGAAAAATATCACCCAATTAGTTTTGGATTGAACTCGGGTTAAAAAATTGAAATACATTGAACCCTATGGGACCTAATTATTCAAACATTTTTTAAGTGAAGTTAATATTCACAAATTACTTCGAAAAGTTTAGGAAATATTCAAATTATCCCATAAAATATGTAAAACAAATTTCAGAAAAATACGTTTGGTAGTTTTTTAAATAAAAATTAAAATAATAATTACTTCCATATTATATAAAGCGATAACGTGACTCACTTCAAAAATATGGCATCTATTTATTTTTTCTAGTGTAAAAAGCGTGATTTTTAAAGTTCTTTTAAATTTATATTTAGTGTTGCACCCGTCCTAAAATCGTTTTATTTTTGTGTATTTTCTGTGCATCTATATTCTGCGTAAAAGAAATTACAATATTTTGGAGTTTAAATGATCATCACACTTTGATTATTTCTACAACGAAGCCTAATTTTAATGAATGCAGAATGTAAACAAGTGATTGTGAGATGAGTTGTATAAGAATTGCTGAATGTTTTTCACGCAAAATTATTCAACTCTGGAGTCTGGAATAAAAGTGTATGAATGAAATATTCACTGATTTTATATACAGAGCCAGACGATTTATATTTCGATGACGTCATTTGAATAAAGTTCATTTTTAAAGTTCATTTTGATTCATGTTTAAAGTTCATTTTGATGTTTTGAATTTTATTTTCGCAAAGGGATGTGGCTTTTGTCGGTGTTGAAACTACGTTTTGAGCGCCCTTGTGGTGGTGTGTAGTGGCATTCTCGATTATCCAGTTTTCATGTGAATTGCTTGTTTGGTGGGAATTTTCATCTGTGATTCATTTTCATATTCAGTTCTGCATGTTTGGGAGGTTGTGCTCTGGATTACTTGTCCAGTCTCCATCTTGGACTCACTGGACGGGTTTGGGAGTATTTCCGTGAACGTTCGTACTGCCTCCCTGGTAGAATTTCGACTTGTTCATTCCGGTGCTTCTAGATTGGGCTGTTGAGGTTGGTCGTGTGTACACGTGGTGGAGGGGGAAGGGTTCATGCCGCATGGTAATACAATTTTCTTAATGTATCCTTTTTTCATTTTTTCATTTTTTGATGCCTGTAGTCTGAGTTTAAGTATTTATAGTAATGTACTATTGCTTAATCTGAAACAGGCATTTGTTTGGGTTGATTAGAATTGAATACTCAGACCTGAAGATGAATTTGGTTCTGATTAATCATCGAGTTTGGGAGGGTTCTGTTCTTTTCTCTTGTCGGCTTTATGGCCGTGGGTTTGCTTCTATGGTGATGTTGGTGTTACTTGAATTGTATTTTTATTTTTTTTATTTTTACATAATTCTTATTGTTACATTTCAAATATATATATATATATATATATATATATGAGGTCGCATATTGAACTCATTTTTATTATCTTACAACATTGGAATTATGTAAAGCCAAGGAGATTTTTCGTGAAACATTTCGAAAAAAAAAAAAAAAAAAAAAAGTGCCGATTCTACTTTTCAAGGATTTGGCAAATTTTAATAGATTAAGATGCATTACTGAACTAAGCTGTGTATCAAATTTCAGATATTTAGGACGTAAGGAAGTATGTTATAAAATGACATTAAAGAAGTTGAAACAAACACAATGGAATACAAAATCGCGAAAGGCTAAAATGTATAAAATAAAATACTATACAAAATATTTTTAAGTTACACTGTTTTTAGTAAAATGCACTAAAAAGTAAAATCTAATTTATAGCTATCACCGATAGCCTTTGTCATATGCGATTCAAAATAAAACAGTGCGGCTGAATTACATTTGAACATTAACAGAATTTTAAAGAAAGATTTATAATATAAACATCTTGATTTATCTATATGTCTCTCTGTCTATCTATCCTGGATAATGCTTGGCGAAATTTTTGGCGACTTCTTTTAAATGTTGTGAAAATTGACGAAAGTGTCGCTAAATCGATAAAAATATCGCCAAATCGATAAATATGACGCTAAATCAATGAAATAAATTCTGTTTCGAAAGGGAATAGTATTGTATTGATATCTCGATAGAGTATAGACGGTAGGCCTGTCAGTCCAACCGTCCCACTTGGCGACAAATTTGGTGAGTTTTAAATGTCGCCAAATTTATCAAAATATTGCCAAATTGACGAAAATGTCGCCAAATCGATAAGAATTTCGCTAAATTCATAAATATGACGCAAAATTAATGAAATTAATCGTGTTTGAAAGGGGATCGTATTGTAGTGATATGTCGGTAGCGCTTGCCTGTCAGTACAACCGTCCAACTTGGCGAAAAATTTGGCGAAATTTTAAAATGTCGTCAAATTGATTAAAAATATCGCCAAATTAACGACAATGTTGGCAATTCGATAAGAATGCCGCCAAATTGATAAAAATGAAGCCAAATGAATAAATTAATTGTATTTTGAAAGGGGATAGTACTGTGCTGATGTTTCATCAGCGTTTGTCTGTCAGTCCAACTGTCGCACTTGGTGACAATTTTGGCGAGTTTTTTAAAATAAACTCAAAATTGAACAAAATATCACAAAAATTAACGAAAGTGTCACCAAATTGATGAAAATTCAATATCTTGGAAAGAATACAAGAATTTACTATAAGAAGAAACCATTTCTCAGTTCGTCTGTCCGTGACGTTTGGCAAAATATTTGGCAAAGTTTTTGGCGGTATGTCGCAAATGTCGTCAAACAGATAAAAATAACGACATATGGGAGGAAATATTTTGCAAATTTTTAATTCCGTCATATGACGGACACACCTTCTAGTATAACATAGAATGACATACATAAGAGTGACACATTGCTAATTAAAATCGTCAAAAAAAATGTAAAGGAATGGAATGTAATTGAATTCAGTCGCACATGTCCAAGAATGTTGTGATAGCTAAAAACTATTTTTTTTACTTTTTACTGCATTTTACTAAAACATTGTAACTTGAAAATATTTTTTTATAATATTTTATATTATGTAAAATTATAAACATAAATTAAAAGGAAAAATCACTTACACGAGATTGCTCGGATAAAATAGAACCTAATTCCATAGACATCGCCTCCGCTCTCTTAAAATCCATCGGCACATTATCAGAAACTTCAGGTACGCTGGTCTGATTCACACTCTGAAAAGAGAACATGAAAATATTGTAGGTTATATCTAAAATTTATCCCTTCAACAGAATGAATAAAATTTCAGATTAAGGTCAATTCCACATAAAAGTCCCATTTATGCGCCAAAATAAATATTCAGATTATCTTTAAAAATAAAGACAACCAAAAAATTGGCTAAAAGTCATTTATTAAAATTTCCTGTTTCGACGTACTAAAATTACACGGCCATAGCGCTTTCGGGCATTACTATGCCCTTCATCAGTGGCGAAGTGAAAATAAGTGGCGTACATGTGCTTAAATGCAGGCCGTAACCGCCAAACAAAATTTACATATAAATCATTTTATATTTTTAGATATAAGGCATTTAAAATATAATTTAATTATGAAATACAAAATACAATAAAAGAACAAGAAAGATCAATCATGCATAAAGCATTGATTAATAAACACTTTCCAAGTTCAATGCAATTTTATATAGACATCTCTAAAATGCGATATATTCCTCGGTAATATTTTTAAAAGTATCACAATACTACATCAATTTATTATATTTGAAAACTTCATCGAAAAAAATGAACTTCATTCAAATGACGGCATTGAAATATAAATTGCCTGGTTTGAAAATCTCTAAAATGCGATACATTCCTTGGTAATACTTTTAAAATTATCATAATACTACATTAATTTATTATATTTGAAAACTTCACCGAAAACAAATGAACTTTATTCAAATGACGTCATCGAAATATAAATCGCCTCTATATAAAAGCAGCATTTCATTCATAAACTTTTTTCCATTCCTTTCATTCATCACAATACTATCTATAATAATTTATTTTATTTAAAAACTTAAAACTATGGAGGTACAAGTAATTTAACTCTATGCTTAAAACTTCATCGAAAAAATCATCTAGTTCTCTGTCGAAAGGCCTGACCACCCGACTCGTCCAAGGACTTAGAGCAGCAAAGTGGACGGCCGGATCTGGTTTTCTGTGTAAAATTAATGAATATTTCATTCATACCAGCTATATTGCAGATTCCATGAGCTAAATAATTTTGCGTTAAAGAAATGCAGCATTTCTTATACAACTCATTCTACATCTGTTGGTATTTGCATTCTCCGTAAGTGAAAATTAGGCTTCGTTGTTGAAATAATCAAAGTTTGATGATCATTTAAACTCAAATATATTGTAATTGCGTTATTTCAGTATGTAGATGCACAGAATTTAAGCAAAAATAAAGTGGTTTTAGGGCGGATACAACACTAAATATGAATTAAAAAGAACTTTAAAAATCATGATTTTGACACAAGATGGATGCCATAATTTATTTTGAAGTGGGTCACGTGATCTGTTCCTATAAAGGGAGTAATTATTATTTTAATTTTAATTTAAAAAACTACTGAATATATTTTGTTGAAATTTATTTTATATATTTTATGGGATAATTTGAATAGTTTCTAAAATTTTCGAAGCAATTTGTGAATTTTAAATTCGCTTAAAATTTTTTTGAAATATTAGGTCCCATAGGGTTCAATGTATTTCATTTTTTCAACCCGTGTTCAATCTAAAACTAATTGGGTGATATTATTCATTTATATTCCCATATGTCCCACAGACCGTCTGAACAACATACTAAAATTTCATTTTGATAAAGTCATTGTTACGGCAGTTATCGTGCTAATGGACAACAGACAGACAGAATGAACAAAGTAATAAACACTTTTCAACTATGTTGTAAAGTGTTAAAAAAGGTTTATAAATTAAATGATAACCAATAGAAATGTCATCAAAAAACGAAATAAAGCATCTACTACATCTGTCGGTTACGGCCTGTATTTAAGCACATGTTCGCCACTTATTTTCACTTTGTCACTGATGAAGGGCATAGTAATGGCCAAAAGCGCTGTGGCCGTGAAATTTTAGTACATTGTAAAAGGAGATTTTAATAAATGACTTTTAGCCAATTTTTTGGTTGTCTTTATTACTTTCCTTATATACATAATGTATAAGGAAAGTATTGACGGGGTCGAAAATTCGAATTCGCGTTTTCGACGGGAGAGCACGTTTCAAGCATCCCTGATTACGAATCAAATATTTTTGAAGTGATGTCTGTGTGTGTGTGTCAGTGAGTCTGTGGAGACGATAACTGACGAACGAATGGACCTATACGAACAAAATTTGGTACAAAAATCACAATCCGTAAACACTGGAAGCCTATTGTTTTTACACGCAATCGAATGTTCAAACCCCCCCCCCCCTAAATTTTCGAGTGAAAATTTGAAAAAATTGTCAAAAAATCAAAACCGCTAATAAAGTTACGCAAATAGACATTTCTTATGTAATTTTTCATTAGAAAACGACTGACATAAATTTTAGAACGCTAACATGAACCTTTTTCGAGATATTGCACATTTTTCAAAAAAAAATATCAAAAAGTCATATAAAATAAAAAAAAATATTTTCTATTAAGAAACATGTTCAATTTTCATATGTAATACCATACGATAAATTTGGTGACAGCATTCTCGTGGATCTAGCTCGTTCCATTGATGAAAAATGATACTTTGGGTAATACTTTTGTATTTGAACGCCAATAGTCATTTACCTGCTGTAAGAATAACTTATTTCTTCGTCCGTAACGCTTGGCGAGATTTTGGCGACGAATTTGGTGGAATGTCGCCAACTAGACGACTTTTTTAAATGTTGCTAAATTAAAGAAAACTCGCCAAATGGATAAAAATGACGCTATATCAATGACGACTCATTGATGACGACGACATGGAAAATGACGACTCATTGACGAAAATTCAATATCTTGGAAAGAATACATTAAAAAATAATCTATTTTTTTTACTGTAGAAGTAGTAAATTCATTGCATTATATAAGGAAAGGCATGTTCTGCCCACATCAGATTTTTTTTTAAGTGTATAAATATTTTCACGTGTTTCCATGCTATTTTATTCAGATTATGGCCCATTTCAGAGGATTTTAAATTTTTAGATTGTTCATGTGTACAGCAATATCGCGGAGGAATAAAAATGCAATATAAATACAACTGGCATCGTAAGAAATTGATACTGTTACATCAGTTACAGAGATATGTTACGTCAGTTATAAAAGATATTGTAATTTTTGAAATTATGGTTGATAAATGAAATATACATAGGTATGCATTTAGTCTATTAGTTATTACTTTCCTTATATACATAGTATAATGTATAAGGAAAGTATTGTGACGGGGTCGAAAATTCGAATTCGAGTTTTCGACGGGAGAGCAAGTTTCAAGCACGTTTCAAGCATCCTGTTATCAGGGATGCTTGAATTTTGAATTTTTGAATCGAACATTTTTGAGGTGATGTCTGTGTGTCAGTGAGTCTGTGGACACGATATCTCACGAAAGAATGGAATGATTCGAATGAAATTTGGTACAAAGATTACAATCCGTGAATACTGGAAGCTTATTGTTTTGAAACATAATCGAATGTTTAGAACCCCTCTAAATTTTCGAGTGAAATGTTGAAAAAAACATCAAAAAATCAAAACCGTTAATAAAGTTACGCAAATAGACATTTCTTATGTAATTTTTCTTTAGAAAACGATTGCCATAAACTTAGAACGATAGCGTGAACCGTTTTCGAGATATTGCACATTTTTTAAATAAAATAAATTTATCAAAAAATCCCATAAGTTAAAAAGAAATATTAATTGAGAAACATGTTCACTTTTTATATGTAATATTATGCGATAAATTGGGTGACATCATTCTCGTGGATCTAGCTCGTTCCATTCATGAAAAAAGATACTTTTAGTAATATTTTTGTATTTGAACGCCAATGGTCATTTATCTACTATAAGAATAACTTATTTCTCCATCCATAACGCTCGGTGAGATTTTGGCGACGAATTTGGCGGAATGTCGCCAACTTGGCGACTTTTAAAATGTTGTCAAATTAACGAAAATCTCGCCAAATGGATAAAAATGACGCTAAATCAATGAAAATGACGACTAGTTGACGAAAATTCAATATTTCGGAAAGAATATAAGTATCTACTATACACTAAGAGTAACCTATTTTCTTTTATTGTAAAAGTAGCAAATTTATTGCATTATATAAGGAAAGTCATGTGCTGCCTACATCAGCTTTTTTAGTATTGTTTCAAAGCAAACACACCATTCTGACTTACATTTTGATAGTATTTAATTATTTACTGAATCAGCAATTACATCTTGTCCAATTGCGTTATGTTAGTTACACAATGTTAAAATGAAATTATAGAAGTATATTCATAGCAAGAAATTTTTTTCTGAAATTTGCCATTTGATAGCCAAAGGTAATAAATATTTTAAAGCATAAAGTTTTGCCTTGACATTTTAAGTAAATGTTTCCTGCTATAAAGAAGCCATAAATCTTGTATAGATTGTTACGTCAGTTACAGTGGAATTGACCTTAACAGATATATTTTAATTTTAACAGATTAACAGATATCCAAATAACAAAACAGATAACATTTCTATAAGGTTCAGAACAAGTTTGTGAATTTCTTTTATTTTAAGGTCAACGGTTTATACTCCGGTAACATTTCTTCTGTGTATCTCAAAGACTTGTTTAGTATTTATTCATTAAAATCTCGGCCGAACATGTTGTGCATGGTGTTTTTTAGGGAATTACTCAGCAATCAGATTGATTGTAGTGCTTTTAAATGCAACTGATTCTTACTTTTCCTGTAATACATGGTAATGTACAGGGAAAGTATTGAAATCATGCCGAAAATCGCAACTTGAGTTTTCGACGGATTTACGCGTTTTGGAACTTCTAGAATATAAAAAAAATCTGATGTGGGCAGCACATGACTTTCCTTATATAATGCAGTGAATTTATTCCTACAGTAAAAAGATAGGTTACTCTTATAGTAGATACTTATATTCTTTCCAAGACATTGAATTTTCGTCAATTAGTCGTCATTTTCATTGATTTAGCGTCATTTTTATACATTTGACGAGATTTTCGTTAATTTGGCAACATTTAAAAAGTCGCAAAGTTGGCGACATTCTGCCAAATTCGTCGCCAAAATATCGCCAAGCGTTATGGGCGGAAACACAAGTTATTCTTATAACAGATAATGACTATTGGAGTTCAAATATAAAAGTATTCCACAAAGTATTTCCTCAAATTATCACCCAATTTATTGCATCATATGAAAAGTGAACATGTTTCTCAATAGTTAATATTTTTTTTTAATTTATGGGATTTTTGATGAATTTATTTGAAAAGTGTACAATATCTCGAGAATGGTTCAGGCTAGCGTTCTAAAGTTTATGTCAATCGTTTTCTAAGAAAAAATTACATAAGAAATGTCTATTTGCGTAACTTTAATAAAGGTTTTGATTTTTTGATGATTTTTTCAAAATTTCACTCGAAAATTTAGGAGGGTTCTGAACATCCGATTGCGTATAAAAACAACAGGCTTCCAGTATTCATGGATTGCGATTTTTGTACCACATATCTTTTGAATCGGCCCATTCGTTCGTCAGTTATCGTTTCCACAGACTCACTGACACACACACACACACACACACACATACTTCACACACACACACACACACACATAGACATCACTTCATGGAAATTTGATAAAATTGGAAGGAAAAAAATCGAGGAGTATTTTCCTTGGTTTTTTACTTTCATCTTTAAGATTATTACTTTTCTTATATACATAATGTATAAGGAAAGTATTGTGACGGGGTCGAAAATTCGAATTCGAGTTTTCGACGGGAGAGCACGTTTCAAGCATCCCTGATCACGAATCAAACATTTTTGAAGTGATGTCTGTGTGTGTGTATGTGTGTGTGTGTGTGTGTGTGAAAGTATGTGTGTGTGTCAGTGAGTCTGTGGAGACGATAACTGACGAACGAATGGACCGATTCGAACCAAATTTGGTACAAAAATCACAATCCGTAAACACTGGAAGCCTATTGTTTTTATGCGTAATCGAATGTTCAGAACCCCCCTAAATTTTCGAATGAAATTTTGAAAAAATCGTCAAAAAATCAAAACCGCTAATAAAGTTACGCAAATAGACATTTCTTATGTAATTTTTCATTAGAAAACGATTGGCATAAATTTTAGAACTCTAACATGAACCGTTCTCGAGATATTGTGCATTTTTCAAAAAAATTATGAAAAAGTCACATAAAAAAAAAAAATCCTATTGAGAAACATGATCACTTTTCATATGTAATACCATGCGATAAATTGAGTGACATCATTCTTGTGGATCTAGCTCGTTCCATTCATGAAAAAATATACTTTGAATAATACTTTTGTATTTGAACGCCAATAGTCATTTATCTGCTGTAAGAATAACTTTTTTCTTAGTGCATAACGCTTGGCGAGATTTTGGCGACGAATTTGGAGGAATGTCGCCAACTTGGCGACTTTTTTGAAATGTTGCCAAATTAATGAAAATCTCGCCAAGTGGATAAAAATGATGCTAAATCAATGAAAATGACGACTAATTGTCGAAAATTCAATATGTTGGAAAGAATATTAGTATCTACTATAAGAAAAACCTACTTTTTTACTGTAAAAGTAGTAAATTCATTACATTATATAAGGAAAGTCATGTGTTGCCCACATCAGATTTTTTTTTATGCAGTCAGAGAAAAAAAATTTCTTACAAAATATGGATCTTAATAGTAATTTATATAAACGTAAATTAATCGAGTACATATAAATTATTAGCCACATTAAATTATTGCTAATCTGAAAAAAAAATCTGATGTGGGCAGCACATGACTTTCCTTATATAATGCACTGAATTTAGTAATTTTACAGTAAAAAAAAATATATTATTTTTATAGTAGATATTTATATTCTTTCCAAGATATTGCATTTTCGTCGATGAGTCGTCATTTTCATTGATTTAGGGTAATTTTTATTCATTTGGCGAGTTTTTCGCTAATTTAGCGACATTTAAAAAGTCGCCAAGTTGGCAACATTCCACTAAACTTATCGCCAAAATCTCGCCAAGCGTTATGGACGGAGAAATAAGTTATTCTTACAGCAGATATATGACTATTGGCGTTCAAATACAAAAGTATTACTCAAAGTATTTTTTTCATGAATGGAACGAGCTACATCCACGAGAATGATGTCACCCAATTTATCGCATGGTATTACCTATAAAAAGCGAACATGTTTCTCAATAGGAAATACTTTTTTATTTTATATGACTTTTTGATAATTTTTTGAAAAATGTGCAATTTCTCGAGAACGGTTCATGTTAACGTTCTAAAATTTATGTCAATCGTTTTCTAATGAAAAATTACATAAGAAATGTCTATTTGCATAACTTTATTAGAGGTTTTGATTTTTTGACGAATTTTTCAAAATTTCACTTGGAAATTTAGGGGGGGGGGGGGGGGGGGGTCTGAACATTCGATTGCGTATAAAAACAATAGTATTCCAGTATTCATGGATTGTAATTTTTGTACCAAATTTCGTTCGAATCGGTCCATTCGTTCGTCAGTTATCGTTTCCACAGACTCATTGACACACACACACAGATATCACCTCACAAATGTTCGATTCGTGATTAGGGTGCTTGTAACGTGCTGTCCCGTCGAAAACTCGAATTCGAATTTTTGACCACGCCACACTACTTTCCTTATACATTATTGTATATAAGGAAAGTAAAAATATTACCGAGGAATGTATCGTATTTTAGAGATGTGTAAATAAAATTGCATTGAAGTTGGAAAGTGTTTCATAATCAATGCTTTATACATGATTGATCATTTTTGTTTTCCTTTTACTTGCTTCATTTATATTTTCCAATATGCATAATAAGTATGCATAAGTAGTAGTAATAATTATTTTATTTCTGGTTGTAGAACAGGGTACAGAATATAGGGCAGAACGCATACAAAAAAATCTGATGTGGGCAACACATGACTTTCCTTACATAATGCAATGAATTTACTACTTTTACAGTAAAAAAAAATAGGTTTTTCTTATAGTAGATACTTATATTCTTTCCAAGATATTGAATTTTCGACAATTAGTGGTCATTTTCATTGATTTAGCGTCATTTTAATCCATTTGGCGAGATTTTCGTTAATTTGGCAACATTTAAAAAAGTCGCCAAGTTGGCGACATTCCGCCAAATTCGTCGCCAAAATCTCGCCAAGCTTTACTGACGGAGAAATAAGTTATTCTTCTAACAGATAAATGACTATTGGCGTTCAAATACAAAAGTATTACTCGAAGTATCCTTTCTCATGAATGGAGCAAGCTAGATCCACGAAAATGATGACACCCAATTTATCGCATGGTATTACATATGAAAAGTGAACATGTTTCTCAATAGGAAATATATTTTTATTTATTTTATATGACTTTTTGATAATATTTTTGAAAAATGTGAAATATCTCGAGAACGGTTCATATTAGCGTTCTAAATTTTATGTTAATCGTTTTCTAATGAAAAATTACATAAGAAATGTCTATTTGCGTAACTTTATTGGCGGTTTTGATTTTTTGACGATTTTTTCAAAATTTCACTCGAAAATTTATGGGGGTTCTGAACATTCGATCACGTTTAAAAACAAAAATCTGATGTGGGCAACACATGACTTTCCTTATATAATGTAATGAATTTACTACTTTTACAGTAAAAAAATAGGTTTTTCTTATAGTAGATACAAATATTCTTTCCAGGATATTGAATTTTCGACAATTAGTCGTCATTATCATTGATTTAGCATCATTTTTATCCATTTGGCGTGATTTTAATAATTTGGCAACATTTCAAAAAAGTCGCCAAGTTGGCGACATTCCGCCAAATTCGTTGCCAGAATCTCGCCAAGCGTTATGCACTAAGAAAAAAGTTATTCTTACAGCAGATAAATGACTATTGGCGTTCAAATACAAAAGTATTATTCAAAGTATATTTTTTCATGAATGGAACGAGCTAGATCCACGAGAATGATGTCACTCAGTTTATCGCATGGTATTACATATGAAAAATGAACATGTTTCTCAATAGGAATTTTTTTTTTTTATGTGACTTTTTCATAATTTTTTTAAAAAATGTACAATATCTCGAGAACGGTTCATGTTAGCGTTCTAAAATTTATGCCAATCGTTTTCTAATGAAAAATTACATAAGAAATGTCTATTTGCGTAACTTTATTAGCGGTTTTGATTTTTTGACGATTTTTTCAAAATTTCATTCGAAAATTTAGGGGGGTTCTGAACATTCGATTACGTATAAAAACAATAGGCTGCCAGTGTTTACGGATTGTGATTTTTGTACCAAATTTGGTTCGAATCGGTTCATTCGTTCGTCAGTTATCGTCTCCACAGACTCACTGACACACACACACACATACACACATACTTTCACACACACACACACACACACACACACACACACACACACACACACAGACATCACTCCAAAAATGTTTGATTCGTGATCAGGGATGCTTGAAACGTGCTCTCCCGTCGAAAACTCGAATTCGAATTTTCGACCCCGTCACAATACTTTCCTTATACATTATGTATATAAGGAAAGTAATAGGCTTCCAGTGTTTACGGATTGTGATTTTTGTACCAAATTTTGTTCGAATCGGTCCATTCGTTCGTCCGTTATCATCTCCACAGACCCACTGACACACACACACACACACACACACACATACTTTCACACACACACACACACACACACAAACATCACTTCAAAAATGTTTGATTCGTGATCAGGGATGCTTGAAACGTGCTCTCAAGTCGAAAACTCGAATTCGAATTTTCGACCCCCGTCACAATACTTTCCTTATACATTATGTATATAAGGAAAGTAATTACTTTCCTTATATACATAGAGCACGTTTCAAGCATCCCTGATCACGAATCAAACATTTTTGAAGTGATGTCTGTGTGTGTGTCTGTGTGTGTGTGTGTGTGTGTGCGTGTCAGTGAGTCTGTGGAGACGATAACTGACGAACGAATGGACCGATTCGAACCAAATTTGGTACAAAAATCACAATCCGTAAACACTGGAAGCCTATTGTTTTTATACGCAATCGAATGTTCACAACCCCCCTAAATTTTCGAATGAAATTTTAAAAAAATCGTCAAAAAATCAAAATCACTAATAAAGTTACGTAGATAGACATTTCTTATGTAATTTTTCATTAGAAAACGATTGACATAAATTTTAGAACGCTAACATGAACCGTTCTCGAGATATTGTACATTTTTCAAAAAAATTATCAAAAAGTCATATAAAATAAAAATAAAAATATTTCCTATTGAGAAACATGTTCACTTTTCATATGTAATACCATGCGATAAATTGGGTGATATCATTCTCGTGGATCTAGCTCGTTCCATTCATGAAAAAAGATACTTTGAGTAATACTTTTGTATTTGAACGCCAATAGTCATTTATCTGCTGTAAGAACAATTTATGTCTTAGTGCAGGGATCGGCAACCTGCGGCTCGCGAGCCGCATGCGGCTCTTTTGATCTAAAGTTGCGGCTCTCCAGTTCCATACGAAAAAATCTGATGTGGGCAACACATGACTTTCCTTATATAATGTAATGAATTTACTACTTTTACAGTAAAAAAATAGGTTTTTCTTATAGTAGATACTAATATTCTTTCCAAGATATTGAATTTTCGACAATTAGTCGTCATTTTCATTGATTTAGCGTCATTTTTATCCATTTGGCGAGATTTTCGTTAATTTGGCAACATTTCAAAAAGTCGCCAAGTTGGCGACATTCCGCCAAATTTGTCGCCAAAATCTCGCCAAGCGTTATGGATGAAGAAATAAGTTGTTCTTACAGCAGACAAATGACTATTGGCGTTCAAATACAAAAGTATTACTCAACGTATCTTTTTTCATGAATGGAACGAGCTAGATCCACGAGAATGATGTCATCCAATTTATCGTATGGTATTACATATGAAAAGTGAACATGTTTCTCAATATGAAATATTTTTTTTTCATTTTATATGACTTTTTAATAAGTTTTTTGAAAAATGTGCAATATCTCAAAAACGGTTCATGTTAGCATTCTAAAATTTATGTCAATCGTTTTCTAATGAAAAATTACATAAGAAATGTCTATTTGCGTAAATTTATTAGTGGTTTTGATTTTTTGACGATTTTTTCAAAATTTTATTCGAAAATTTAGGGGGGTTCTGAACATTCGATTACGTATAAAAACAATAGGCTTCCAGTGTTTACAGATTGTGATTTTTGTACCAAATTTGGTTCGAATCGGTCCATTCGTTCGTCAGTTATCGTCTCCACAGACTCACTGACACACACACACACACACACACATACTTTCACACACACACACACACACACATACTTTCACACACACACACACACACACATACACACACACAGACATCACTTCAAAAATGTTTGATTCGTGATCAGGGATGCTTGAAACGTGCTCTCCCGTCGAAAACTCGATTTCGAATTTTCGACCCCGTCACAATACTTTCCTTATACATTATGTATATAAGGAAAGTAAAAATTAATAATTTATTATCAAAACCCTTAAAAAATAAGAAAATATATTTCTAAGTACCTAATTTCTCAATAGCTTCTATTTTCATAATCGTTAATTACAAATCGCTACGCTTAACATGACCGTAATGAGATAAATTTGAACTAATGTTTTGTTCTTAGAGATGAGACTCCGTGACCATGTTTATCTTTCAGCCAATTGCATTCCATTTCCGTCTCACCCAAACAGCCACCGTCTAGACTCTAGACGTGTTGTCAGTCAGTCATCCTCGGATAGCGCGGTCGACGTTACGTTGCATGTGTGTTAATTTAATCGCTTGCAGTTTCTGCTTGTCTATTCGCTTGTTGTTTCAAGAAGAATATGATTTAGAAGCGAATTATCTTCTCAAAGGTATGTATGCGTATAATATAACAAAATCAGTAACAGAATTGGTTTACATATCTGAGGATCGTGTTAACGAAGTAATAATGGTAAATAAATTCTTTGCCGTTTTAGATAGCTAAGTAAAATTTTAAAAAAATCATGTTTTCAGCTCCGCCGCCAGCATGGCATCTGGTAAAAAAAGAGAAGACCTGAAGAAGAAAACCGAGAATTCAATCAGGATTGGACGGAGTCGTTTGCATTCATATGCAACACAGATGGCCTTCCGACTTGTCTCATTTGCCACGAAAAACTCGCACACAATAAGAAGTCAAATTTGGAGAGACACTTCACTACAAAACATATCCAGTTTGCTGGTAAATGTCCAACCGGTTACCCACGAAAAAAGGCTGTTGAAGAGCTCCAAAAAAAAAAAAAAAAAAACAGTCAAGTTCCATGCTAAGTAGCTGGGCGCAATCTTCCAATAATGTAAATCTAGCAAGCTTTGCAGTATCATTAGAAATTGCAAAAAGAGGAAAACCATTCCCAGATGGTGAGTACGTCAAAGATTGTTTTATACGCGCATCTGAAGAACTGTTTCGTTATTTTAAAACAAAGCAGAAATCATGAAAAAAATCAAAGATTTGCCATTATCTGCTAAAACAGTAAAAGATAGAACTGCTAAAATGTCTTCAAATGTAGCACATATGCAAGTGGAAGACATTCAATAGGCTTCTGCCTTATCACTTGCTATAGATGGGTCTTGCGACATAAAAGACACGGCACAAGTTACCCTTTTCGTCAGGTATATGTTGTCCCAAGGTCCAAAAGAAGAACTGCTAGGATTGCTACCGCTCTCAGGGCAAACACGTGGAGAAGATATAGCAAATGCTGTGCAAAAATGCCTGGAAGACAATGGAATCGATATAAATAAAATCGTTTCTATAGCAACTGATGGAGCCAGAAGTATGACAGGAATACATAGAGGGGTAACATCAATTCTTCAGAAAAAAAAATAAACCACGAAATTCTAACGTTTCACTGCATAATTCATCAAGAAGCGCTTTGTGCCCAAACATTTCCGGCCGAAATAGTTGAGGTCATGAACTTGGTAATTAAGATTATTAACAGCATCTTGGCAAAAGCACTCTACCATCGCCAGTTTAAAAATTTCCTTGAAGAAATAGATAGCCAGTGCGATGGCTTTCCAGAGGTAACGTATTGCAACGTTTTGCTTTGTGCTTGAGTGAAATAAAAACATTCCTCAATGAAAAAAGCATTGACCATCCCGAATTGGAAGAAGACAAATGGCTGCAAAAATTCAACTTCATGGTAGATAGATACCACAATGAAACTAAATGAACTAAATCTAAAACTGCAAGGAAAGGGCAACCCAGCCTACGCCTTGCTTGAAGAAGTAGTTTGTTTCGAAAACAAATTACTTCTTTTTGTTGAAGACATGGAGAGCGGTAAATTACTTCATTTTAAAAATCTGAAGCAATATCGCGATGAGACCAATGCAACTATTGACACGAATTACTTCAGCATAGCTTTAAAAAATATGAAGGATGGATTCGCTGAGAGATTCGAGCAATTCAAAACAAACAAAAGTACTCTCTCGTTCATAGTAAATCCTCTCAACACAAATACAAATGAGATCAACATTGAGCCATTTGGAATTGATGCTGGATCGCTCCAAATGCAATTGCTAGATTTGAAAACCAAAGACTTGTGGAGTGGCAAGTTCACAGAACTCAAGAGCAAGTTGGAAGAGTTGGAGGTCCAGAAATGCAAGCACATCACGCAGCACAAGTGGTCAGCTCTAAAAGAAATTCCGCCAGTTGAGGCCCTCATATTCGGCGCATGGAATAGTCTTCCAGAATGCTACAGTGAGGTTAAGAAGTTGGTATATGGAGTGCTGACGATCTTCGGATCGACATATTCGTGCGAGCAAGCGTTTTCTTGCATGAATATAATAAAAAGTAAAGTTAGAAGTCAACTTACAAATAAAAATCTAGAGTCGTGCTTGAAACTTAAAAGAACAAGTTATAAGCCAGATTTAATCAAACTTTTAAAAAGCATGCAAAGCCAATGCTCCCATTGATGTAACTATCTATATTTGTGTTTTTATATGAATAAATATTATTCCGTATTTAAAGCCGTTTATTTTAAATCAAAAATCAGATATATATAAGCGAATACTATAATATTGAAACGAAAATGTTTAGTGGCTCTTTAAAAACTGGGAAATTTTGTAAATTGTAACTTTTGGCTCTTCCGTTTCAATAGGTTGCCGACCCCTGTCTTAGTGCATAACGCTTGGTGAGGTTCTGGCGACAAATTTGACGGAATGTCGCCAACTTGGCGACTTTTTGAAATGTTGCCAAATTAACGAAAATCTCGCCAAATGGATAAAAATGACGCTAAATCAATGAAAATGACGACTAATTGTCGAAAATTCAATATCTTGGAAAGAATATTAGTATCTACTATAAGAAAAACGTATTTTTTTACTGTAAAAGTAGTAAATTCATTCCATTATATAAGGAAAGTCATGTGTTGCACACATCAGATTTCTTTGAATATGTATATAATGATATTCTATCTCGTTTGAGTTAGTACTTGCATTGCATTGATAACTTTTCCTGCAAGCTTAACAGCTTAAATAGAGATATTTAATCCATTGCCAGTCTTTCGTCATAGAAATGCA
Organism: Amaurobius ferox; assembly: GCA_951213105.1. Taxonomy (NCBI): domain Eukaryota; kingdom Metazoa; phylum Arthropoda; class Arachnida; order Araneae; family Amaurobiidae; genus Amaurobius; species Amaurobius ferox. Next base: position 88,597,289 of record OX578153.1, read on the forward strand.
TACAATATTGTGGGATTTTACCCCAGCGCCACCTGAATTATTGATGACCAAACGATTTTTCCGTTTTCCCAACATTCAGTTTTAATTCTTTCCTATTTATCTCTATGATTGAACTAATTAGTTTTCTGTGGCAAGATTATATTAAGGAGGTAAAAGTAAGGAGTTAAGGTATAGGAAGTAAAAGTAAGGAGTTAAAACATCATATTATGAAAACACCAATATTGTTTGAGACAATCATTCAGGTGGCGCTGGGATAGGTCAGGTAATCCTGCTTTTCTATGGAAAAAGGCCTAAAATATTTATTTAAACTGTCAATTTTGTAAAAACATATTAGCGCAATGCAAAGTAGAACTGAAACAATAAAGAATATCCTCACGCATTCAAAATTATTTTACCTTTCAATTTATTTTTATCTCCCTATATTCTATAAGCTGTCCTATAACTATGAAAGAACGATACTTAATTATACTCATAATTAGGTAATTAAAAAATAAAAAATCCCTTAATTAAAAAATAATCAAAAATACATATACCAAATACTACGCCTTTTTACTTCCCTTATATACAATAATGTATAAGTAAAGCATTGTGACGGGGTCGAAAATTCGAATTCGAGTTTTCGACGGGAGATCACGTTTCAAGCATCCCTGATCACGAATCGAACATTTTTAAAATGCTGTATGTGTGTGTATGTGTGTGGAGACGATAACTGACGAACGAAAGGACCGATTCAAACGAAATTTGGCACAAAAATTACAATCCGTAAACACTGGAAGCCTATTGTTTTTATACGCAATCGAATGTTCAGAACCCCCTAAATTTTCGAGTGAAATTTTGAAAAAATCGTCAAAAAATCAAAACTTCTAATAAAGTTACGCAAATAGACATTTCTTATGCAATTTTTCATTAGAAAACGATTGACATAAATTTTAGAACGCTAACATGAATCGTTCTCGAGATATTGCGGATTTTTCAAAAAAATTATCAAAAAGTCATATAAAATAACAAAAAAAATTCCTATTGAGAAACATGTTCACTTTCCATATGTAATACCATGCGATAAATTGGGTGACATCATTTTCGTGGATCTAGCTCGTTCCATTTATAAAGAAAGATAGTTTGAGTAAAACTTTTGTATTTGAACGCCAATAGTCATTTATCACCTGTAAGAATAACTTATTTCTCCGTCCATAACGCTTGGCGAGATTTTGGCGACGAATTTGGTGGAATGTCGCCAACTTGGCGACTTTTTTAAATGTGCTAAATTAACGAAAAACTCGCCAAATGGATAAAAATGACGCTAAATCAATGAAATGACGACTCATTGAAGAAAATTCAATATCTTGGAAAGATGGAAAGAATATAAATATCTACTATAAAAATAATGTATTGTTTTTACTGTTAAAGTAGTAAATTCATTGCATTATATAAGGAAAGTCATGTGCTGCCCACATCACATTTTTTGTTATGTCAGCTAACGATCGCAGATACTGTACCTAGATATAACTCTAACACTTAGATATAATTCTGAAAGCATTATGGCATTTTCAAGCGTTTCAGTCATAGGAGTTTCACCTCCTTCACTCCATGGGCAAGATACTATCTCATTAAATGGGTTTGATTGAAAATTCTAGTATACTTACGTTTTTCTCATCCTCACTCTTCACACAATTTTTCAGATTTTCGTCCTGAATATCTCTTGAGTTGTTGCTCGTTTCTCGAATATAGTTTATGACATTTAGCGGATTATAGCTGAATATTTTAGCAGGAAGTGGTGAGTTAGACAGAAGGTCGTCGTTTTCACCCGACACCGGAGAGTAAGCATTTTCGATATCTACCACGTCGTCACCATCGTTCTCAGCTTGATTTATCAGTTCTCTATTTTCTTCATCTGAGTTATCTTCGGCGGCACTTTTGCATATTCTAGAAAACGGCATACTCCTTGATACCGCATTGGTGTCATGAGAACTGTGGTCCTCGTCTTCCGACACAAGTTCGGCTTTTCTCCAAAATTTGAAACCTCGCAGCTGTTCTTCGTACTTGCTTTTTTCTTGCTGAAAACTGTAGGTTGTGGTGTCTTCATCGTCAATTCTTTTTATAACGGGTTCGATTTCCTCCAAGAATATTTCAGAATCGTCTTGCTGTAATGCCTGACTGATGATCTTGTTATGATTTTTTTCACATTTAAGAAGTGTGGCCATGTCTACGATCTACAAAGAGAGAATCGAAAACAAAATAAGATTGATAATCTGTATGACAAGTTTCTAATTTTGAGAAAATTGGATTTTATTGTATGATTTAAGGTGTAATACACACACACACACATATATACCTCTAATCTATCATAGGAATTCCATATAATTTTTATTATACAGGGTGTCCCAAAAAGTTTGAAACGCGTTTTAATTCTTTACCTGTTGGAGATAAGTGGGCAATGCAAAGTGCAAAAATGTTGAAAGTAAGGTAGGAAATAAGGCTACGTTAATGAAATTGTCCTCCCATTAATTTTCAGAAAGCTGCACTTTTTAAATTTTTATACGACCCCCTTAGACAAATTGGGTCAATCAGCAAATTTTTATTTTTAACGTAACAAGATCATTAAAAAAAACCCCGCATATCTGTATCTTTAAAATTGAGCGAGTTACATTTAATTGCAAATTGTGAATGGGGACCATATATCAAATTAGAAATGTAAATTTGTGACATATCACAAAAAAGATAAAATTGGATGATAATATATAGAAGACATTTTTGCGAATGCCGCGTATTTTACGATGCAATCACGGATTCTTAAGTACTTTTCACATTGCGACATGCCAATAAAAAAATTTGACACATATTCACGTATTTTTGATCTAAACAATTTCCATTGTCAATTTGCTTATGATCCCTATTTTCACTGATGAAACAGCCTTTCACGTGGTACGGAAAAGTGACATAAGTCAGATTTTTTCCTTTATCATAATGCAGTTGATTTTAAAGATACGCGGCTTTTTCAATAATCTTGTTGCCTTAAAAATAAAAAAATTCTGATTGATCAATTTTGTCTAAGGGGATCGTATAAAAATTTAAAAAGTGTAACTTTTTGAAAATGAATGGGAGGACTATTTCATTAACGTAGTCTTATTTCCTGCCTTACTTTCAATATTTTTGCAATTTACATTGATCACTTATCTCCAACAGGTAAAGAATTAACGCGCGTTTCAATCATTTTGGGACACCTTGTATATATATATATATATATATATATATATATATATATATATATATATATATATATATTTATTTATATATATTTATATATATATATATATATATATATATATATATATATATATATATATATATATATATATATATATATTTATTTATATATATATATATATATATATATATATATATATATATATATATATATATATATATATATATATATATATATATATATATATATTTATTTATATATATTTATATATATATATATATGCTATACAGAACTTTTCAATAAAAGATCAATCTCAGGTATATATAATACAAGTAAATTAAAATTCTTCAATTATATATATATATATATATAAAGAGAGAGAGAGAGAGAAACGGACATGTCGGAAAACAATGCGATTAGAGTGAACGGGATAGAAAGGAGACACACATAAGTAGAAAATATTAGCTATTATTCTTGAGCCTTTCTCAAGTCCAATACCAAGACAATATATCCCTTGGCGATTTCTGGTGATAATCTTCTGGACTTACCTTTACTATACTTTTACTTTATATATATATATATATATATATATATATATAAGGTATATACGTATAACGACGCGTATTTCATTCACATTAAAAGCAAAAAGTAACGAAAAAGGGCGAGAAAAGTTAACCATTGAATGGCTAGGAAAAAGAAAATAAATCAATGAATAGTATATCTGCCAGAAACGTCTTCAGGGGCGCATTCTATACAGATATACTAAAATCCGTTGTTTCTACGATTGCATAAAAACATGTGGTTAAAAATTTATGCAATCCGTGCCCAACAACGGAATAAACGAGATCCACAGAAAAACGACATAAGAGGACAATATTCAACTAAAATACCATAAAATAAGACATAATTATGAAAAATATAACACATAAATGCACAAATACTCAAAAAGGTAACTCACAAATCTTGAATAAATAGCTGGAATCCTTACTACTTGAGAAGCGAAGTATAATGAAATGGACCAGTTGAAAGGGAAGGGGGCAGAAGTAGATGGTTATCGGTGAGAGCTTAAAACAAAGAGTTCAGAAACTAACCGTGAAGTTATCACTACGATAGAAAACATTTTAAATAGGGATAACACTGTTTTTTAGAGCCGTAGTCTGCTTTTATCTTATTTGCTTTTTAGGTATCCGCCTTAACGGTTTTACTAGTATGTTTAACTTTTTCTTTATCCGCCGAAGCGATATTTAAATATAGTTTGCACATTTTTTTGTGTAACCGAAGTTACGGTTCTTCTGGTATTTGCAAGTTTTCATTTTTACCCGTCGGAGCGGTGTTTATTACTTTCCTTATATACATAATGTATAAGGAAAGTATTGTGACGGGGTCGAAAATTCGAATTCGAGTTTTTGACGGGAGAGCACGTTTCAAGCATCCCTGATCACGAATCAAACATTTTGAGGTGATGTCTGTGTGTGTGTGTGTGAAAGTATGTGTGTATGTGTGTGTCAGTAAGTCTGTGGAGACGATATCTCATGAACGAATGGAGCGCTTCGAATGAAATTTGGTACAAAAATCACAATCCCTGAATACTGGAAGCCTATTGTTTTTAAACGCAATCGAATGTTCAGAATTCCCCTAAATTTTCGAGTGAAATTCTGAAAAAATCATCAACAGATCAAAACCTTTAATATAATTACGCAAATAGACATATCTTATGTAATTTTTTCCTTAAAAAACGATTGACATAAACTTTAGAACGCTAGCAAGCACCGCTCTCCAGATATTGCACATTTTTCAAATAAATGTATCAAAAAATCCCATAAATTAAAAAAATATATTAACGGTTGAGAAACATGTTCACTTTTCATATGTAATATCATGCGATGAATTGGGTAACATTCTCGTGTATCTAACTCGTTCCATTCACGAGAAAAGATACTTTGAGGAATACTTTTGAATTTGAACGCCAATAGTCATTTATCTGCTGTAAGAATAACTTATTTCTCCGTCCATAACGCTTGGCGACGAATCTAGCCGGAATGTCGCCAACTTGGCGACTTTTTTAAATATTGCCAAATTAACGAAAATTTCGCCAAATGGTTAAAAATGACGCTAAATCAATAAAAATGACGACTCATTGGCGAAAATTCAATATCTTGAAAAGAATATAAGTATCTACTATAAGAATAAGCTATTTTTTTGCTGCAAAAGTAGTAAATTCATTGCATTATATAAGGAAAGTAATTTGCTGTCCACATCAGATTTTTTTGTGGTGTTTCCACTACTACTGAGTATCGTACTTATACTGCGATTTACAAATAAGGTAAGAAAATTATACATGTAGCATAGATTTTTTAGGAGATTAACATGTGATTGTGTACTCTTATTACAATCCAGGAGTTTGATTCGGAGCAATTAGTTTATTAATAAATTTTTAAATACTTGATTACTAAGACAAGAAGAATAATGAGGGAATAATTTTACATTAAATTGAAATTGACGTTTCTTGTTATAAATAGAAGTATTAAACGAGTTATTTCGTATATAAATAGTGATATCAAGATAATTTAAAAATTTGGAAGGGCGGGATTCATTCGGTATTAACTCAAGATAAGATGGAGATATATTAAGTGTAGGTAAAGAATAATGTGGAGCATGGAAACAAAGAAAAACATCATCAATGTAGCGAAAAATAGAAATGTTATGTGTAATCAGAGTGGATTGTTTTCTTAAAGGTAAAGATAAATATTGGCAAGCATAGAGTTACTAGTGGATCCTTGTGGTACTCCAATCGTTTGGAGGTAAACAGCCATTACCATGTACAAGATAGTTGTGAAAAGAACAAAATGTAATAAATTATTAAATGTAGACGAGTCATATTTAGTAAGAGTATTTAATTGGAATAAATCCAAAAGTTGTTTAATGACCGAAAATAAATCTTTGATGATGATATTATTAAAAATCGGATGTGGGCAGCACATGACTTTCCTTATATAATGCAATGAATATACTACTTTTACAGTAAAAACAAGAAAGATCAATCATGCTTAAAGCATTGATTATGAAACACTTTCCAACTTCAATGCAATTTTATTTAAACATGTCTAAAATGCAGTACATTCCTCGGTAATATTTTAAAACTTATCACAATACTGCATTAATTTATTATATTTGAAAACTTAAACCTTCATCGAAAAAAATGAACTTCATTCAAATGACGGCATTGAAATATAAATTGTCTGGTTTAAACATCTCTAAAATGTTATACATTCCTCGGTAATAGTTTTAGAATTATCATAATACTACGATTATTTATTATATTTGAAAACTTCATCGAAAACAACTGAAATGAATTCAAATGACGTCATAGAAAAAATAACACGCCTGGATCTCTCTATAAAAACAGGATTTCATTCATAACTTTCTCCCATTCATTTTATTCATCACAATACTATAATAATTTATTTTATTTAAACATTTTATTTAAGACCATGGAGCTACAAATAATTAAACCCTATGCTTAAAACTTCATCGAAAAAAATCGTCCTTCTCTTTATAAAATCAATTAATATTTCATTCATATCAGCCATGCAGACTCCATGGACTAAATTATTTTGTGTTAAAAAAATACAGGAATTCTAATACAACTCATTCTACATATTTTGCTGTTTACATTTTACATAGGTGAAAAATAGGCTTAGTTGTAGAAATAATCAAATTTAGATGAGCATTTAAACTCAAATATATTGTCATTGCGTTGTTTCAGTATGTAGATGCACAGAATTTAAGCAAAAATAAAGTAGTTTTAGGACGGATACAACACTCAATATGAATTAAAAAGAACTTAAAAAAATCACGATTTTGAAACAAGATGGATGCCATATATCATTTTGAAGTGGGTCATGTGATCGTTTCATATCATGGTCACGTGATCGTTTCATATAAGAGGTGTAATTATTATTTTAATTTTTATTTTAAAAATTACAGAATATATTTCGCTGAATTTTTTTTTATATATTTTATGGAATAATTTGAATATTACCTAAAATTTTCGAAGCAATTTGTGAATTTTAAATCCGCTTAAAAAATGTTTGAAAAATTAGGTCCCATAGGGCTCAATGTATTTCATTTTTTCAACCCGGGTTCAATCCAAAACTAATTGGGTGATATTATTCATTTATATTCCCATAGGTCCTACAGACCGTCTGAACAACATACTAAAATTTCATTTTGATTAAGTCATTTTTACGGCAGTTATCGTGCTAACGGACAGACAGACAGACAGAATGAACAAAGTCATAAACACTTTTCAACTTTGTTGTAAAGTGTTAAAAAAGAATATTTTTATAGAAGTTATATATAATAGAAGTAATATATATTCAAGATATTATTTTATAGTAGTTATTTATATTCAAAGGTATTGAATTTCCGTCAATGAGTCGTCATTTTCCATGTCGTCATCATCAATGAGTCGTCATTGATTTAGCGTCATTTTTATCCATTTGGTGAGTTTTTCGTTAATTTAGATACATTTAAAAAAGTTGCCAAGTTGGCGACATTCCACCAAATTCGTCGCCAAAATCTCGCCAAGCGTTATGGACGAAGAAATAAGTTATTCTTACAGTAGATAAATGACTATTGGCGTTCAAATACAAAGTATCTTTTTTCATGAATGGAACGAGCTAGATCTACAAGAATGATGTCACCCAATTTATCGCATGGTATTACATATGAAAAGTGAACATGTTCCTCAATAGGAAATATTTTTTTCTTATTTTATATGATTTTTTCTTATTTTATATTTTTTTTATTTTATATTTTATATGTATATAAGGAAAGTAAAAAGATCTTTAAAATCTAAAGTTTGGATTGAGTCAAAGGTAGTAAAGGATTTCAGTTTTAGCTGTATCTAATGATACAATGTGGTTCTTTGGAAATTTCATGAAATAGAGTGTTTAAGACTTTCAGAAGTTTTTTTATTAGCTATTGTTGCATAGGAGTTATGTCCACTGGTAAATGTGCTAAATTTTACTGGGTCTGAAATTTGGGTATAATTACTAAATAAGAAATATTTAAATGTTGATGAATATCAGAAAATTATTTGTATCTGGAAATAAGTTTACGTTTGAAATCATGTATGGTTTTTTTTTGCAATTTGGCGGTATTGATTTGATTTAAATTGGATAGTAAGGTTTTAATGTAGAAATATTTGCAGAAAATAGCGTAATTCGATACAGCTTTGTCAACATACGTAAAAACTTAGAATTGTTGCATTTGTGTAATAGATTGTTTCAATTTTGGGAACTGAAAATTAGACTTTGGAATATACGTATGCGATAACGTGAGTTGAAAATGGGATAAAATTTTAGATTTCAGACAGAAAGATGATAAAATAATATCAAATAAAATCCAAGCATGAAAACTTTACAGGTGGACAAGCCCTAGACCTAATAATGAATTGTTCATTTCGATAAAACTCTTTATCAAGTCCAAGTATTTTATAAAAAGGAACACAAAATGCATGTTTCTGATGTCAGTGATAGATTATATCTATAAACTTTGATAACTTGGACAACATGCATAAAGATTGAAAAATAATAGCAAACAAGAATATCTGGAAAAACACTGCATATGTCGGATCCATTGGAGCCTTGAATAAAGAGACCAATGTTGCCAATCTCAAAAAATAAAAAGTTGAGAACTGAGGTTGCCAATCGTGAGAAAGAAATAACAGAAATGCGAAAAGACGATAAAAGGTGATATTCAACAGTAAGAATATGTAAATACATGGTAATGCTTATTCAAGAGAAAGTGGATGTCTGGCTAAAATAAGATACTAAGGAGAGAATTTAAGTATAATCCACCATTCCAAACTTTTTAACTATACTATGTACTAAATAAGCTGTATATTTATATAATTTGCTAGTAATTTTAAGTTTAATAATATGCATAGCATGAAATTTTTTATCAGATAATTTATAAATTCTAAAAAGCTGATTAAGTATAATATTTTAATATTTCTAAACAATTGACACACACACACACACACACACACATATATATATATATATATATATATATATATAAATAAAAAAATGATATAGAATCGAAAACTATGTATAAATTACAGTAAGTACAAAAATTTAAGATTTCCAGATACAAAAGGCTTCTATTATATAGTAGTGGCTAAAATTGTGGAAACCTTTTGGAAAAATTGTATTTTTGAGGTTTGATGTCTCATAACACCACTGTTTTTGTACTAATATCATAAAATTATATATCAATGGAAAGATAATTTAATCAAGATTGTAATGAAATAACATCTTTTCAATTATATGTATTCTATCAAAAGTTATAGTCAAATAACCAGAAAAAACCACAACTTGCTTAGGTTTATATGAAGTAGCTTTCCTTCATTTGAATGTAGCCAATGAGCATGAGTGTTTAGAGAGCCAATCAGGTGTCATCTTGCTTTGGCAATAAGCCAACAGGTCACACGATATTTATCAGTGTGTTATGTGATTGCTATCAAATTGTTTGGTTTTTATTGTGTGTGTGTTCTTTGATTTAGTGAGCTTGTAAAACGTAATAAAATTAAAGAAATGCCGCAAAGAGTTGACTGGTCTTCCAGAAAGTGATGTAAAATTGTACTATAAAGTCAAAAAGGCTACAGTTATGAAGACATTAGAAGAAATATTGGGGGAAACTTAACCAAAGGTAGCATTTCTAAATTTTTGAAGAGGTATAAGGAGACCCAGTCACTACAAAACCAGACTGATGAAGGCAGAAAAGGCGCACAACAGCAAGTGATGATAGAAGAATTATGAGACTGTGCCTAGGTGACAGAAGAAAACCATCTCGGTGTATACAAGGTGAAATGGCGCAATGCTATGTGAAGTTGAGTGCAAGGACTGTTCGGCGCAGACTGCATGAATTTAGTCCAAATGCTAGAATTCCATGAAAAAAGCCATTTTTATCTTTGAAACAAAGTTTGAAAATATTAAATTGGGATAAAATCCATGTTAACTGGACAACGAAATAATGGGATAGTGTAATGTGGAGTGATGAGATCAAAATCTCACAGTTTGGTAGTGATGGCGTGAAATACGTAAGGAGAAGAATCGGAAAAGATTTGCATCCTGATTGCATTACACCTATCGTGAAACACCCAGTTAGTGTTATAATCTGGGGTTGTATGACATCAAGAGGCAGAATTTACGTGATCAATGTGAATATAAGTGCCCAAAGAAACATAAATGAAATACTTGAGCCTTCTGCACATCATCTTTTCCAAGACAATGAAGCATTTATATTTCAACAGGATTCAGCTCCATGTGATGTTGCTCGTGAGTGCAAAAAGTGGCTTCACGATTATCATATTCAACTGCTGGAATGGCCTGAGAATAGGCTAGACCTTAACCCCATCGAAAATCTATGGAGCCAACTAAAGAAGCTTGTTAGTCAGAAGCAACCCAGCAATAACACCCAATTAACAGAAGCAATAATTCAATCTTGGTTTCACATTATAACAGCTGCAAAACTAAAAAAACTTGGTTCACTCCATGGGAAAGCGCTGTAAGGCCGTAATTAAGGCAAAAGGCTACCCAACTAAGTATTAACTGACACGGTGAAAATTTTTGTATATCTCATTTTTTCTATGTATTTCACTTATTCTATGCATTTCACTTATAAATGCTGTTCTATTAAAAAATAATTCATAAATGTTATTGCATTACAATCTTGATTATGTTATCTTTCCTTTGATATATAATTTTATGGTATTGGTACAAAAGAAAATGGTGTTATGAGCCACCAAACCTCAAAAATACACCATATACATATACATATATATATATTTACACACACACACAAGTAGTGTGTGAATGAGAGAGCTGGACCACAGCCATAAACCCCCCATTAAAACCACACCCACTTTTAGAATGTAATGGTCCTATTTTATCCACACAAATGTGATTACACAATGGTGTGAAACCTCCCATTAAAACCACACCCACTTTTAGAATGTAATGGCTCTATATCACCCATAAAATTTCCACCCACTTTTAAAAACAATGGTGCGAAACCCACCCATAAAATTTCCACCCACTTTTAAAACCAATGGTGCGAAACCCACCCATAAAATTTCCACCCACTTTTAAAACCAATGGCTCGCAAAACCCCCATAAAAACCGGACCCACTTTTAGAAAGTAATGGCTCTATTTTATCCACACAAATTCGATTAAACAATGGTTCTCAAAACCCCATTAAAACCACACCCACTTTTAGAAATACAATGGCTACAAAACCTCCATTAAAATCGTATCCACTTTTAGAGATCAATGGTATGAAAACAGCCATAATACCCTTACCCCCTTTAAAAACAATGGCTCTCAAATCCTCCATTAAAACCACACACCCCTTTAGAATGTGATGGCTCTATTTCGACCACACAAATTCGATTAAACAATGGCTCGCAAAACCCCATAAAAATCGAACCCACTTTTAGAATTCAATGGTTATTTCTTATCCATAAAAATCTACAACCCCTCTTAAAACGATGGTATCGAAACCCCATAAAAACCGAACCCACTTTAGAAAAGTAATGGTCCTATTTTATCTATCGGAGCGAGCAAGCGAAAAGTCGTTGGGAGCGAAGGTACCCCCTTCGGCGAGCACCCCCGCGGACGGCCACCCCCCTAAGCATGCCGCGACCCTAAGGATTCTAAAAGCATTGCACCGACATGGGTTCGTTGCTTTGCAACCATCATCTGCCAAAAGTATGCATACATTCCGAGCAAGCGCTGAGCCCTACGCATGCCCCTTTTAGAATCTGCGGGTCCGTTAAAAAATGATACCCCAACAACATTTTAAGCACTTAAAGAAAAGAATTCTAATGTTGAGAAAGAACAAAAACCATGGAACTGTTGGACAAACTAAACGCACTTAGGTAGAAAACAAGGTCGAAACTCTCCAAGCGGAAAATAATACTGCTTCGTATTTTATTTGATTTAAAGAAATGAAACATATAATAAAAGAGGATGGAAAATATATATGACTTATTCGGTGATATTAAAGCTTTGTATAGCTCTGGTAAAATGTGCAGCCTTGCTAGAATATGTCAGCATTTACTAACTGCCGTTGAAGAAGAAACAGACGAGTATAATATTTATCCTGAAATTTATTCATTAATTAGAAAATACATTCTTAAGATGTTTGAAATACTGGATGAAGAAAAGAATATTGAAGTTCGAAATATGGGTTATGCCACTCTATCAAAAATTAACACCAGATTTTTTTTTTGGAACTAGAGACTTGAAAACTCATGAATGTGAACACAAATATGTAATTCAAAATGATGATGGCTGGTACATTTGCCAAGCATGTCACGAAGAGCTGAGGTATAATCCAAATAAACCCCCTATCAATTATCTCGATATGTATTTAAACATGCAGAAACAACAGAGGCAAAAACATCGAATGAAAAATCTGGCAAAATGGTTAGGTTCGCATAACCTACCCTTTGAAGAAGAAGAGCTTTTGAACGACTTTTATTCTTTTATCCATAAATATGAGGAGATGTACCCAGAGCAAAAAAACATAATCAGCAAAGACTATATCTTATACCATATGTTACGGAAAAGAGGTTACGACATCTATATTTCACGCCTTCTAGTTAAGTTACCTAAACTCAAGAAGACTCTTATTCAGAATGAAGAAATCTGCAGAACCATCTTCGAAGCATTAAATTGGAGTTTTTTACCGGCTGGTACGTTTGAACAACATGTCACGAAGAGCTGAGGTATGACCCCGATAAGTGATTATAATTTTTAATAGCTTATTCGGCTATTAAAAATTAATTAACTAAATCTTTTTTATCAATCCAGCTAGTCTCAGGATAACCTAACCATTTAATTAGATATTTGTCCCCTTTCTTTTTGATGATTTTTTCAATCTTATACACATTGTCTTTCTTATCATATTTTACTAATTCATATTCATAAAAAGTGCCTATAACCCCATCATTATTTAAATCCTGAACTCTATAAGTGATTGGGTCGGTTTCTAATACTTCAGAAATGACAAATATTTCATCTGTAAAAGTTGCTTGATACCCCCTTCTGAAGGTAGACTTATATATAGATATTCTTACTTTATCGCCTACCTGGTATTTATGTTTACGTATGACCTTTTCTTTAAACAAATTGCGATAGACTTCACTACTGTTTTCTTCTAGACTGGCCACAACAGGAGTCATTTTTATACTTCTGTGGTATGAGTTGTTGTAATTCTTCACTAATTGATCCAATACATCTATGTATCTTTCAGTGTTATTTGCACACAAGTAGAGCTTTATTTTATTACCAAGAGTGAGATTAAATCTTTCAACCATGGCAGCTTTTATTTCAACATTTTCTGTTGTGAACCATTGGATATTATTTTCTTTGAATAATTTTTGAGTTGTTTTTCCGACGAACTCTAAACCCTTATCTGTTTGAACCCTTTCAGGTATTCTTTCTTTGAAGATCTTTTTAAATGCTTGAGTTACTTCTTCTGCTGATTTATCCTTTAGAGGAACAGCCCATGCATATTTACTGAAACAGTCAACAGCTGTTAATAAGTACTTGATACCATCATTAAACTTACTTCTCGCAAATTTATAGACAAACAGTAAATCAGCTTGCCATTGGTCGTCGATATGTGACACGTAAATTCTCCTTCTTTTGAACTTACGGATAAGTGGTTTATGCTTTGTGTATACATCCTGTCGGTGTAAAAAATCCGAGACTTCTTTTCGACTTAAACCAGTTTTTCTGCTCAGTACATTTATGCCACAAAATCCTGTTTCGGGATCGTAATAAACCTTTTCGGGGCAACCCTTCTCAGTTACCCCTTCAGCGGTAAAAAACGGCACTTCTTAGAACCACAACCCACACAAATTCCTTTCAACATAGGTCTAGCGTTTTTAGAGGTGACATGCTGTTCATCTTTAGTGTCGGTGTGTGTTTTACATTTGAGACAATATATTTTTGAGCCCATTCCAAATACCTTCTTTGCTTTGATAATAGGCTTCACAACAGCTCTATCTAGCCTTTCACGAAAACTTGGATTGGGAATGTCGTCCAATTCTTTTATCATGTTTGAGTCACACACTTTGTTTCTGGTTTCGGTATCTTTGTTTTTAATGTAGCACACGTCATGTTTATAGGCACTATCATCAACCCTATTAATAGGCTTACTCCATTCTTTGTATGTTAAATCGGGGTTCAGTCTAGTTTTTCCTCTGAGCAGTTGAGTTCCTGGTCCTGTAAATTGATGCCCTGGCAGATGCATTTCAAACGGTAAATTATTAATTGCTGCGTTAACAACACCTTTTCCTTTATTGCAAGTCTTTTTACCACACATTTATTTATATATAAAAAATTATTTACTCATATATTGATATCCATTCAGCAGGGTTTGTTTCATATATTTTTCTCTGGGTAAGTAGACTAAATTATTGATGAAATCCTCCTCTCGCTTATACACTTCCTCTTCTGATAGGGTATTCGATTTGTATGAATTGAGCAGCTGTTTGTAAAACTTGTAAGACTGTTTGTACTCTTCTTTCCTTTCCGCGATATTAAAAGCTTTATCAAGAACTTCAACAATACCGACGCTTAAGCTCAGAGCAGCTAAGGGAACAAGTACAAAAGCTGATAAACCCAATGAACTTAAAACGAACTTGCTAACGGTCATAGTGACACTAATTTTATGGTAGTGGTGGTAGCTCTTTCTATATACGTAAATTTTCTTTTGCAAGTATTCTTCCATCTTTATTTATAGGGGTGAAATATTTCTTCCGATATCTCAGAGCCGGATTAACTAAATCAAGCATAAAGAAATCATACGGCTGTTGCATGCACTTTTTATATAATCTACTGAATTCTTCTTTTGTCAAACTACCATCTATCTCTCTTATGATCTGTTGAATCTCCCTCGGTTGAATATTAAAAAATATCAAGTAATTACAGTTTCTTCTGATAACAATGGGTGTTCTATAATAAGATTGAGAAAGATAAATGATTGAGGCGTTTTTCTTCCGACCTCTGATGAAAAAATCTTCTATGCTCCTCTGGTCCTTGTCAGTCATGCAGTCATCAAAGACAACAACATTTTTACAAGATGGGTCCAGGTCATCCACTTTTATAAATTCTTTTGTATCAGAGGAGAATAAAGTTCCTTTCTTGCCGAATCTTTCATATAACTCTAGGATAATTTTCTTCTTCTTTTTGGGGTACTTTATCGAGTCAATATCCACGCCCTCAAACATTGTGTACTTTTCTTTCAGTTTGCCATACTTGGGTTCGTACATATCTTTTGCACAAACGAACAAATTATCAAATTCGAGATAGTCGTATATAAAATTCAGCAATAAGTTCGTTTTACCAGTACCTGAAGCTCCAGCGATTAGAAGTCTGAAAGGGTGTTTAGGTAATAAATAATGTTGATTTGCATCGACAAGTTCTTCTGCTTCTGTATAATTTTTAATTTGAATCATCTTTATTTAATGTTAAAAATTTGCTTCAGTAAAAATATAATTTGCTTAAGTAAAATTTTTCTTGCCTTAAAGAGTGTAAGGAACATATGACTATTGTTTTGAATGGTCAAGAACACCACATTAAATTAGCGGGTACCATTGACACACCCTATTTTTGTGGTAAGGATATTTGTGAGGTGCTGGGGTATAAAGATCCAAAAGATGCACTTAAAAAACATGTTGATATCGATGAAAAACAATCATTACAAGAACTCCAAGAGGTGGAGGGCACAGCGCCCTCCACCTCTACATAGAGAAAAAGTTGGTCATAGAGAAAAAGGTGGTCGCAGCAGCTGCGACCACCTTTTGTATTGGGAAAAAGTATGATAACTTATCCTATAACGATAGTAAGGCTGTGTATATCTCAGAGGGAGGCCTTTACAGTCTTATAATGTCCAGTGAAGCCCCCTTTGCGAAACAGTTTAGACGACTAGTTTGTAATGTTATACTACCTTCCATTAGAAGACATGGAACATATACTATTGAAGTTAAAAATTTGCTTCAGTAAAAATATAATTTGCTTAAGTAAAATTTTTCTTGCATAATAATAAAGATGAATGCTATACAAAAAGAACGAAATAAGAAATTAAGAAAGGAAGTTGAATTTGAACTTAAAGTTTATAAGCTTCAGGCTGAAATTAGAAAAAACAACGAACAACAACTAGAGCAAAAATTAGGTATCCAGAAAGCACTATCGGACTTTCACAAGCCTGTAACTGAAAAGCTACAAGAACAAGAAATTAATCGAAAGGAGAATATTCAGGCAATAAAAGATGCTGTTGATCACATTCCTCTAGATATTGAACCGCCTTTAGAAGTCTATGATTTTGATAAAAAATTGGATGTAGAGTTTTTAGAGAAAAATAACTTTCCAAGACCCTCAAAATTGTACCATGAGACCAAGGAAACTTTGCAAGAAATTATGAGTAAAGTAAATGATACTTACCTAAAAATGTCTCGTCAAAAAGGAAACATTATGAGTCAGATATCTCGAATGACTAAAAAGGATGAAGAAAGAGAAGATCGCTTATTAGCTAAGGCTGATTATTTGAGAGATCATATGACTACGTTAGGAGATTATCGGGATCGACTCAGAGACTTGCAAAGAAAAGAAATTTATATCGGTAAAGGAGTAGAAGACAAAATGGAAATTTTAGCCCGATTGACTGATAAGATATGTAAAGGGTCCAAAAGTAAAAAGTTACACAATCAAGTCGTTGATTTATTGGATGCATTGTTGAGAGAAGGAACTATGACCAACGAGCAAGTAAAACAATACTACAAAAATTTTTCTTTAAATAAATGAGTAATTACATAAAAACTAAAATACATTTAAGCGATCATCAGATTGCTAAGCTAAAATCTGCATACCAGAAAGGAGAAGAAGTATCTCTACAAATAGATAAGACAAAAGCCCCCAACAAAGATATACATTTAACTCGAACACAGATAGCTCAAATTGGGAAGGGGAAGCGTATCACTATCAGTAAAACGCAGCTCCAGAAAACGGGTGGTTTTCTACCTTTTCTATTACCTGCGTTAATTGCTGGGGCCAAGGCTTTAGCACTAGGTGCTGCAAGTGGGGCGGCTGGATATGGAGCAAAGAAAGCTTTGGAAAAAATTTCAGGATCTGGATGTGTAAAAAAAAGACCCATTGGAAAGGGCGTCTATCAAAACTGGGAATATCAGACGAAGTAATTAAACAAAATATGAAACATGAACAGGGGTTTAGGGGCGTCTTTACTTCCGATCTGTTGCCTAAAAAGATGAGTCGGTTTGAAAACGGTATTATTAATCTGGACATTGTCACAGGACCTGGTACGCACTGGGTCTGCTACTATAACGATCCTAAAAATAACTTTGTTGAGTATTTTGATCCTTTTGGAGAACACGTCTACAAAATTCATCCTAACATTAAGAAGTATCTACTGACTTCTGGAAAGAAAAATATCGGGTGTAACTCGAGCTTTCTACAGCACCCTGCTTCCGTCAAATGCGGCTACTTTTGTATGAAGTACATTCGTGAAAGAAACAAGGGTAGGCCAGTTGTAGATGTGCTATATTCTTTTACCCAAGAACCCAGCGACTTCAATGAAAAAAATGTTCTCTATAAATAAAATGGTTCTATTGATATTAGATTCTAAAAACGCGGAAAAATCAGAAGATTTTACGATTGAATACACTAGACCTTTCACCTTTAAACAGATTGCCCTTCAGTCCTTTTCGATGTACGTTTCATGGGACAATATCAAAGATGAGGAATTATCATACTTTGATGGTCAGCAGTGGTTAAATTTGACGATACCAGATGGAAATTACACTATCAAGGGGCTGAATCGTTACATGATTAATTTTTTTGGAAGCGATCCGCCGATACAATTCGGAATAGTGGAGGAACGACAGCGAATAGCCATTAAGTTAATAGATGGGTATAAGATCGATTTAACGAAAACCAAAAACCTGCATAAACTTTTAGGTTTCGAGCCTAAAATCCACGAAGAGCTTGAACAAGTAGGAAAGTACATTGCTGACTTATCTGGGGGAAACGATAACATTTATATACATTGCGATGTCGCAGAGGGGGCGTATATCAACGGTTTCAACTCTACAAACGTCATCTATTCATTTACAAACAGTAATCGTCCAGGTAGTCAGATTATAAAATCATTTGACAAACCTCTGTTTTACCCTGTTCGAATGGATAGTGTTTACCGAATCAGAATGCAAGTAACCAATCATAGAGGTGATTTAATACCGCTCAATAAGCAAGAAGTACAATACAATTTTATCGCCCTATAATAAAGAAATGAATAAACACAGACTTCAAAGAAAGAGTAAGAAGATACAAGGAAGAGGGTTCTTTTCCGACGTACCAGTCCTGCAGGAGGCCGAATTAGAAGGTAAGTATGTGCAGGATAAAATAAAGGAGATATTATCAAAGCAGAAAAAACATGGAGCTGGACTAAAGTTTTTCTAAATTCGATTTAATAGCCATATAGCTATTAAATTGAGGAGAAGAAAGAAAAATTATATTATAATAAATGAATAAAATATTTGAATTAAACAGCACCAATTATTATTACGATGATGACATCGAAAGTTTCGAATATAGAGAGGTAAGGCATGAAAATAGTGATAATTCTATGGAAAATGCCTCTTACCATTTCTTTATTCAAGACACCAACGCCAACATTTTATACTCTAACGGTTATTTACAGCAAAAATTGAAAATTGTTAACAACGATGGTACTGCCATAGTGAATGATAATGTAGCTCTCGTGAATGGAGGTGGTTTGATCAATGCTAACAGGTTTACATTAGGAACCACTGAAATAGAATCCAACATAAATTATTCCGCTCTTATGCGACAAGTGTTGGGCTTAATACATTTTACGCCTGACTATTCTTCTGCCGAAGCTACTAATATGCTGTTCTACACTGATACGTCGGACACAGCTGATAGAGAACGCTTGAAATATGATGGCACGTTAGTAGATACCACAAAGATTACTGAGTTTTTCGAAAAATTCGGAATTAATGAGAACCATAACCAGGGATATACAGAAAGAAGCGAATTCACTAAAAATAGCAAGGTTGTAACTATATGGATCCCACTAAAGTACGTGTTTGATTTCTTCCGTGAATATAAAAAAGTAATCACGGGGTTCCAAGTCAAATTTGAGTTCCAGAGAAATCACAGTCTAAATATGCTGTACACCAACGAGCAACATAAGATCTATAAAGTCGTTGTAGAAGATTTATCACTCTGGCTACCTTACGTACGATTTAAAAATGCGGCGGCTTCAATATTTAACGAATTAAAGTTATCGAATAAGGATGTAGAAATAAACTGGAACCAACACAGCATTGTAAAGTCTAATATTTTCTATAAAAACGCTAGCGGCTCTTATACCATAAAAGCTACTTCTGATGAAGTCTTATCTTTGTACGTAATTCCTCAGTACACTGAAAGATACGAAAATTCGAAGCGCAATAACATGCTGTTTGATAACTTAGATATGACGGAATGTTGGTTAATGATCAACAATGTAAAAGTGCCAACTGTCAGTTACATGATGGATTTTGAGAAAAGTGATTATAATCGATTATACACAGCCTTTTTGGAATCTGGACTCAACACCATCACGTCTGAAACAGGTTGTATGGTCAATTATTCGAATTTTGGTAAGTTGTATCCAATCATCTGCTTTAATCTCTCTCATCATCAAAACTATACCGATACGAATAACTTAATGATTGAGTTTAACTGGAGGTTAAGGAACGCTGCCCCCAAAGATTATGTTTTTTACTTCATCTTAAAAGAGCACAAGAAATGCCTCTTAAATATTAACAATCAAAATATTACCATGATCAAGACTTTGAAATTATAAGCCATTTTTATAGTCCATTTTTAATTTTTATAGTCCATGACTATAAAAATTATTTTATATTTAAATAAATGGCTGCCTACTACCCGCTTTTCGATGAAGAATTAGAACAAGGACCTCCTGGTATTCCAGGCATAGGGTTTAAACTCACACACGACGGTAACTACGATATGGAAAATAAGATCTTGAAAAACTGTCAGACGCCGATTGAGAGTCGGGATGTAACTACTAAAAGTTATCTGGAAGCTGAGTTAATTCGTAACTCTACTACCGTCACTCACGCGCTGAGGGTTGAACTCCGAGAAGATATAGCAAAAATTCTGGAAGATTTAGATCAGAAGTACCTGAGGTTACATGATAGAAGACCCATTGACGCTAAAGGTAAAAGGATAGGTAATGTCGCGGACCCTATTGAAGACATGAATGCGGTTAATAAAAAGTACTTGGAAAACTATGTTGACAATAAAGTATGTTATGCAACCACCACATCAGGGTACATTACTATTAGACCTAGTACCAATGCGAATGCCGTTATTTTTACGAAGTTTTCCGGTGATGCTTTGAACTCAGATTGTAAATTCTCTCGGGACGGTTTTTTTAGACTGGGATTGTACCTTGATCCTCAAAAGATAATCGATGAATTAATCGTTGTTAAGTTATACATTAATAGCAAGCAGTACGTTCACAAGATAAAAGTAGCCACTGAATTCGTGTTAATTCTCGGAGAGGTTAAAAAAGATGACCAATTAAAAATTTTCTTACGATGTGATGCTGAGTTCACAGTTCAACCATTTCTAAAAATTGAAGAAATCAAGTGGACACTCCAACTGCCGTAAAAAATTGTACATATAATAAATGGCGTGGAACGAAATATCAAAAAGCGGTTTGTCGGAAGAACAAATCAGAGTTAGTAAAAATTATGTTAACTGGTCGCTCATAAGTCAATATTCAACTTTATCGGAAGAGTTTATCAAAGAATTCGAAGGTTTGGTAAACTGGATGGTCATCTCTCAGTATCAGAAGCTTTCGGAGCCTTTTGTAGAAAAACACAAAGGTCTATTAAACTGGTACTATACATCCAAATATCAAGTTCTATCAGAGGATTTCATGGACAGAAATACTGAATATTTAGATTGGGAAGTAGTTTCCAGATATCAGATAATGTCAGAACCCTTCCTGGATAAACATGCTTCCAAATTAGATTGGAGAATGGTTTCTCAATTCCAAGTACTCTCAGAAGAATTTATTCGTCGGCATATAGACAAAATCGATATGGAACTCATTTGCGTCAAACAAAAGCTCACTGAAGATTTTATGACGGAATTCGCAGATTACCTTGAATGGGGTAGAATTGTTCAATGGCAAACCTTTAACGAAGATTTTATTATGAAAAATCTGGCTCGTATAGATCTTTGTCACCTCATGACTTATAAAGCCCATTTGCTCTCAGATACCTTTTACGAACTCCATTTTAAAAAGCTGGTTTGCATCCTTCTGACAAACATATGTAATAGATTTGTGATACAATATGAACCTGTCGACATACCTCCCGAGTTGGGTAAAAATGATCCTATCGACAAACAACCCGAGTTGGACAAAAATGAACCTGTCGACATACAACCCGAGTTGGACAAAAATGAACCATAAATTTTTATATTCATAATAATATTTAATGGTTGATCAACCATTAAATGTTTAGATACCCTTTGTTACCTTCCTCAAGTTAGAATATATTTATCCTTTAAATAAAGAATATGGATCGTATTGCAAAAAAATTAAACGATTTGAGTACTGATAACTTTGAGTCAGTGGATGGCTTATATTTGGTTTCTGACATTACTGAGCACGGGAAATCTATCCTAATACGTTTGTCGAACAACTCAATTTTATTTTTAAAAAATGATATACCCAGGGTTGGTATGATTTTGACCAGGGATGAAATAAGATTATTAAGATTATATGTTGGCTTCAGGGTTTTATATTATTGTACACCATTAGAGGGTTTCGTGGTAAAAAAACCACCTTTTCGAAACCTCTACGAAACCTTTTCAATATATCAGGCTGACAGTGATAGCGATAGCGATAGCGATCGACCGACATCGATGACATGCCCTTCCATCATTGTAACTTAGATTTTCAATTCTTTTTCCGAGGAAAAAGGTGGCTGGGCCCACCTTTACCGTTCATTTAACAGATGTAGATATGACTTTATTTTTAATGATTGAAATACTCATTAAAAATTGAATCGTAAAAAGTTTACCCCTTCAATAATAAAAGCATTTAAAGAAACGATTTGTAGTTCTAAAGAAAGACAAAATGGATTTTCAATCTAAAACCGTTCGACAGTTGCAAGGCTACTGTCGTGAAAATAATATTCGAGGTTACTCGAAACTTAAAAAGTTGGAGCTGGTCGACCTCATTCAATATCATATCATATGGTCGATCTCATTCAACGGCTTTCCCAGTTTCCACAATGACTTGTTTAGCAAGCCAAAGAAGAACAGAGTGCGTAAGATCAGGTGTTGCGGTAAGTTATTTAAGGGATCAAGCATGAATAAGCACCTACAATCTAAAGGGCACCTAAACTATATACCAAAGAAGGCAACCGCTCTCCCAGAGTGTGGAAGGGTGGAGCATCGACTACATCACATGACTCTCCCCAAACTACGGGAATTTTGTCGAACGCATGGCATTAGAGGCTATTCCAGGTTAGGAAGGAGGGCAGACATCATAGCATACATAGAAAGCGTATTGTTCAAGCGTCATTTCGGGTTTGATTCAGACCTGTTTTTAGATACGCGAGAGAGAAGGCTCTACACCCTCCACAAAGTTAATACAGCCTTTGAATCTCGCTTGAAGACATACGACATCCAAAATGAACACAACCTGATGCTTCCCAAAGACTTTTTGAACGATGTGGCATCACTAGTCCGGGGACTCATCACTAAACACATAAAGAGGCTGCATGGTTTGAAGGTTAATTTCGAATTCCTCTGTGACTATCAAAAGGGTAAAGACGATGCTATTATAGAAATGGAGAAAAACTTCAAAACAGAAAACGCAGTCATCTTAGAATCAACTGATTTGGTAGCTTATTACAGATCGGTTATCCAAAAATTATTGACAGAAATGGAGGAGTTTGTTGCAAAGGGTTCGGGATGGACGCTTGTTAGAATTAAAAACCTTGAGGTGAGGATCAATAAATACAACCCACTGAGAGGATCATCCTACATTGATTTACCGAAAAAAATTAAAGATAAAAAGGCAGTCATTAACGTGAAAAATGAAAATGATAACGAGTGCTTTAAGTGGGCGATACTGTCCGCTATTTATCCAGCTGATAATCACGTAGATAGAGTCTCTAAATATAAGCCATATGATAATGAGCTAAATTTCGAAGGTATCGAGTTTCCAGTGAAGATGGAAGATAGAGTATTTAACAGGTTCGAAAAGTTGAATAACATATCGGTGAACATATATTCATACGAAGGTAATGATATATACCCATTGAGAATCACTAAAAATAAGGAAGACAAACACATCAATTTGCTGTACATAAAGAATAAGGAAGGAAACAGTCATTACTGTTGGATAAAAGACCTCTCCAAATTGATAAGCGGACAAGTGACTAAACACAACGGAAAGATATTCACCTGTGAGAGATGTCTGCTGTATTATTACTCCGAAGAGGACCTCCAAGCTCATGAAACGGATTGTAGGAAGAATACACCAGTAAAGATTGTAATGCCCGAGGAGAACGAATCTCTGCGGTTCAAAAACTACCAAAGGTCTTTACGATTACCCTTTGTGATGTACGGAGACTTCGAGTGCTTGACAAACAAGATAAACACCTGCTGCCCTACAAAAGACAGCTCATTCTTACATAAATATCAAAAGCATGAACCTATGAGCTTCACTGTCTACATCAAATATAAACACGCAGACTATAAGGCACCAATCACATACAGAGGACCCAATGCCACCAAGCTGTTCTTTGATACAGTGAAGACTGAGGCGCTAGCGATAAAGAACATCTATGATAAGAAGCAACCCATCAAAATGACCACCGAAGATGAAGAGCATTTCCAAAGGACCCATGTTTGCCACATCTGTGACGAAGATATCAGGAAGAAACCTTCACCCTATTCACCCAAGGATGAACCAGACTTCCGAAAAGTTAGAGATCATGACCATCTTCTCAATCCGGCGAAATGTGAATCGAACTACAGAGGACCTGCTCACAACCTTTGCAACCTAAAGTATCAAGAGCCTTCGTTCATTCCAGTGTTTATCCACAACTTATCTGGCTACGACGCCCATCTCTTCATAAAGGAGCTCGGTAGAGACCAAGGTGATATCGACGTCATCCCGAACAACGAGGAGAGGTACATTTCCTTCAGTAAGGAGGTCGGGGCAAAAACTGTAGGCGATGGGAAGAAAGTAAAGGTACCTGGTATAAAGTTGAGGTTTGTCGACTCATTCAAGTTCATGGCCGCTAGCCTCGACAGTCTTGCGAGGAACGTAAAGGAGTTCAGGGAGACAGCCAAGTACTTCCCCAAGGACAAACTGGACCTCGTCACCCGAAAAGGCGTCTATCCATACGATTACATGGATTCGTGGGACAAATGCGAAGAAACCAAGCTGCCCCCAAAAGAAGACTTTTACAACCAATTGAATGAGTCACACATAAAGGATGAGGACTACGAGCACGCTAAAAGGATATGGAAGGCCTTCAACATTAAGACATTGGGTGAATATTCCGATTTGTATGTGAAGACTGATGTACTCATCCTAGCCGACATCATGGAACACTTTAGAGATGTCTGTCTAAAGACCTATAAGTTGGATCCTGCATGGTACTTCACTGCACCCGGACTCTCGTGGGACGCCATGCTCAAAACCACAGAGGTTGAGCTAGAGCTGTTGACAGACTATGACATGATACTCATGCTAGAAAAGGGGACCAGAGGAGGCATCTCTCAGTGCTGTAACCGATATGGGAGGGCGAACAACAAGTACATGAGGGACTATGACGAGAACAAGAAGTCTAACTACCTGATGTACCTTGACGCCAACAACCTTTACGGATGGGCCATGAGTCAATACCTACCGCATGGTGGCTTCGAGTGGAGCACTGTGTCAGATGTGACCCAAGTAGAGGATGACTCAGACAAAGGATACATCGTAGATTGCGACCTACAGTACCCGACCCATCTGCACAACCTCCATTCAGACATACCTCTAGCACCTGAGAGCAGGATGCCCGATGGCTCAAAACAGCCAAAACTACTGACGACCCTCTATGACAAAGAGCATTATGTGGTTCATTACAGGGTTTTGAAGCAACTGTTGCAGTTGGGGATGAAGCTCAAAAAGGTGCACAAAGTGTTGGAGTTTCAGCAGTCTCCCTGGTTGAAGAGGTACATAGACCTGAACACTGATATGAGGACCAAGGCAACCAACGACTTTGAGAAAGACTTCTTCAAACTTATGAACAACTCGGTCTTTGGCAAGACGATGGAAAATATCAGGAAGCGACTCGATATTAGGCTAGTATGCGATCCCCAGAAAGCGGAGAAGCTAGTTGCTAAGCCCAACTTCAAGGGAAGGACCATTTTTGACGAAAGATTAGCCGCCGTGCATATGAACAAGACGAAAGTGATTTTTAATAAGCCAATATACGTCGGCATGAGTATATTAGATCTATCGAAGCATCTGATGTATGACTTCCATTATAATCTTATGAAGCCTAAATATGGGGGTGATATCAAGCTATTGTACATGGACACTGACAGTTACATCTATGACATACAGACCGAGGACTTTTATGAGGATATGAAAGGATTGATTGACTACTTTGACACATCAGATTATCCAGAAAACAATAGGTATGGTTTGCCCCGAGTAAATAAAAAGGTCTTGGGGAAGATGAAGGATGAAAATGCAGGGAAGATCTTAGAAGAGTTCGTTGGCTTAAGATCTAAGATGTATGCCTGTAAAACTGAGGTTGACCTGGTGAAAAAGTCGAAAGGAGTAAAGAAATGTGTCGTGAAAAACAGGATATCCTTCGAGGACTACAAGAACTGCCTATTCAAGCAAGAAGTACAGCATCGAACCATGAATCTCATCAGGAGCACAAAGCATGAGATTCATTCCATACAAGTCAATAAGATTGCCCTATCAGGAAAAGATGACAAGCGTCATATATTGGAAGATGGTGTCCATACCTTGGCTCACGGTCACTATGCGATAAAGGAGTAGGCGATCATAATCTTTTAACAGTTTTCGAACTATTAAAAGATAATTAATGGTTTTAGTCCTCAGTTCGAAGGACACATTCTTCTGTTCTGAATGCCTCTTTAATAGTGTCTATATCACATCTAAAGTGCTGATTGGAACCGTCCTCCTCCTCCTCCATATAAGAGTCTAACTTTTCGCAGATTGTGGTATAGAGTTCGTTTGGCGATGGAGTGTCGTATATAGCCTCAACAAATTGAGGCTCCGATGAGTATCTATATTCATTTAAAGACTCTTCAATATTTTGAATAGAGCTATGGACATCACCCCACGTATCATAATAAATCATATAGATATTATTTGTTTTAAGGCTGGGTGTTGTGTATACATATACAAATGATGTACTTTCAATATCACTCTCTGATTCGGTGTCGGTGGTATAATACCAACTTTCATTCCCACTATCAGTACTCATTTTGAATTTCTTTATATACTAAATACATTTCTTTAAATGAAAAATATTCTGAGGCCCTATTTCATTTAAAAGGGGGGTGGCCGTCCGCGGGGGTGCTCGCCGAAGGGGGTACCTTCGCTCCCAACGACTTTTCGCTTGCTCGCTCCGATAGATAAAATAGGACCATTACTTTTCTAAAGTGGGTTCGGTTTTTATGGGGTTTCGATACCATCGTTTTAAGAGGGGTTGTAGATTTTTATGGATAAGAAATAACCATTGAATTCTAAAAGTGGGTTCGATTTTTATGGGGTTTTGCGAGCCATTGTTTAATCGAATTTGTGTGGTCGAAATAGAGCCATCACATTCTAAAGGGGTGTGTGGTTTTAATGGAGGATTTGAGAGCCATTGTTTTTAAAGGGGGTAAGGGTATTATGGCTGTTTTCATACCATTGATCTCTAAAAGTGGATACGATTTTAATGGAGGTTTTGTAGCCATTGTATTTCTAAAAGTGGGTGTGGTTTTAATGGGGTTTTGAGAACCATTGTTTAATCGAATTTGTGTGGATAAAATAGAGCCATTACTTTCTAAAAGTGGGTCCGGTTTTTATGGGGGTTTTGCGAGCCATTGGTTTTAAAAGTGGGTGGAAATTTTATGGGTGGGTTTCGCACCATTGGTTTTAAAAGTGGGTGGAAATTTTATGGGTGGGTTTCGCACCATTGTTTTTAAAAGTGGGTGGAAATTTTATGGGTGATATAGAGCCATTACATTCTAAAAGTGGGTGTGGTTTTAATGGGAGGTTTCACACCATTGTGTAATCACATTTGTGTGGATAAAATAGGACCATTACATTCTAAAAGTGGGTGTGGTTTTAATGGGGGGTTTATGGCTGTGGTCCAGCTCTCTCATTCACACACTACTCACACACACATATATATATATATATATATAAGATTTAAAATGAAAAAATAAAATATATAGGTGGAATGATTGTGTTTACAGGGTTGCAGAAAGGTCAAGGGGGATTGCGACCCCTATTTCCTGGTTAGAAGCTAGCTTTGACTTCATGAAAACGCTCCCAGAGACTCTGCACGCCCGAAACAACAATCGATCATGCCCGTGGGGAAAAATGGCCGAATCACAGAATATATATATATCATGAATATTTCTATTACACTTTTACAGTTGAAATGAATGGGGAATTCTCTTGTTTTTTCAATTTCAGATATCAGGGAAATCCCCTGTAAAAAAATTAATACATTCACCTCAAATGCATTGCTAGACGAAAATATGGGAATATGGGTAAAGAATGGGTTGCAAATTTCAATTTAAATGATGTGAATGGGGACTGGACTTGGGTAAACAATTAGAAAATTACTTAATTTAAAAGGATCCTTCAACAGTGCGAAGTGCAAAGTTAAAAAGATAATTACAAATTGCTTAGCTCTTTATAGAAAGATTTTGGTAGAGTTACTAAATAAAACTACATTTGTAAACACATTTCAACACCATTTGGGAAGATCTCTCGCCACTCCTTCTCTCTCTCTTGAAGTTTCCAAAACAAGCCAAAAGTTACCAAGTTGGTAACATTTCACTAAATTTGTTGTCATAGTGTGTTATTTAACCGTAATTTTGTTTTTCAAAGAAAAAACATGTTTTATGCATGTTGAAATTATATACAGTAGTGGCCAAAGTACATTTTGGCAAGATACAACTTCCTGAAAGTGTTGAAATGTGTTTATATTATTTCAACATGCATAAAACATGTTTTGTCTTTGAAAAAAAATCAAATTGCGGTTAAATAGCACACGATGGCGTCATATTTAACACAATATTACCAACTTGATGATTTTTGAAAACGTCTTCAAATTACCCATAATTCAATATCTCTTTAGTGGCTCAACATCTAGGTTTCTATAAAAGTAATATCATACCTCTGCAATTGTTTCTCTGGCTAAGAAGTTCATTATCGTCACAGCAAGGGGAGAAATCTCACAATTTATAATATCGTCACTTAAAAGCCAATGTGTGAATAAACCTTTCTTCTTGAATGGACCTGGGGAGTAATTTTACAATTAGTTATGTAAAAGGCAACACTTCAGCATTTTAACTTCATTATTAACATATATATATATATATATATATATATATATATATATATATATATATATATATATATATATATATATATATATATATATATATATATATATATATATATATATATATATATATACAGGGTGTCCCAAAAACATTGACCTCGTCTTTTATTCCTTAAATATTGATCTTAGACATATATAATAAATTACAAAGTTGAGTAAAAAAAGGTACAGAATTGTATGAAATCGATAAAAATTTTCAGGGGATTAATTTTAAAGATATACAAAATTTAAATTTTTATACGGCCCCCGTACAAAAACATTTCCAATCAGTAAAATGTGCCCTATACACTAATAAGGTGATGTACAAAATTTCAGCATTTTATCATAAAAAGTCCCAGAGATATGTTTAAACAAAGTTGGTGAGTGATTAATCACAAATTAAAATGTAAATGTTTACAGCAAGAGTGCAAATGAAGCAACGCAGAAATACATTACAGGCAAAGAATATCTGCCTCTTATCTTTAATGGATCTTTGGCATGGATGGAAAACATTTTGAACAAGCTATGTAATTGTTGTTTAAAGTTATTATTTCTACACAGTGTAGATACTTTTGTACCAATAAATAGCAAAATTTTTATTTATTTATGTAATCATTGTTTTCTTTCGTAATTCGTGTATGACTTCTGAAACGCGATCTGCCGACATGATTTTTCCCCTCTGAGAACCCATGTCAATCTATCGAAAAGTGGTTTAAGTCAGCATTTTTGTCTTTTCATATCTCTGGGACTTTTTATGATAAAATGCTGAAATTTTGTACATAACCTTATTAGTGTATGGGGCACATTTTACTCATTGGAAATATTTTTGTACGGGGGCCATATAAAAATTTAAATTTTGTATTTCTTAAAATTTAATTCCCTTGAAAATTTTAATCCATTTCATAAAATTCTATACCTTTTTTTACGCAACTTTGTAATTTAATATATATGTCTAAGATCAATATTTAAGGAATGAAAGCCGAGGTCAATGTTTTTGGGACACCCTGTATACACACACACACACACACACACATATATATATAATAAAATTAATAAAAGGATGTAATATATATATATATATATATATATATATATATATATAAAAATAAATTATTAAATCCAAAGTTAGAATGTATGTAGTAACTCATAATACACTATTCCAAAATTTTCTACAAATACAAAGAAATTAAGACAAAAAGAGGAAATAATAAAGCATAATGCAAGTCATAAGGACAAAGACAATCAACAAATTTCAAAAATGAGGAATGCAAATAAGAAAACAAAAAAATCAAGCAAAAAAGCTTGCACATGGAGGAGATTTAGGCTTACGAAAAGTTCATTTCGAAAAAATTCTCATCGGGTCCATATATCTTTTCGAAATGAACACAAAAATGCTTGTTTCTGAAACACAAGATAGATTTTATCTATAAACTTGTGTTATATGGACGACAAGCATAAAGATTGGAACAATAAAGGAAACATAAATACCTCAAAACGCACCTCTTCAGCGCAACCATGACGAGCAAAATATGACTGGATCATCGTTGCCATATGCCAAAATGAAAAGATGTGATTTGCTGTTGCCAAAGAGAGTAATAAAAACAGTACTGCGCAAAAGCAATAAAATGAGTTATTCAACTGTTAAAGCTTCGAGATAAAAAGATGAAAATATAATTGCAGGAGAATGAAGAAGTACGGCTAAAATAAGATAATAAGGGGAGAATATGAGAATTTTAGGCTAATCGAAACTTATTAACTATACTATTGACTAAATATGCAGGATATTGATACATTTTACTGGTAATTTTGAGGTTATTAATGTGCAAAGCATGAAATTTTTTATCTGATAATCTATAAATTCTAAAAAGTTGATTAAGTATAATATTTCTAAACAATTGAATCGAGTTGCAGGAATTAAAAGGTATTATATATATATATATATATATATATATATACACATACATATATATATATATATATATATATATATATATATATATATATATATATATACATACATACATATATATATATATATATATATATATATATATATATATATATATATATATATATATATATATATATATATATATATATATATATATATATATATATATATATATATATATATATATATATATAGATTTGATGCATATAATAATACCATAGTAATCATACTATAGTGGAACATAATGGGGAAATATTTGTGAGTCTTCGCTAGACTTCCAGAACCGTTTTATCGGCAAATTCATTTTTAAATTAATTAATCCGCAAATTCAAAACTCGCACGATTCTAATTTTTTTGCGTGAATATGCAGTGGTATCGTTACATTAAAAAAAAAAAAAAACATGAATTTATTTATTTCTGAATTTTTTATGAATTTTAAATTCGTTTATAAAAGTTGACTTTCGCAATATCGAACGCCAATGGTATTTCTTTCATCCGCAAGACAGGGCACAAGTGCTGGTTGCTATGTCAACAGAGTTGCAATTTCGGCCAGACTATGCTTTTGTTCTAATTTGATATACTTCGCTTATCTAGAGGCTCATTATGCTCGAGATTAGCTTTAATTTTATTTTTCTCATGCTAAAGGTACTATTTTCCGTTTCAGTGATTGAAAGTATTTTTATTCCTTATTGAGAGTTCAGTGTTGATTTTATGCAAGTTTAGCATCTCCACTCTCTTAATCAGTAAATTAAATAGGTTAGAGACTCCCTTAGCTTATATTTATTAACTACTTCCAATTTTCAGCGTGCAATTTTGAGCATTTCACTATTTTGATTACATGCTAGCTTTTAATGTTGTTGTTGAGACCCAGATCGTCCGACCTACCAGAAAGGTGTTGAGACCCAGATCGTCCGACCTACCAGAAAGGTGTTGAGACCCAGACCGTCCGACCTGGGTCTCAACACCTTTCCGGTAGGTCGGACGGTCTGGGTCTCAACAACAACATTAGAAGCTAGCATGTAATCTAGCATTAGAAGCTACCAGAAAGGTGTAAGGTAACCGTTTGTACGGTCGGGAAGTGCCACCCAATTTAGACCGGAATCCAGTGGGGGGCTAGCTTCTAATGCGTTAGAGCTTATCTTTAAAGATAACATCTTTTAGCTTGAGCGGTTTAAACCACGCCTTCTCTCCTAGAGAAAGGATTGCGTTCTGTTTCTTTTATTTAGTTATTATTATCATTCCTATTGTTTGCTTTCTGCGGTTGTGACGGGCGTGTGTGATGATTTGGTCTGAGTTAAAATGATTAAACGATTTGGAAATTGAGTTGTGTAATATGAGTAGTATGCGCAATTCAGTTGCGTAAATGTATTATTTAAATAGAGGGATATTTTAGGAAATCCTTTAGGACACGAACAATGCTAAGTAATTTGTTCTAGTTATTCGTAATAGTCAAGATATACCGAAATTCTCTAATTATATAAATCAGTTTTTCATAATTATTTTAACTGAAAATACAAAAGAAGCTTACAAAATGATGCAGAAATGACACGTGAGTAGAATTCGTCGTACTCCTCCTTTGTCATACGTTTAGTCATGGAGAGTCTTCTCTGAAATGAAAACGAGTGAATATAAAAACTCTGTTTTCGGATAAAATATTGTATTTATAACTCACCATGAGCAGCATCACGTGGTAAAGATTCTGCCTTTCTCTCTCTCTCTCTCTCTCTCTCTCTCTCTCTCTCTCTCTATATATATATATATATATATATATATATAATATATATACAATATATATATATATAAAAATTGAAGGATTTTAATCGAAAATTATGCATAAACTACTGTATGTACAAAAAAACCCATCTCTAGCATATCTGTTACAAATGAGTAACTATAAGCCAAGTCTAAGGATAAAGATAGA
The DNA here is from genome assembly GCA_951213105.1 of Amaurobius ferox. NCBI lineage: Eukaryota > Metazoa > Arthropoda > Arachnida > Araneae > Amaurobiidae > Amaurobius > Amaurobius ferox. Next base: position 88,630,162 of record OX578153.1, read on the forward strand.
AGGTTACTTATCACTACATTGGAAAGGGGGATGGGAAGAATATTAGGATTCAAAAATCACAATTAAAAGTATATAAAAGTAAATAAAACTCTGCAAAAATGAGAATAGGCAATAATAATCAGCTCAAGACAAGAGATCAAGAATAGAGAACAATCAATCGAAACCACTCAAAAAATGGCGGTCAGTTCGAAATTGCATTCTCATCAGGACAGCCATACAATTCGAATTATATATATATATATATATATATATATATATATATATATATATATTATATATATATATATATATATATATATATATATATATATATATATATATATATTATATATATATATATATATATATATATGTAATATATATACAATATATATATATATATATATATAATATATATACAATATATATATATATATATATATATATATATATATATATATATATATATATATATAAATTAGTAAATCCAAAGTTAGAATGTATGTAGTAACTCATAATACACTATTCCAAAATTTTCTACAAAATACAAAGAAATAAAAGAAATTAAGACATAAAGAGGAAATAATAAAGCGTAATGCAGGTCATAAAGACAAAGACAATCAACATATTTCAAAAATGAGGAATGCAAATAAGAAAACAAAAAAATCAAGCAAAAAAGCTTGCACATGGAAGAGATTTAGGTTTACGATAAGTTCATTTCGAAAAAATTCTCTTCGGGTCCATATATCCCTTCGAAATGAACACAAAAATGCTTGTTTCTGAAACACAAGATAGATTTTATCTATAAACTTGTGTTATATGGACGACAAGCATATAGATTTGAACAATAAAGGAAACATAAATATCTTGAAATACATTTCATTAGAGCAACCATGACAAGCAAAATATGGCTAGACCAATGTTGCCATATGCAGAAATGAAATGATGTGATTTGCTGTTGCCAAAGAGAGTAATAAAAACTGTACTGCGTAAAAGCAATAAAAAGAGATATTCAACAGTTAAAGCTTCAAGATAAAAAGATGAAAATATAAGTTCAAGAGAATGAATAAGTACGGCTAAAATAAGATATATATATATATATATATATATATATATATATATATATATATATATATATATATATATATATATATATATATATATACATATATATATATATATATATATAAATATATATATACATATATATATATATATATATATAATATATATACAATATATATATATATATATATATATATATAATTGAAGATTTTTATGATTACTTGTAATATATATACCCGAGAAATACCAATGAAAATTGCTTGTAAACTGTATATATATATATATAATATATATATATATATATATATATATATATATGTATATATATATATATATATATATATATATATATATATAATATATATACATATAAATATAACTATTAACCTCATCTAAAACAATCTACTGAAAATATATCCAAAGGCGCTAAGCTTTTACTTTTTTTCCATCAAATTTGACATTGACAAAACTACCCGTAACATTGATAATAGTATTAATTTTTTGGATTTAACTATATATAAACAATCTAATGGTAAAGTAGGTTTTAAATTATATGATAAAAGAAAAGACTTTAATTTTAAATTAAATTACATAATTAATTGGCATTCTTGTCTGCATCGTAATGTTTTCAGGAACATTATTATAAATTTTTTAACAAGAAGCAAACGATTAAATTGCAGTGCAGAAAATCGTTATGTAAGTGATTTGGGCTATCTAAATGAAGCAATTGCAAAGGGCGTTTGCCTTTGCGTTTTCTTAGTGACATTTTATGTAAATTTTTCAGCATAACCGTAACTGAAAGTTACAACTTATATTTAAATAGGGGTACACTTTCAACCTGATCTAAAGATACGCAGCATTGCGGATGTCAATGTTTAACTGTCTGATGGAGTTCAATTTATACAAAGTAAGAGTCTATTGCGTTTTGGAGGATAGAGTGGTGAAGTGTATGTGGGGCTTGTTTATCTTGATATATTGGTGTTAGATATTTGATATTTAAAATGTATTTTGTGTTTCTGTTTGGATGTAGTAAATCTCGATGTTTCTGTTTAGGTGTAAAGTCAGTATAGGTCTTTCAACTTTTTTACATTTTTAATTTTAGTATATGTACTTGGTTTGCGACATTGTATCCGCTTCCGGGAGTGTCGTCATGACATGAAGCTGGCTAAACCGGGAAGTGGGGTTCAGAATCCCCCCCCGGCGAAATTTTGATACATTGTCATTCTTCATTTTTCTATATCTTATGTAGTATATATATAATATATATATATATATATAATATATATAATGGCTGTCCTGATGAGAATGCAATTTCGAACTAACCGCCATTTTTTGTGTAGTTTCAATTGATTGTTCTCTATTCTTAATCTCTTATCTTGAGCTGATTATTATTGCCAATTCTCATTTTTGCCGAGTTTTATTTTTATTTACTTTTATATACTTTTAATTGTGATTTTTGAACCCTAATATTCTTCTCATCCCCCTTTCCATTGTAGTGATATGTTACCTTCTATCTTTATCCTTAGTCTTGGCCTATAGTTACTAATTTGTAAAAGATATGCTAGAGATGGGTTTTTTTGTACATACAGTAGTTTAAGCATAATTTTTGATTAAAATCCTTCAATTTTTATTTATTAATATATATATATATATATATATATATATATATATATATATATATACAGGGTCTTTCAAAAGTCCGTATAAACTTTAAAAATTCATTAAAAATTGAAAAACCATCACATTGAGGTACGGTTTGTACCATAAGTATTGTTAGGACGGGGGTTTTTTCAGTCGTGAAGAAATTTTGTAGTTTAAAACATCACCTATAGGTGGCGCTGAATGCATTGGAAAGACAAAGAAAATACTTTACTGTACGTGTCTAATCGTGTGACAAGCCTAAGTAACTCTAAACAGGTGATAGGACCTTTTCCTTTCTTTAGATTTTTCCTAAATCGAAATTTTTGCAAAGCATCTGATGCTGATTCTCCGCTCACGTAATACAGCTTCACTAACGAGGCCTCTAGTTAACACTCTCGCAAAAACTTCTTCCTCGCACAGTTTACTAATGAATCAAATGAAGGATCTACAGAGCACTACTGCTCTTTTATAACAGCCTCATTTGCATACTTTTGGAAGATGTATTTGGGTAAGCGCCACCTATAGGTGACTTTTTAAACAACAAAATTTTTTCACGTAAAAAAAAAACCCCGCCCTGGCAATACTTATGGTACAAACCGTACCTCAATGCGATGATTTTTCGATTTTTAATGAATTTTTAAAGTTTATACGGACTTTTGAAAGACCCTGTATATATATATATATACAAGTGTCCGTCTGCCCGCCTGTCACGCTTTTTTAGGGCACTTCCCGAATAGATAGAGACTTGCAATCTGGTACATGGGTCGATCGTTCGAAGAAAACCCCTAGAAAAATCATATTTTCCGAAAATATTCTGAAGAGAGGGTGCTTCACACAGAAACGTTCGAAAAGTGAAATGATAGAAAAGCATGCTTCGCGATAAGATAGAGACTTTAAATTTGGTGTATGGGTAAAATCGTTCGAAAGTAAGAAAGTGTGCAATTTCAGGTTTCCAATATTATCTACTGAGGGGGTGCCGCACACCAAAATATTCGATTTGCCGAATAAATGAGAAACGGCTCCTTTAAAATTTGATAGAGGCTTGAAATTTGTTATACGGGCTAATCATTTGATGAAAACACCCAAGACGAATATAGTTTATCAAAAATGTTCGTTTAAGGGGGTGCTCCAGAGAAAAACGGTCGAAAGGTGAATTCATAAAAAAACATGCTTCGGGATGAGACAATAATTTCAAATTTCGTGTAAGGGTAGATAGTTTGGAAGGAAGAAAGTGTACAATTTTAGTTTTCCAATATTTTCTACTTTAGGGGGTGCCGCACACCAAAATGTTTGATTTTAGCAATAAAGGAGAAACGCCCCTTTTAAAACGTGACAGAGGCTTGATATTTGGTATATGGGCGAATCATCTGATAGAAAATCCAAGAAGAATGGAGTTTCTCAAAAATGTATATTTAAGGGGGTGGGTACTCCACACAAAAACATTCGAAAGATGAAATGATAGAAAAAGTATGCTTTGCGATGAGATAGAGACTTCAAATTTGGTGTACGGGTGAATAGTTGGAAAGGAAGAAAGTGTGCAATTTCAGTTTTCTAACATATGATATTCTAGGGGGGGTGTCATTCACTAAAATGTTCGATTTGACGAACACATGAAAAACGCCTCTTTTATAATGTGACAGAAGCTTGAAATGTAGTATATGGGCTAATCATTAATAAAAAATACCAAGATAAATACGATTTTTCAAAAATGTTCATTTAAGGATCATTTATCTACAGAAAAAAGATTCAAAAGGAGAAATTATGAAAATGCATGTTCCGGATTAAGAGAGACTTTGAATTTTGTGTACGGATAGATAATTTGAAAGAAATAAAGTGTGCAATTTCAGTTTTTCAATATTTTCTACTTTAGGGTGTGTCGCACACCAAAATGCTCAATTTGCCGAATAAATTAGAAACACCTCCTTCAAAATGTGATAGAGGCTTGGTATTTGGTATATGGACCGATCGCGTAATAAAAAATCGAAAAGAAAGAGTTTTAATAGATGTTGATTTAAGGGAGTGCTTCACAGAAAAACGTTCAAAAGGGGAAATGATAAAATAGCATGCTTCTGGATGAGATAGATACTTTAATTTGGTGTTCAGGTAGATGGTTCGAAAGGAAGAAGTGTGCAATTTAAGTTTTCCAATATTTTCCTCTTCAGGAGGTTCTGCACACCAAAATGTTCATTTTGCCATTCTGACGAACGAATGGACCGACTCGAACCAAATTTGGTACAAAAATCACAATCCGTAAACACTGGAAGCCTATTGTTTTTATACGTAATCGAATGTTCAGAACCCCTCTAAATTTTCGAATAAAATTTTGAAAAAATCGTCAAAAAATCAAAACCACTAATAAAGTTATACAAATAGACATTTCTTATGTAATTTTTCATTAGAAAACGATTGAAATAAATTTTAGAACGCTAACATGAACCGTTCTCGAGATATCGCACATTTAAAAAAAAAAAAATTAAAAAGTCATATGAAATAAAAAAAAAAATTCCTATTGAGAAACATGTTCACTTTTCATATGTAATACCATGCGATAAATTGGGTGACATCATTCTCCTGGATCTAGCTCGTTCCATTCATGAAAAAATATACTTTGAGTAATACTTTTGTATTTGAACGCCAATAGTCATTTATATGCTGTAAGAACAACTTAATTCTTCGTCCATAACGCTTGGCGAGATTTTGGCGACGAATTTGGCGGAATGTCGCCAACTTGGCGACTTTTTGAAATGCTGCCAAATTAACGAAAATCTCGCCAAATGGATAAAAATGACGCTAAATCAATGAAAATGACGACTAATTGTCGAAAATTCAATATCTTGGAAAGAATATTAGTATCTACTATAAGAAAAACTTATTTTTTTACTGTAAAAGTAGTAAATTTATTACATTATATAAGGAAAGTTATGTGTTGCCCACATCAGATTTTTTACTTTTTGTACAACACTGGTTATTCATATGCCTCTAGGCCTATATTTTAATTTCACACCTTCTTTATAGGAAGCGTAATGAGCATGCGCATTTTAAAAATGGGCGTTTTGCCCTGTTACAGTTCGTTTTAATAATTGAAATTGTGATTCTGCAAATCTGCGTGCAATGTCACGTATATATGCCAAATTTCATTTTCTTAGCTATTGCATAGTTTTCGAGTAAAAGGGATAACAAAATTCAGGCAAATGTCGATTTCGCTTCGTTAGGAATGGAGAATGGACTAGCTTTGTTCGTCCATAATTGCCTAAAATTTACTGGAGTCACTTCGACTATCTCATACCAGAATCCATAAATAAAGTAGATTGTAGAGAATTTTGTTTTTTCCCCAAATTTTACAAGTAAAATTTTGAAAAATCGATACCGTGGGTCCAAATGATTACAATTATAGTGTGTTACCCTTCACTTTAAAGGATTTGAAATTTTTTTCCGATTGACACCCTACTTAACATTGTACCCCCGGGAGGAGAATTGCCCCCCTGAGGAGGTGAATAAAGCACCGAACACAAAAATTTTAACTAATTAATCTCGTGATCAATTCCACTTATAGAGTCATAAATAACCCCTTTTATATTCCCGATTATGTAAATAGTTGTCCTATGCTGCTATGTTAAAGCGCATATAAAATTCCGAAGTTTTCGCTGAAATTGAATTTTTTTTTTTTATTTAGTTCTAGATTTTTCGATAACAAAGCCGGAAATAAAGTTTCGTGAAAATCCAATAATATTTGTGGCAGCTATTGTGCACGCAAGAAATCGCCCACAGGCATACATACAGACAAACGGAACTTCAAAATTAGTCAAAACGTGTTCAGAAATCCTAAAGCACATATACTGGCATCAAAATCTCGAATTCAAAAATTTTCGTAAAAACAATACTTTCTCTATACTATATATCAGGGTGAGTGCATTTTCCCTTAAAATTTTTTCAAGAACTGTCAAGCATCATGTAATTCTGTTTCAAGGACGTCAATCAATCCCTCATTATGAAGTTGTATGTATTTCTGGGAGGAAAAATAAATAACAAACTAATATTCTTGTTTATTGTTAAAGCCGTTGAGGAAATTTCTGGAAAAAACGATACTGTTTAGAAAATTTTTGGGAGCAGCGGAACCGTTAGGGAAATTTCTAGGGAAAGCAGAACGTCTTGGGAACGTCTAGGGAAAGCAGAAACACGATGCCATGGATCAGCGGAACATTTTCAAACCTGCCTTTTTCAAGCACTTTCAAGGACTTAACCAAGAAAATGGGAATTTTCAAATGCTTTCAAGGCCTTGAAAATGGTGATTTAAAATTCAAGAACTTTCCCGTTTTTCAAGCACTTTTAAGCACTTTCAAGGACTTAACCAAGAAAATGGGAATTTTCAAGCACTTTCTAGGACTTAACCGAGAAAATGGGAATTTTCAAGTACTTTTAAGGCCTTGAAAATAGTCATTTAAAATTCAAGAACTTTCCAGTTTTTCAAGCACTTTCAAGCACTTAACCAAGAAAATGGGAATTTTCAAGCACTTTCAAGGCCTTGAAAATAGTCATTTAAAATTCAAGAACTTTCCCGTATTTTAAGCACTTTCGAGGACTTAACCAAGAAAATGGGAATTTTCAAGTACTTTTAAGGCCTTGAAAATAGTAATTTAAAATTCAAGAACATTCCCGTTTTTCAAGCACTTTCAAGGACTTAATCAAGAAAATGGGAATTTTCAAGCACTCTCAAGGCCTTGAAAATGGTCATTTAAAATTCAAGAACTTCCCGTTTTTCAAGCACGTTCAAGGACTTACTAACAAAATGGGAATTTTCCAATATTTTCAAGGCCTTGAAAATGTTTATTTAAAATTCCAGAACTTCCCCTTTTTTCAAGCACTTTCAAATAGTACTTAACCAAGAAAATGGGAATTTTCCAGCACTTTCAAAGACTCAAACAAGAAAATGGGAATTTTCAAGTACTTTCAAGCCTTTGAAAATGATCACTTAAAATTCAAGAACTTTCCCGTTTTTCAAGCACTTTCAAGGACTTAACCAAGAAAATGGGAATTTTCAAGTAATTTCAAGGCCTTGGAAATGGGCATTTAAAATTCAAGCACTTTCAAAGACTTAACCACGGAAATGCGAATTTTCAAGTACTTTCAAGGCCTTGAAAATGGTCATTTAAATTCAAGTACTTTCCCGTTTTTCAAGCACCCAATACGCAGCCTGTATATTACATAGTATGAGAAAGTAAAAATGTCAATGTAAGCATGTATACCTGTACTCTTCTTCTCAGAGTGTAGTCTTCGAGGCCCATATCCTTAATGACGGATGTGAGTTCCTTACAATCCTCGATGTGAGAGAGGAACAGCAAGCAACTTTCCACTCTTTTCCCCGGCTTCTCCACCAACCGGGTAGGATCCATATCGTCGCCTTTGTGAAGAGAAAAAGAAACATTTATTTATCTGACGTTTGTTTTTAATTTTTGTGTTTCATACAATCACAACTTAAACAAGAAATTAGATTTTGGTACGATTGGGAACAAAATAACCTGTCTTTTTTTGCAAAATGGCCCGCAAAAATCTCCAAAATCTAAAATAAAAAACTACGTTTGCTCAAATATATCCATTAAATGCTTGTTTTATACGTAATTTTTAAAGAAAAAAAGAATAAGACCAACTCCTACACTAGAACTAGTCGGGGGCGCGGTAGCCCATTGGTTAGCGCGCTGGAGTTGCACTCGGTAGGCCCGGGTTCGATTCCAGCCACTGCCAAAACTGCCGCCGTGTTCACGTGGAGTACGATCACGTTAAACATGGGTCCGAAAGTCCTTCCGAGAGGTTGGTGGTAGGGGAAGGAGGGTACGGTCCCTGTGGATGCCTCCCCCACTGGGTTCCGGTCCAAATTGGGTGGCACTTCCCGGCCGTCCAAACAGTTACCTTGCACCTTTCTGGTAGGTCGGACGGTCTGGGTCTCAACAACAACAACAACTAGAATTAGTCGTTCTCGAGATATTTTAGTTTTTTCGTATTTTCTCTTCGCCACCTTTGAAAATAAGTCCAGTTATCAAATGAGAACGAAAATTGAATTAAAAGTGAATTAAATTTAATTAAAATAAAGAGAATGTGGATATAAGTCTGCAGGGAAAGTCATGTGCTGCCCACATCAGATGTTTACTTTCCCTGCAATACATGGTAATGTATAGGGAAAGTATTGGAATCATGCCGAAAATCGCAACTGGAGTTTTCGACGGATCTACACGTCTCGAGACCTCTAGATTCTAGAATACGAAAAAACCATTTTCAGCGTGACGTCTGTGTGTGTGTCTGTCTGTCTGTGCAGATTTTGTATCCATTCTGACTAAAGAACTAATTAACCGAATTTCATAAAATTTGGAAGATAAGTTATTTGTGGACGAGTCTGGTGCTGATTAGTTTGGGGTACGATTTGGAATAAAAAGTCAGCTTTTTTTTTGCGAAATGGCCCGCAAAAGCCTCTATCTAATCTAGCTGAAATACTAATGGACCGAATTTCACAAAATTCGGTAGATAAGTTGCTTGTGGGTTACCTTGGTGCTGATTAGATTTTGGTACGATTTGGAAAAAAATAACCTGCCTTTTTTTCCAAAATGGCCAGCAAAAATCGTCAAAATCTAAAATAAAAAACTACATATGCTCAAATATATCTATTAAATGCTTATTTTATACGTAATTGTTAACACAAATAACATAAGAGTGGACACACAGATCGACACACAGGCACACACACAGACGTCACGCTAAAAATAGTTTTCTCGTATTCTAGAGGTCTCGAAACGTGTAGATCCGTCGAAAACACGAGTTGTGATTCTCGGCATGATTTCAATACTTTCCCTATACATTACCATGCATTGCAGGGAAAGTAATAAAAAACGCCAAATTGAGAAAGCGATGCAATTCATAAATAGGACATAAGGGGAGATAAATAGGACATAAGGGGAGATAAATAGAGACAAAAGCGCCACGTCACAGAATTCTTACCATCAATTACTTGGACAGAAGTGGTACATGCGTGCATCCTATCAAGGATACCAAGGTACTCCAGTAACCGTTTTAATTTCACCTGTAAGAGAAATTTATTTTATTTATTTATTTACAAAGACTGCAAGCAACAGGACGTAGTCCCAGTTACAGCATGCAGGAGCAAAACTACATTCAAAATACCATGACATACATTAAAAAAGTTAAAATACATTAAAAAGTTAAAACATTAAAATTAAAAAATACTTCACAAGAATACATGTAATAAAACACAAGATGTTCACAACAAATGCTCTTTAAAATCCTTCTCAGAAGAATAAAAAATATCAAGATAATCAGGGAAACCATTGTATAATTTAGAAAAGCAATTTATAGCACAATTATTGCCAATACTCGACCCAAACTTCCTAATGGCAAATAAATTCAAGCTTCTAGTTCTATACTGTGGGACATGAAAACCAATCCCACCCAAGACATGGGAACAGTCAACTCGGCCACGAAACAAACTCCTGAAAAAAGAACACAGAATAAAATCCCTTCTTCTCTGTAAGCTTACAACACCAAACAAACCACGCAAAAAAGCAGAAGACAATGCATAACAACTAATGCCAGTTTTCCTAAAATAAAGATATCTCAAGAAACTATTCTGGATGACCTCAATCCTTCTAGAGTGAACGGCCTGAAAAGGCCTCCAAACCACAGACACATACTCCAGCCCAGACCTGACCAAGGCATTGAAAATAACTATTCTGGAATCCTCATTTACAAAATAAAACATATTTAACGAATAAATTTGGAGGAGACAGCAATAAAATTTCATTACATATTTACTATCTTAAAAATCTGATGTGGGCAACACACGACTTTCCCTCCAGACTTATATCCACGTTCACTTTATTTTAATTAAATTTGATTCACTTTTAATTCAATTTTCGTTCTCGTTTGGTAACTGGACTTATTTTCAAAGGTGGCGTAGAGAAAATATGAAAAATCTAAAATATCTCGAGAACGGCTAATCCTCGTGCAATGGTGTTGGTCCTATTCTTTTCTTCATTAAAAATTACGTATAAAACAAGCATTTAATGGATATATTTAAGCATACGTAGTTTTTACTTTAGATTTTGAGATTTTTGCGGGCCATTTTGCAAAAACAAGGCAGGTTATTCTTTTCCGAATCGTACCAAAATCTAATCAGCACCACCAGGGTGTCCCACAAGTGACTTATCTACCGAATTTTGTGAAATTCGGTCCATTAGTTTTTCAGCTAGAGTGGATACAAGCTTTCGCGGGCCATTTCGCAAAAAAAAAAAGGCGGGTTATTTTATTCCGAATCGTACCCAAAACTAATCAGCACCAGACTCGCCCACAAGTAACTTACCTACCAAATTTTATGAAATTCGGTTCATAAGTTTTTGAGTTCGAGTGGATACATACATTGCACAGACACACGAACACATAGACAGACACACAGACAGACACACACACACAAACGTCACGCTAAAAATAGTTTTTTCGTATTGTAGATGTCTCGAAATGTGTAGATCCGTCGAAAACTCGAGTTGCGATTTTCGGCATGATTCCAATACTTTTCCTATACATTACCATGTATTGCAGGGAAAGTAAATACATTTTCTTCCTGATATTATTTTATAGATCGGTGTTTTTCAAAATTTTTCGGTCACGGAACCCTTTTGAAATGCAATTTGATGGCGGAACTCAAATGAGAGAAATTCTAGTATGGTCCAAATTAGGTATACGACATTTTACGTGTATTTTTGATTTACGAAAATTTACACGAAACTGTCACATCGTGGAACCGCTGCAATACCGCTCCGGAACCCCAGGATTTCGCGCGAAACACACTTTGAAAAACACTGATCTAGATAAAGCATTGCGGGCTTATGATGGAAGAAGGACGTGTTTCTTTTGCCACCTTTACAAGGCGGGTTGGCTTTCTTTTTAATGAGTTAATGCTTTGATATTTTTATTGAAGACGTAGATAAATAATTAAAGCAGATATGAAAATGCGGATGAAAATGTTTCCTTAGCATTGATCTATTTGAAAAATATTTAACACTTTTTACTTTCCCTGCAATACATGGTAATGCATAAGGAAAGTATTGGAATCATGCCGAAAATCGCAACTCGAGTTTTCGACGGATCTACACGTTTTGACACCTCTAGGATACGATAATACCATTTTTAACGTGCCGTCTATGTGTGTGTCTGTCTGTCTGTGCAGATTTTGTATCCACTCTAACTAAAAAACTAATTGACTGAATTTCATGAAATTTGGTAGGTAAGTCACTTGTGCGTGACTCTGGTGTTGATTAGTTTTTAGTACAATTTAGGATAAAAGAACCCACCTTGTTTTGCAAAATGGCCCGCAAAAATTGTCTGTATCCACTCTAGTCGAAGAACTAATGGACTGAATTTCATAAAAATCGGTTGATAAGTCGCTTGTGGAATACCCTGGTACTGATTAGATTTTGGTACGATTCGGAAAAAATAACCTGCCTTTTTTTGCGAAATGGCCGCAAATCGTCACAATCTGAATAAAAAACTACGTATGATCAAATATATCCATTAAATGCTTGTTTTATACGTAATTGTTAACTCTGGCCACTCAACCAGCTGCTCATACCCTAGAGTGAGTCGTTTGGCCTGGGTCTTTCACGTAATTGTTAACGATGAGAAGAATGAGAGAAACCGCACTACACTAAGACTAGCCGTTCTCGAAATGTTTTACTTTTTTCGTATTTTCTCTACGCCATCTTTGAAATAAGTCCAGTTACTAAATGAGAACGAAAATTGAATTAAAAGTAAATTAAATTTAATTAAAATAAAGCGAACGTGACTATAAATCTGCAGGGAAAGTCATGTGTTGCTCACATCAGATTTTTTTTTTTTTAATCTCAGAATTATTTTTCTCGACACTAGGGGGCTCTGCCTCTGCTCGCTACGTTTCGACAACTCCCTTAGGGAGGCTTCGCCTCCTACTTGCAGCGCTGGCAGAGCTCGCTTCATACCTATCTTTCATAAAAATTCTACTTTCAAAAATTTCTTTTACTATCCCTACCTATTTTCCGCAGGATTAAAGTAGAGATTTTTCTTAGCCCAGGGAATCCAAAAACTGAATTCCTTGATCCTGAGCCCGCTTCGCGAGCAATTTCATGCCAAATTAAAGTTTAAATCGATAAACGGTTCATTTCACCGTGTCTTCAATATGTCTTCAATAATAATTATGTCTTCAATAATAATTTGAGTTTATCTGGACAAAATAACACCCATAAGTATTTTAAATGACATTGAATTTGCACGTTAAACTTAAATTTGGTTCTCATTTGATAGCTGGACTTATTGTCAAAGGTGGCGTAGCGAAAACGCGAAAAAACTAATATATCTCAAGAACGGCTAGTCTTAGAGTAATGGGGTTAGTTTTATTCTTTTTGTTGTCAAAAATCAGGAATAAAATAGGAATTTAATTGATATAATTGAGCACACATAGTCCCTTATTTTTATATTTAACGATTTTTGCAGGCCATTTCGCAAAAATAGCCCGTTCCTTTTTCCTGAATCGTACTAGAATAACCTACAAATGATTTATGTACCAAATTTTGTTAAATTTGGTATATAAATCACTTGTAGGTCACTGAAATATTATACACCAAATGTTGTTAAATTTGTTCCCTTAGTTTTTAGTTAGAGTGGATAAAGGCAATTTCTGCCGGCCATTTTGCAAAGAATGCAGATTCTTTTATTACGAATCGTACTATAATCTAATGAACATCAGGATTTCCCACAAAAGACATACCTACCAAATTTTATGAAATTCGGTCCATTAGTTTTTCAATTAGAGTGGATGTAATATCCTCATAGACACACAGAAACATACACAGATACACTCTTACACACACAGACGTCTTCCTAAAAATAGTTTTCGTGTTTTAGAAGTCCTAAAACGTGTAGATCCTTCGAAAATTCGAGTTCCGATCTTCGGCACGATTCCAATACTTTGAATACACACACACACACACACATATATTATCCGCGTATCTGTGTATTTGATCTGTGTATCTAAATTCCGTGCCTATGCAATTACAATAGTTGTGATTTTAAATGATCACTAAACTTTTATTATTTCTATAACGAAGCCTAATTTTAACTTATACAGAATGCAAATATCTGAAGCGATTGTAAGGTGAGTTACATAAGAATTGCTGAATTTTTTTCACACAAAATTATTTAGCTCTGGAGTCTGGAATACAAGTTATATGAATGAAATATTCATTGATTTTGTATAGAGAATCAGATGATTTATATTTCGATACAGTTTTAAATATTTAAGTATAATAAATTACTGTAGTACTGTGATAATGTAAAAGATATCACCACTGAATGTATCACATTTTAAAAATTTTTAAATGAAATTGTATTTCAGTTGGAAAGTGTTTCATAATCAATGCTTATGCATGATTGATCTTTCTTGTTTAAGTTCTTTTTAATTCATATTGAGTGTTGTATTCGTCCTAAAACCGCTTTATTTTTGCTTAAATTCTGTGCACCTATATATTGAAACAACGCAATTATAATATATTTGAATTTAATTGATCATCCAAATTTGATTATTTCTACAACGAAGCCTATTTTTCACTTATGGAAAATGTAAACAGCAAAATATATAGAATGAGTTGTATTAGAATTGCTGTATTTCTTTAACACAAAATTATTTAGCCCATGGAGTCTGCATAACTAATATGAATGAAATATTCATTAATTTTACAAACAGAAGGACGATTTTTTTCGATGAAGTTTTAAGCATAGAGTTTAATTACTTGTAGCTCCATGGTCTTAATTTTTAAATAAAATAAATTATTATAGTATTGTGATGAATAAAATGAATGAGAAAATGTTATGAATGAAATGCTGTTTTTATAGAGAGATCCAGGCGTGTTATTTTTTCTATGACTTCATTTGAATGAATTTCAGTTGTTTTCGATGAAGTTTTCAAATATAATAAATTATCGTAGTATTATGATAGTTTTAAAAATATTACCGAGGAATGTATTGCATTTTAGAGATGTTTAAACCAGGCAATTTATATTTCAATGCCGTCACTTGAATAAAGTTCATTTTTTTCGATGAAGGTTTAAGTTTTCAAATATAATAAATTAAAGTATTGTGATAAGTTTTAAAATATTACCGAGAAATGTATTGCATTTTAGACTTGCTTAAATAAAATTGCATTGAAGTTGGAAAGTGTTTCATAATCAATGCTTTAAGCATGATTGATCTTTCTTGTTTCTCTATAAATGTACCAAATTTCATATTTTTGTATGCTATAGTTTTTGAGGTATGAGACATAGAAATCGATAGACCTGCCGATACTAAAAAAAAAAAAATCATTTCAGAAGTGCATAAAAAGTAAAATATCTCAAAAACTACATCGAAATAAAAAAAAGGGGGCTGCAGCTTGCAAAAATTCACCCATGTTGGTACTTGCCTGAAAAAATTCGTGGTCCTGCTATTGTTAGTCTATCCAGGACGCGAACTCGCAGCTCAAATATTTTGCCTTTGAATTTAACGTTGAATATTTCTTAAACTACAATATATATCAAAAAACGGTTTATTTCAACGTATTCCCCAAAGCTTTTCAACAAGTGTATCAAATTTCATATTATTATTTGCAATAGTTTTTGCGGTACGAAGCAAAGAATCCCGAGAAACGGGAAATTTATCAAACAGCGGCGGTGGCGGCAGTGTCAGCTACTTTTTTATTAATATAGAGAGATGCGCCGTTTTGTTATCACAAAACCGATGGTTTTTCTGACAAATTTCGAAAATTTAACAAAAACGAACCATCCATCGTTATTTTGCTATCGTTCACCGTAGAGCAAATTCAAAAACCTCATTCTACAGGGAATAACATCTTCTACAAATGGGAAAATAATAGAGACAATAAAAAGACTGCTGTAACATATTACAACACTTACTGTCACTGTTTCAAGAATTATCATTTCCCCATAGAAAATATTGTGATGGAAATCTTAAAATTCGAAGAATTTGAATTCTATATATATGAATTATTTGAATTCATATGGACTGTAAGTAAAAGTTTTATCTACAGTGCGTGAAAAAAGTATAAGGACAACATATAATTGAATAAAAATATACTTTATTTTCACTTTATCAAAATAAATTTTTGCTATTTCTGACCTCTAATATGAAATTATACAATAACAGTTACAACATATAAAACAACAAATATGAACCTTACAAAAGTTGACCTTATAAAGATTATCACTAAAGAAAATATAGAAAAAAGTATAAGGACATGTTCCAAATTACTTAACATTTCTCTTAATAATCAAGAGAACAACCTTATTTTTCAATTACTTGAATAAGCCGAGAGGTCATCGATGTTGAAATTTCTTTTAAAGTGACTATAGAAATGTTATTCCAAGCTTGTTTGATGGATAACACAATATCCTGTTTACATTGATATTGCGTGCCATTTTTATAAAGTTCTCGGGCTGGAAGGCCCCATAAATGTTCTATTGGATTGAGATCTGGACTGCTCGCCGGCCAATCAAGTAAACTTACTGAATTAGCTTCAAACCAGAGTTTTGCATTCTTAGAAACATGTATGGAAGCGTTATCCTGTTGGAAAATATAGTCTCCTGAAGTAATTAGTGGGGCCTCAGGTAACAAATGTTCGCCTAACATATTTGTCAGAGTTCATTTTGTAGTTGATAAAGACTATCGGCGTGGTTCCGTTTGCTGCAAAAGCGCCCCAAATCATTAGTGTGCCCTCACCGTATTGACGTTTGGAAAAAAACTTCTTTGGTTTTACGCAGATTATACCAAAAATAGCGAAAACCATCTGACCCATCAAGATTCAACTTCTTTTCGTCCGAAAATATTACATCAATCTATTTTGGACCGAGAGAAATGTATTTTTTTTTTAAATCCTGTCTTTTTTTCTTATGTTTCTTTTTAAGAGGCGGACGTGACATTAACTTTCTATACCAAATATTCGGTTGTTTATTCAAAACATGTTGAACTGCTCGTGCGGAACTTGGTAAGTCCAAATTTCTTCTAACTTCATTTGCAGTTTCTTTTTTCTCGCAAGCTCTTCTTACAACCATTCTTTTCTGTCGATGCGTTAGAATTTCTGGTCTTCCAGTTAGTTTCTTCATTTCATACATTTCAGGTTCTTTTAGAAAATTGTAAACTACAGTTTTAGATCTTCAAATTTTTTTCGAAATTCCATGCATTTTTTAAAAAACAAGAATTTTCCCTTTTTCAAGGTCAGACAGATGAGTTCCTTTTGGCATCATACAAAAATCGTGAAGAAATGAGGCAAAAGTGTGAATTTTGTAATAAATACTTAAATAATTCAATTACAATATTTAATTATATCATTTCAGCGGAGGGGGACATATGTGACCAAAACGGAAAAGCCTAAATAAAAGTTAGGACCAGATATCATTTCCAATGGGCACATACCTTCAAATATGTCTTGGACTTCGTTCGCAGCACTCATTAGATGTCGTCTTTATGACTCGCATCAACTCGTAATGTAATGCATCCCCTCGTAACTTCGTCGATCATATTGTACTGCTGAGTCCAACACTCGCACTTATTTCATTCTCTTAGTATATCAAGTCATCTCTGTAGTATCTGCACAAGTCATAATGTTGAAGTTATCTTAAGTCGTATTAAATCATCACTAAGTGAAGTCTGCCACACCAGTCTTTTTACCAGTCTCGACTCCCTCGGTCACAGGTTGTGGTCCCCTCTTTTTCGGGGGTGTCACTTTCCCCCTTGCTTTCATTTGTAGCATTCAGTGTGACGCAACAAGCTCCTTTTTCCATTGGTTACTTATTTAATCAATGGAACCATTCCACATCCTCGTCAGGGGGCGCGGTAGCCCATTGGTTAGCGCGCTGGAGTTGCACTGCTCGGTAGGCCCGGGTTCGATTCCAGCCACTGCCAAAACTGCCGCCGTGTTCATGCGGAGTACGATTACGTTAAACATGTGGGTCCGAAAGTCCTTCCGAGAGGTTGGTGGTAGGGGAAGGAGGGTACGGTCCCTGTGGATGCCTCCCCCACAGGGTTCCGGTCTAAATTGGGTGGCACTTCCCGACCGTCCAAACAGTTACCTTACACCTTTCTGGTAGGTCGGACGGTCTGGGTTTCAACAACAACAACATCCTCGTCAGGAGGGCGCGGTAGCCCATTGGTTAGCGCGCTGGAGTTGCACTCGGTAGGCCCGGGTTCGATTCCAGCCACTGCCAAAACTGCCGCCGTGTTCACGCGGAGTACGATCACGTTAAACATGTGGGTCCGTAAGTCCTTCCGAGAGGTTGGTGGTAGGGGAAGGAGGGTACGGTCCCTGAGGATGCCTCCCCCACTGGGTTCCGGTCTAAATTGGGTGGCACTTCCGGGCCGCCCAAACTGTTACCTTACACCTTTCTGGTAGGTCGGACGGTCTGGGTCTCAACAACAACAACAACATCCTCGTCAGGATCAGCTCGGTACCTCTATCATGGCACCCCCTAAATTTATGGTTTTCTGACCTTTAGGTTCATGGGTTGTAAAACTCGGTACCATCCAGACTGTCAGTATTGTCCGAAGTTCTAGATCAATAAATAACTAGTATAAAACTGTCTCATCATAACACAACACTTAATGTGAGATCTATATTTCTGGTCTCACAGATACAGCTGCGGAAAAAAAAAGGAAAACGAACCACCCCTCATTATTCTGTTTTTATTCACCGTGGAGTAAATTCAAAGGTCTCATTCTATAGGGAATAATATCTTTTACTAATGCATTATTTGAAATATTTGCATAAGGGGACGTCTTCATATCAAATTTCGCACACATTTCAAAATTTCCACACGCAACACCCAGATTTGATGTTATAAACAAGTCCTATGTTCCCACATTAGTTTAAATATAAACTTTTATGAAAATCCTGTCATTATACCCGGAGATATTACGGGTTTAAATATGGAGATCATTTGGGGATCATCTCCATATTTAAAACAGCAACTTGAAGAACGGGATTATTCTTGCTTAATCAGAACTATCCTAATAAATTGGATCAAAATATTTACCCCCCCCCCTCCCTCCCCCCCCCCACACACAGTGATGCCATGAAGTATTTCTGTACAGTCGTTAATGAATTAAGAGTGTATAATATGTAGAGCTTCTAATGTAAAACTGCTTTCTCCGACTTATTTCTCTGAAATATTTTTCTCATTCAGTTGATTACTTCTGAGTGTGTTAACTAACATCAAAAGACTAACAAATAATCAATGCATATTTTCAATTTTAATATCAGTTCTCGTATATATAATATGAGTTATGAAATTAATATTAGAAAAATATAATATAAGAATAGGATTTCTGGTATATTTTGATGTAAATAGTTTCAGAAGAACTTTATATAGGACTTTTTTAATAGATGCCGCTAAAATCATTGTTATGGTAAAAATTTAAATATAGCTTAAAACAAGAAAGATCAATCATGCACAAAGCATTGATTATAAAACACTTTCCAACTTCAATGCAATTTTATATAAACATCTCTAAAATGCGATATATTCCTCGGTAATATTTTTAAAATTATCACAATACTACATTAATTTATTATATTTGAAAACTTCATCGAAGAAAATGAACTTCATTCAAATGACGGCATTGAAATATAAATTGCCTGGTTTAAACGTCTCTAAAATGCGTTACATTCCTCGGTAATATTTTTAAAATTATCATACTACAATAATTTATTATATTTGAAAATTTCATCAAAAACAAATGAACTTTATTCAAATGACGTCATCGAAATATAAATCGCCTCTATATTAAAGCAGCGTTTCATTCATCACAATACTATAATAATTAATTTTATTTAAAAATTTGAAAAATTGTTATCTACCATATTTATTTTAAAATGTTAAACCTCTCTTATACATAAAATAATTAAACACTTGGGAAAATATTTATTATATAATATATCTCTTTTTTCTTTCTGGAGGATATAGCAAGAGTCAGAATTTCATTGAATTTGTTTTTCTCCCTATATTAAATAATTTGTATTTAAAAAACTACCTAACATATCTTACTGAATTTTTTTTTATATTTTTTATGGGATAATTTGAATATTTCCTAAAATTTTCGAAGCAATTTGTGAATTTTAAATTCGCTTAAAAAATGTTTGACAAATTAGATTTCATAGGGTTCAATGTATTTCATTTTTTCAACCCGGGTTCAATACAAAACTAATTGGGTGATATTATTAATTTATATTCCGATAGGTCCCACAGACCGTCTGAAAAACATGCTAAAATTTCATTCTGATAAAGACATTTTTACGGCAGTTATGCTAACGGACAGACAGACAGAATGAACAAAGTTATAAACACTTTTCAACTATGTTGTAAAGTGTTAAAGAAAAAAAAAATACAGGGAAGGGGGTGGAAAACAAACTGAGAAAACCGAAATTTTGCATAGTCATATAAACTGTCCCCCTGAATCGATTTCGATCAAAATTTATCAAAGTTGCCATTCATATATTTTTTTCATATATATTAATTTCAAAATTCAAATTGCATAAAAAAAGTTATATTAAGAAAAAAGAAAGGAAAAAAATACGTAAAATTATTTTGGGTCGTTTAATAGTAATGTAGAAAAAAAAAAGAAAAACAATCTAGAAATGGCTGGAACAAATGATTTTAAACTTGATGTCCAAGATTAAATTTTGATGTAGATTCGAAATAAGGCGTCTAATTTGGGTGGTGCACTAGGAAATATCGAATTTTATACGCATTTAGATATGAAGACGGCCTCCTTATGAAAATTTTAAGCTTACGAATCTGCAGATATCATTCCCTATGGAATGGTATATTTGAATTTGCTCTACTATGAACGGTGCACGAATAAAGAAGGATATCTCTCTTATACACATGCACACACACACATATACACACACAACTTTTCAAAAGTATTAGAAATGGGTATAGGAGGCCTTGAAACATGCGCATATCTGTCGAAATCTCGAATTCGCAAAAATTTGGAAAACAGCACTTTCTTTATAGAATGAGAAATTCTCTATACATTATGAGAAAATAAAAATGGACCTAAGCAATTCATTGAAACTACTAAGTTTCGTGATCTCTGCGCCATAAGTAACTCCTTTTATGATTATATAAAATTCTGTCCTATGCTGCCATGTCAAGAAAATATAAAATTTTGAATAAATTCTAAAGTTTTAGCTGCAAATAAAAAAGAATCTGATGTGGGCAGCACCTGACTTTCCTTATATAATGCAATGAATTTACTACTTTTATAGCAAAAAAAAAAAAAAAAGTTTATTCTTATAGTAGATATATTCTTTCCAAGATATTGAATTTTCGTTAATGAGTCGTCATTTTCATTGATATAGCGTCATTTTAATCCATTTGGCGAGATTTTCGTTAATTTGGCAACATTTAAAAAGTAGCCAAGTTGGCGACATTCCGTCAAATTCGTCGGCAAAACCTCGCCAAGCGTTATGGACGGAGAAATAAGTTATTCTTATAGCATATAAATGACTATTGGCGTACAAATACAAAACTATTACTCAAAGTATCTTTTCTTGTGAATGGAATGAGCTAGATTTACGAGAATGATGTCTGTCACCAAATTTATCGCATGATATTACATATGAAAAGTGAACATGTTTATCAACAGTTAATATATTTTTTTAATTTATGGGATTTTTTGATAAAGTTATTTGAAAAATGTGCAATATCTCGAGAACGGTTCATGCTAGTGTTCTAAAGTTTATGTCAATCGTTTTCTAAGGAAAAATTACATAAGAAATGTCTATTTGCATAACTTTATTAAAGGTTTTGATTTTGTGATGATTTTTTTCAAAATTTCACTCGAAAATTTAGGGGGTTCTGAACATTCGATTGCGTATAAAAACAATAGGCTTCCAGTATTCACGGATTGTAATTTTTGTACCAAATTTTCATTCGAATCACTCCATTCGTTCGTGAGATATCGTCTTCACAAATTCACTGACACACACACACACACACACACACAGAGAGACATCACCTCAAAAATGTTTGATTCGTGATCAGGGATGCTTGAAACGTGTTCTCCCGTCGAAAACTCGAATTTGAATTTTCGACCCCGTCACAATACTTGCCTTATACATTATGTATATAAGGAAAGTAAAAAAAAATCTATGTCATTTTAGATTTTTCGTTAACAAAGCGGAATATTAAGTTTCACAAAAATTCATTAATATTTGTGGCAGTTTTCGTGTGCACGATAAATCGACCACATACAGACAGAATGGCATCACTCTTAAAATAATCAAAACGTGTTCATGAGGTCCTAAAACATATATTGGCATAAAAATCTCGAAGCAGAAAAATTTCAGGAAAGCAATATTTTCTCAATACTACACACGAGAAAATAAAAATTACAAGAACTTTGATTTTAAAAGAACACATTGAAATAATTGTCCACATTTGCTCCGAGACATCTCCAGCCTTTCACGGGAGCAGACAGCGCTTCAAACCGTGGTCGTGTCATTGAAAAGCCTACACCTCTAGTCATGTCCCGGTCATAGTCAGCTTTTAATCTTAGTTTTCGGGACAGTAGAAGCTAAAAAGCCAGCCTGCTTCACATAAATACTCATGTCCAACAGTAGTAACACTTTCATAACCTCGCTCCCTAGTATAGGATTTTCTTTTTTTCATTTTTATCCAAAACTAAAATAGAGGCTCTGTTTCAAATAATAGATATTGTTTAAAAGCTTTAAAGCAAAATTTAGTCTTTAATAAGTTATTTCTGGAGATCGGCGATGTTTTTGTTTTTCTATGACAGCTATGGTGCCGCAATCTATGCCAAAAGTCGCCAAAAATCCCGACCCATAGGCTTAAGAACCCTTACTCTAAAAGTTCCAATCTTATATTGCTGGGTTTTGTGGTATGGTAGTTCTTCCTTTACATGGGATGATAGTAGAAAGCTTTAACTCACCTTGTTTTTCCTCATCACGAACAAAAGATCTTTGTGAGTAATCATCTTCATATCTTCACGAAGAAGAACAGCGATTTCCTCCGCTTCTGCGAGCTACAAAAGAAAACACTTTGTTGATTCTTGACATAGCAAGGTATACAAGATGAACTTTCCTCGAATTATTAATCACCAGAAAATGTATCCAACGTTGCCCGGCATCTTAGCAGGGATTCAATCAATTCATTATTTTTTCAAAGAGAGACAGGTTGATATTGAATAAACAAATACCTACTGTGAATTGCGGGCAACGCCGCGCCGGTTCCAAAGTGAATTTTAAATAATCGGACTTTTGCGGGTTTCTGTAGAAACGTGACATCTAACGGTATTTTTCTTGGTGACGAAGAGGGCTGGTTGTTGCTTTAGAAACTGGCGTTACTATTTTCTTGTGTGCAACGTATTTACCTACCAGGTTTGAATATGCGGCACTCTAAAAATGTCACTACTTAAATTGAGATCTTAAAATAGCGAATAACTAATTCCTAACAGTCAAGGATGCACAGACAGATATTAAGAGGAAGAAATATACTTATTTACCAAAAATACAAACTTCTCGTTTTGACATCAGGAAACTAAATTTGATACGACTTCTATCTTAGCGAAACGCCGAAAACTACACATAAATTTACACTAGACGTGATCATGACAATACAGGTCTGCACGGGCTCCGGCTTGGTCTTAAGCCCGATCCAACCCACGGGCTGGGCTGGATCGGGTCGGGCAAGGTAAAATTAAATCGGGTCGGGTCGGACCAGGTAAAATTAAATTGGGTCGGATCAGGTCAGGTAAAAGTATTATCAAAACACTGATGTACAGTAAACTTTGATTAATGTGGCATAAAATGTTTCGGCAAGCCCGATAGACCGGCATGCCTCTCGGACGACATTTGTGTCTGTTCGACTGCATTCGAGAACGTTCTTGAGCTCGCGACATTATACAGATCTTTACTCATTAAAGCTTATATAATTAAAAAATCAATATAAATATGTTTTTAAACACTATACAGTGTAACCCAGTCTATGTAATGGTTTAGGCAAATGAATATCCCATTCATTGTCCATTACTTTGCTTTAAATTATTTTTTCCAATTTTATTTTTGACATTCGATAATCCGGCAAATTTGGTAATCCGCCGCCGTGGAAGTTGGAAGCGTGCCGAATTATCAGAAGTTTATTGTATTCATAATTCAGTTTTGGTTGTACTACATATAGATCGCTCGCTAAACAATGAACATCATTTTCTACCTTTAGTAGAAATATCTGTAAAATCCTAGATAGCACGTGGTAATTCTTGACCAATTACTTAGATTCTCAACCTTTCCTAAAATTTGTCACATTGGGGACATCTTCCAAATGTATCGCCAAAGTTGGCACATTTGGTGCCAAGATGAAGCAAGACCGGACCTTCCTGTAACAATAATTCGCTACTGTAAATGTGTTTTTCCAGCTAGGAAATTGTTAAGACAGAAAAATTGATATGAAAGTAATTGCAACACCACTAATAACAACGAATAAGAGAGTTCAAATTACCAAAATATTCATCTGGTCTCGAAGAATGTCGTGAACTACATGAACAGTGTCCAGCAGGGGTTTTCGCACATCTCCAAAACCATACCTGTAGAAATAACAATAATAATAAAAGTAAAAAATTTGATGTGGGCAACACATGACTTTCTCTACAGACTCAAATTCATTTTCTCTCTATTCCTTTAATAATTCATTGAATTGAGTTTAATTGCACAAAATAACACTGAATTTGCACTTTTAAATGAATTTTGGTTTTTATTTGGTAACTGGATATCTTTTCTCAAAGATGGCGTAACAACTAAAATATATTTTAAATGATTAGTCCTAGGGTAATAGGGTTGGTCTTATTCTTTTCCTTGTCAAAAATTAAGTACAAAACAAGCATTTAATTGATACATTTGAGCATAAGTAGCCTTTATTTTAGATTTTTGCGGGCCATTTCGTAAAAAAAATCAGGTTCTTCTTTTCCGAATCGTATCAAAATCTAATCAGCACCAGGATACCCCACAAGTGACTTAGCTACCAAATTTTTTGAAATTTGGTCAATTAGGTCTTTAGCCAGGGTGAATACATGAGATTTTTGCTGGTCATTTCGAAAAAAAAAAAAAAAAAAAAAAAAAAATTCCGAATTGTACCAAAATGTAATATAGAATTTTTGGAATTTGGTCCATTAGTTTTTGAGTTAGAGTAGATACATACACTGCACAGACAGACAGACACACACATCTCTGCAGACTCCATGAGCTAAATAATTTTGCGTTAAAGAATTGCAGAAATTCTTGTACAACTCATTCTACATATTTTGCTGTTTACATTTTCCATAAGTGAAAAATAGGCTTCGTTGTAGAAATAATCAAATTTGGATGATTATTTAAACTCAAATATATTGTAATTGCGTTGTTTCAGTATGTAGATGCATAGAATTTAAGCAAAAATAAAGCGGTTTTAGGACGGATACAACACTAAATATGAATTAAAAAGAACTTTAAATCACGATTTTGACACAAGTGGATGCCATGTTTTATTTTGAAGTGGGTCACGTGATCTCTTCATATCATGGTCACGTGATCTCTTCAGATAAAGGGTGTAATTATTATTCTAATTTTTATTCAAAAAACTACTGAATATATTTTGCTGAAATTTTTTTTATATATTTTATGGGACAATTTGAATATTTCCTAAAACTTTCGAAGCAATTTGTGAATTTTAAATTCGCTTAAAAAATGTTTAAAAAATTAGGTCCCATAGGGTTCAGTGTATTTCATTTTTTCAACCCAGGTTCAATCCAAAACTAATTGGGTGATATTCATTTATATTCCAATAGGTCGCACAGACCGTCTGAACAACATATATTAAAATTTCATTTTGATAAAGTCATGTTTATGGTAGTTATCGTGCTACTGGACAGACAGACAGAATGAACAAAGTCATAAACACTCTTCAACTATGTTGCAAAGTGTTAAAAAAAAAAGAAAGGAAAGCAATGCGATATAATCCAATCCAATCAATTCGAAAGGTAGAAAAATATATTTTGTTTTAAGTAATAAACAAAAGATGGCAGCACTGCAGGATTTTAAAAGATCCAGGAAATGCTTTGGAAGGTATATTTTATGAAGAAATCGCAGACTTCATGTTGGGATAATGGTCTCTGGACTACGGATCAACTTATGAGAGTAATGACTGTGTTTCCATTCCTACGCACACAAAAACAATTATTGCTGCTGCTCACATTTGCAATCACAATATCTAACTTTGCTGTAGACTTTCTTACGTCTGACTTATGTCAGACCTAAGTAACACTGTCATGTGTTAAACACTGAAAGTTTAGCATTTGGAGTATCATACATTTGACAATTTAAAAATTCACATGTCAATGTGCGAAATTTGATGAAGAACATACGGAAACTGCGATTTGAATGCGCCCTGTATATATTAAATGTGTTTTGTGATTTAATTGTTTCCCTGTATTCTAAATTTTTCTTTTAACTTAATATTCAGGTGCAAAATTTACGTGTTTTTTTTTAAGTAGTATTCTCAAATATTGAAATTAATTTTTTGTACATTTGATTTCTTAATTTATTTGTTAAATTACATTTAGTTTTAATTTGAAATCTTTCACTACTTGTACATACACTTCAAATACGCGAGTTCAATCAAAGCACGGCATTTCGCTAATATGATGATAACTATTTTTTTTTATTCATAATTCACAAATGCTTTAAAGGTAGTCAAGAAAAGTAAAGTATTATCAGCCCGCATCTGATCTAACACACTACATATTACTAAATTGATAATTGCATAATTACTGAACATTTACCATTGAAACTGTAATTTAATTTAACAAAATTAACCCTCGAATTTACCACAATTATTAATGGAAGAAATTATGTAACTAAATTCTAGTGAATGTAAACTAAATTCGCTTCAAGACTAGAAAGTTGTTCAGTGAAAATATATCTCAGATTTTCTTTTCTTAGTGCGCACATAAGATGGCAGCACCTTCGGCGGTTCTTCTTGGATTATAAATGCATATATTAGTCTGTATATAAATTCATAATCCAGGACCATGAATTTAGAAAATAACTGGATTATATGATTACAAAGTTAAAAAAAAAAATCGCGGCTATGCCAGAAGACGACGCTAAAATTATTTTGGACGAGGATGGATGTTTCTCAGAAAAACGTAGAAAATAAAATGTATTGAGCTTTTTGTGTTTACGCTATTTCCTAATTGTAATTATTTTTTTTAATCATTTTGCAAGAAAATGATTAAAATGTGCTTCTTCATTTTACCGTTTGAATATTGATATTGTTTCGACATTTTTCTATTGTATCCCCATACGCATTTTTCAATGATTGTAATTGTTATAACTTTGATTTTCTATAAATACAAGTTAATTTTAACTTTTTTTAATTATAGAAGAATTTAATTAAATTTAAGGAATAAAATATACCACGCGTTACCCCCAGACTGACCATTTATTTCCACTGTATCCCTGACTGTCCATATTTTTCTTTTGTACATTATCCTCTTACGCGTTTTGCAATGATTGTAATTGTTATAACTTTGATTTCCTATAAATACAAGTTACTTTTAACTTTTTTTAATTATAGAAGAATTAAATTAAATTTAGGGAATAAAATATCCCACGCGTGACCCCAGATTGTCCATTTATTTCCACTCTACCCTTGACTGTCCATTTTTTATTTTAGTTTGTTGTACATTACCGCCTTCAACGTTTTACAATTATTGTAGAAGTTAATTAAATTGTTTCGAATACAAGAAGAATTTATCATTAATATTTATATCTATACTAGTCATTTAACCCACGCTTCGTGCGTTCCAAGTAGTTATTAGTCTCAAAAGGTGTCAAACATTTCCAATTTGAAAATATTTTAAAATTATTTTATTATATGTTCTTACATTGGGTAGTATTTAAAAATAAAGTAGGGGTTAGAAAGATTTCTATGCCTCCTTTGCAGACATTGGCGTCTATGGACGCCAATGCCTGTAAAGGGGGATCGAACTGTTTGGGATAGGGCATGTCAAATACCTGTCTCTTTGGGAGGTTCTTCGTTTGGGATGGACGCTGTCCCACCCGTAAGCAAAAAGTTAAAGGGCTTGAAAAAATCTTTAGATTGATACCATACTTGACAATGTAGCCTTGAGGGGTAACTTGCCCTCCAAGGGAGCTATTGACGATATGAATAGAAAAAAAAAATCTGATGTGGGCAACACATGACTTTCCTTATATAATGTAATGAATTTACTACTTTTACATTAAAAAAATATGTTTTTCTTATTGTATATACTAATATTCTTTCCAAGATATTGAATTTTCGACAAATAGTTGTCATTTTCATTGATTTAGCGTCATTTTTTCCATTTGGCGAGATTTTCGTTAATTTGGCAACATTTCAAAAAGTCGCCAAGTTGGCGACATTCCGCCAAATTTGTCGCCAAATTTTCGCCAAGCGTTATGGACGAAGAAATAAGTTGTTCTTACAACGGAAAAATGACTATTGGCGTTCAAATACAAAAGTATTACTCAAAGTATCTTTTTTCATGAATGGAACGAGCTAGATCTACGAGAATGATGTCACCCAATTTATAGCATGGTATTACATATGAAAAGTGAACATGTTTCTCAATAGGAAATTTTTTTTTTCATTTTATATGACTTTTTAATAATTTTTTTGAAAAATGTGCAATATCTCGAGAACGGTTCATGTTAGCGTTCTAAAATTTATGTCAATCGTTTTCTAATGAAAAATTACATAAGAAATGTCTATTTGCGTAACTTTACTAGTGGTTTTGATTTTTTGACGATTTTTTCAAAATTTTATTCGAAAATTTAGGGGGGTTCTGAACATTCGATTGCATTTAAAAACAATAGGCTTCCAGTGTTTACGGATTGTGATTTTTGTACCAAATTTGGTTCCAATTGGTCTATTCGTTCGTCAGTTATCGTCTCCACAGACTCACTGACACACACACACACACACACATCACTTCCAAAATGTTTGATTCGTGATCAGGGATGCTTGAAACGTGCTCTCCCGTCGAAAACTCGATTTCGAATTTTCGACCCCGTCACAATACTTTCCTTATACATTATGTATATAAGGAAAGTAAAAATTATATCGCGGGTATTTTTCACAAAAATGATTTAAACTATCAAGTCTCGTGATCATTAAGCCATAAATAAACCCTTTTAAGCATGATTATGACAAATTTTGTCCTATGCTGTCATGTTAAAAAAATATATATAAAATTCAGAAGTTTTCACTCGAATTAAAAAAAAAAAGAAATTCTCTCTAGTTCTAGATTTTACGATAAAATAGCAGGATATAAAGTATCGTGAAAATCCATTAATATTCGTGGCTACTATCGTGTACTAAAAAAATCGACTACATAGATCAGACGACGGAGATCACTCCAAAAATAGTCAAATCGTGTTCAGTAGGCCTTAAAACATATATATTTGCATCAAAATCTCGAATTTTCGTGAAAACAATACTTTATATCATATTACATAGTATGAAAAAGTAAAAATTATATGAAAGAAATTAGCATTTAATTTCAAAAATGTTTCCAATGGAAGTGTGTATTTGAAACCAATTGCTCTAAAATCGGGGTTTGAATCTAAAACCCCCTGTATTATTGTAGGAAAAGTAAAAGAGCTTTGGCGCTGAAAATAAAATTTCCGGCGATCGAAATCCCCAGAGGAAATCAAGATCAAAACAAAACAGGACGGAAGTAAGACAATAAAATAGAGAACTAAGATTCGAAAACAAAATCTTTCCGATCTGTTTTAGGGGGAGATTACGGAATCCGGAAATGAAGGTAAACCTCAAAATCCCTCCTTGGCAGGGGAAGGAGAATAATAATAACAATAATAAAAATAGAATGCTGGATTGAACAAAAATTCAGCGAAATCTGAGTTAAGCAAAATCTACTAAATTCGGAAACCAGCTTAAGGGTGAATAGTACATTTAAACCTAAAAATAAAAACGATTTTTAAAATTTAATTTTGAAAAACATGCATTTTTAGGGAAAATGTAAAATAAATCGCATTAAAGTCGGATTCAAATTAAGCATACAGAAATAAAAAGTTCATGTGTATACACTCATGTATAAAAGTTAAGCATAGTTGCTGTTTATGTGAAAATTTCAGGAAATCTACATCGGAATGGAAGAAAGCGCGGTATGCGGGTGTAATAAGGTTATAAAAAGAAGAAAACAATGCAAAACAAGGATAATAACGACTTTTGTTATCAAAAAAAAAAAAAAAAGGGTTGAAAGGAAAAGGCTCACAATACAAGTGTCAACCTCAGTGAAACAGAATGATTAAAACAATGTGATATTGCAGTTTAATACGGTGTGGAGGAACCTCGGGTAGCCACACATGCTGCACAACGATTTCCCATACTTTTAATGAGTTTGTGCTCAAAGAGTTCCAAACCTCAAGGAGAGCAGTTTTCAACTCCGGAATGGAGCTTGGTGGGTAGCGGAGGGTTGCAAGATGTCTCTCGAACGAGCATATCCCGTACATGCTTTATTGGATTCAGATCAGGAGAGTTGACAGGCCACTACATGTGCTGGATATCTTCAGTTTGAAGGAAGTCGTCGACTAAGGCCGCACGGTGAGGAGTCGCGTTATCAGCCATGAATATAAAATCAGGATCAACAGCACCTCGAAACAATCGAACGGTAGGCTCAAAGACTTCATCTCTATATCTTTGACCAGTAACCGACCCCTTGTCAAAATTGTGGAGGTCTGTGCGGCCGTCCATCATGATGCCTGCCCAGACCAAGACTCCCCCAAACGGAAAACGATGTCTTTCCTTGATGTTTCCTGGGTGAAAACGCGTTCCACATTCTCTCCAGATCGTGGTACGAAGAGAACCAGTTTGCAGGCTAAACCTGGACTCGTCACTGAACATGACAGTGCCCCACTGTTGTCCACTTCACTGCCGATGTTCCAAACTCCACTGTAAATGCGCGCGTTTCTGTGTAGACGTCAGGGGAATGCAAACTGCTGGTCGTCTGGCATGGAGACCAACGTGTCTGAATCTCCTATAAACAGTTTGTCTCGAAACAGTAACTCCTGTGGTGGTTGTCAGAGCTGAACTCAGTTGTCTGGCATAAAGGTTCTTCTGACGTCGAGCAGTTATCACCAAATATCGGTCTTCCCGAGCGATTGTTACTCTTGCCCGACCTGTTACTGGTCGTCGGGTAATATCTTCAGTGGTTTGGAACCTCTGCTACGGTCTGGAGATCACACACTGAGGCACATTCAGAATTCGAGACGCTTCGGTTTGGAATCGACCGGATTCCAGCATTCCAATAATTCGTTCCTTCAAACACATGTCCAGTTGGCATCTTGGTGACATCTTTCGTCCTTTTTGATTGTTAACGACGCTCTGTAACACAGCAATTGCGAAATTCTGTCTTAACTGGCCATGCAGCTCGAGGCCGTTCTATACTCGTTCCGACGTGAGCCGGTGCTTTGCGCATGTCGCCGTCGAATGAACTGTTTTGCATATGCACAATATAATTTACCTTCGTCCCACGATTCTCCTCAACTGATTACGAACTATTGTATCCATATTAATTCCGAATTTGTCGCATTTTACAAATTATGCTTAACTTTTTGACATGAGTGACATCGCAATTTCGCAAAGTTTAATGTTTTTTTAATTCCTTTTATCTAAGTTTCAAATTTTTTGCGTCTGTCCTCACAATTACAAATAAAGTTATTATTCTATTTCCGTAATAATACAAATTTCCTTAAAAATTAAAAACATTTTTGTCTGATTTAAAAAAGAAAATATGAAAATTAGCATTTACGATTTTTCAAAAGTGATTTTTCGTAAAATATTTTCAAATATTTTTGAATTAATACATAAAACTGTTAAACAGCTTCACTTGCTTTCATAAAAAAAAAAATGTTTCTGATGACTTTAGTTAAAAAAATATCTGATGTGGGCCGCACATGACTTTCCTTATATAATGCTATGAATTTACTACTTTTACAGTAAAAAAAATCTGATAAGGGCCGCACATGACTTTCCTTATATAATGCTATGAATTTACTACTTTTACAGTAAAAAAAATCTGATAAGGGCCGCACATGACTTTCCTTATATAATGCTATGAATTTACTACTTTTACAGTAAAAAAAATCTGATAAGGGCCGCACATGACTTTCCTTATATAATGCTATGAATTTACTACTTAAACAGTAAAAAAAATCTGATAAGGGCCGCACATGACTTTCCTTATATAATGCTATGAATTTACTACTTTTACAGTAAAAAATCTGATGTGGGCAGCACATGACTTTCCTTATATAATGCTATGAATTTACTACTTTTACAGTAAAAGAAATCTGATGTGGGCAGCACACGACTTTCCTTATATAATGCTGTGAATTTACTACATTTACAGCAAAAAAAAAAAAATCTGATGTGGGCAGCACATGATTTTCCTTATATAATGCTATGAATTTACTACTTTTACAGTAAAAAAAATCTGATGTGGGCAGCACATGACTTTCCTTATATAATGCTATGAATTTACTACTTTTACAGTAAAAAAAAAATCTGATGTTGGCAGCATATGACTTTCCTTATACAATGCTAAGAAGTTACTACTTTTACAGTAAAAAAAAATCTGATATGGGCAGCATATGGCTTTCCTTATATAATGCAATGAATTTACTACTTTTCCAGTAAAAAAAATCTGATGTGGGCAACACATGACTTTCCTTATATAATGTAATGAATTTACTACTTTTACAGTAAAAAAATAGGTTTTTCTTATAGTAGATACTAATATTATTTCCAAGATATTGAATTTTCGAAAATTAGTCGTCATTTTCATTGATTTAGCATCATTTTTATTCATTTGACGAGATTTTCATTAATTTGGCAACATTTCAAAAAAGTCGCCAAGTTGGCGACATTCCGCCAAATTCGTCGCCAAAATCTCGCCAAGCGTTATGCACTAAGAAAAAAGTTATTCTTTCAGCAGATAAATGACTATTGACGTTTAAATACAAAAGTATTATTCAAAGTATATTTTTTCATGAATGGAACAAGCTAGATCCACGAGAATGATGTCACTCAATTTATCGCATGGTATTACATATGAAAAGTGAACATGTTTCTCAATAGGAATTTTTTTTTATGTGACTTTTTTCATAATTTTTTTGAAAAATGTACAATATCTCGAGAACGGTTCATGTTAGCGTTCTAAAATTTATGCCAATCGTTTTCTAATGAAAAATTACATAAGAAATGTCTATTTGCGTAACTTTATTAGCGGTTTTGATTTTTTGACGATTTTTTCAAAATTTCATTCGAAAATTTAGGGGGGGTTCTGACCATTCGATTACGTATAAAAACAATAGGCTTCCAGTGTTTACGGATTGTGATTTTTGTACCAAATTTGGTTCGAATCGGTCCATTCGTTCGTCAGTTATCGTCTCCACAGACTCACTGACACACACACATACTTTCACACACACACACACACACACACACACACACACACACACATACACACACACAGACATCACTTTAAAAATGTTTGATTCGTGATCAGGGATGCTTGAAACGTGCTCTCCCGTCGAAAACTCGAATTCGAATTTTCGACCCCGTCACAATACTTTCCTTATACATTATGTATATAAGGAAAGTAAAAAAAATCTGATGTGGGCAACACATGACTCTCCTTATATAATGTAATGAATTTACTACTTTTACAGTAAAAAAATAGGTTTTTCTTATAGTAGATACTAATATTCTTTCCAAGATATTGAATTTTCGACAATTAGTCGTCATTTTCATTGATTTAGCATCATTTTTATCCATTTGGCGAGATTTTCATTAATTTGGCAACATTTCAAAAAAGTCGCCAAGTTGGCGACATTCCGCCAAATTCGTCGCCAAAATCTCGCCAAGCGTTATGCACTAAGAAAAAAGTTATTCTTACAGCAGATAAATGACTATTGGCGTTTAAATACAAAAGTATTATTCAAAGTATATTTTTTCATGAATGGAACAAGCTAGATCCACGAGAATGATGTCACTCAATTTATCGCATGGTATTACATATGAAAAGTGAACATGT
The DNA here is from genome assembly GCA_951213105.1 of Amaurobius ferox. Classification (NCBI taxonomy): domain Eukaryota; kingdom Metazoa; phylum Arthropoda; class Arachnida; order Araneae; family Amaurobiidae; genus Amaurobius; species Amaurobius ferox. The sequence continues at coordinate 88,664,080 of OX578153.1, forward strand.
TTCTCAATAGGAATTTTTTTTTTTTATGTGACTTTTTCATAATTTTTTTGAAAAATGTACAATATCTCGAGAACGGTTCATGTTAGCGTTCTAAAATTTATGCCAATCGTTTTCTAATGAAAAATTACATAAGAAATGTCTATTTGCGTAACTTTATTAGCGGTTTTGATTTTTTGACGATTTTTTCAAAATTTTATTCGAAAATTTAGGGGGGTTCTGAACATTCGATTACGTATAAAAACAATAGGCTTCCAGTGTTTACAGATTGTGATTTTTGTACCAAATTTGGTTTGAATCGGTTCATTCATTCGTCAGTTATCGTCTCCACAGACTCACTGACACACACACACACATACTTTCACACACACACACACACACATACACACACACACACACACACACACACATACACACACACAGACATCACTTCAAAAATGTTTGATTCGTGATCAGGGATGCTTGAAACGTGCTCTCCCGTCGAAAACTCGAATTCGAATTTTCGACCCCGTCACAATACTTTCCTTATACATTATGTATATAAGGAAAGTAATAGGTTATTCTTATAGTAGATACTTATATTTTTTCCAAGATATTGAATTTTCGTCAATTAGTCGTCATTTTCATTGATTTAGAGCCATTTTTATCCATTTGGCAAGATTTTCGTTAATTTGGCGACATTTAAAAAGTCGCCTAGTTAGCGAAACTCCTCCAAATTCGTCGCCAAAATCTCGTCAAGCGTTATGGGTGGAGACATAAGTTGTTCTTATAGCAGATAAATGACTATTGGCGTTCAAATACAAAAGTATTCCTCAAAGTATTTTTTCTCATGAATGGAACGAGCTAGATCCAAGAGAATGATGTCACTAAATTTATCCTATGATATTACATATGAAAAGTAAACATGTTTCTCAACAGTTAATATTTTTTTTAATTTATGTGATTTTTTGATAAATTTATTTGAAAAACGTGCAATGTCTCGAGAACGGTTCATGCTAGCGTTCTAAAATTTATGTTAATCGTTTTCTAATGAAAAATTACATAAGAAATGTCTATTTGCGTAACTTTATTAGCAGTTTTGATTTTTTGACGATTTTTTCAAAATTTCACTCGAAAATTTAGGGGGTTCTGAACATTCGATTGCGTATAAAAACAATAGGCTTCCAGTATTCACGGTTTGCAATTTTTGTACCAAATTTTATTCGAATCGGTCTATTCGTTCGTGAGACATCGTCTCCACAGACTCACTGTCTGACACACACACACACACACGCACACACACACATGCACGCACGCACACACGCACACACGAGCACACACACACTTTCACACACATACACACACAGACTTTCACACACACACACACACACACATACAATTTTTTTACGACATTCTTATTAACACCTTTAGCAGTTTTTACTTTCCTTATATACATAATGTATAAGGAAAGTATTGTGACGGGGTCGAAAATTCGAATTCGAGTTTTCGACGGGAGAGCACGTTTCAAGCATCCCTGATCACGAATCAAACATTTTTGAAGTGATGTCTGTGTGTGTGTGTGTGTGTGTGTGAAAGTATGTGTGTGTGTATGTGTGTGTGTGTGTGTGTGTGTGTCAGTGGGTCTGTGGAGACGATAACTGACGAACGAAAGGACCGATTCGAACCAAATTTGGTACAAAAATCACAATCTGTAAACACTGGAAGCCTATTGTTTCTATACGCAATCGAATGTTCAGAACCCCGCTAAATTTTCGAATGAAATTTTGAAAAAATCGTCAAAAAATCAAAACCAATAATAAAGTTACGTAAATAGACATTCCTTATGTAATTTTTCATTAGAAAACGATTGACATAAATTTTAGAACGCTAACATGAACCGTTCTCGAGATATTGCACATTTTTCAAAAAAATTATCAAAAAGTCAAATAAAATAGAAAAAAAATATTTCCTATTGAGAAACATGTTCACTTTTCATATATAATATCATGCGATAAATTGGGTGACATTATTCTCGTGGATCTAGCTCGTTCCATTCATGAAAAGAGATACTTTGAGTAATACTTTTGCATTTGAACGCCAATTTATCTGCTGTAAGAATAACTTATTTCTTCGTTCATAACGCTTGGCGAGATTTTGGCGACGAAATTGGCGGAATGTCGCCAACTTGGCGACTTTTTGAAATGTTGCCAAATTAACGAAAATCTCGCCAAATGGATAAAAATGACGCTAAATCAATGAAAATGACGACTAATTGTGGCAAATTCAATATCTAATAAGTTATATAATATATAAATATATAATAATAGTTATATAATATATGTCGAAAATTCAATATCTAATAAGTTATATATATATATATATATATATATATATATATATATATATATAACTTATTTCTTTGCCCATAACGCTTGGCGAGATTTTGGCGACAAAATTGGCGGAATGTCGCCAACTTGGCGACTTTTTGAAATGTTGCCAAATTAACGAAAATCTCGCCAAATGGATAAAAATGACGATAATCAATGAAAATGACGACTAATTGTCGAAAAGTCAATATCTTGGAAAGGATATTAGTATCTACTAGAAGAAAAACCTATTTATTTTTCTGTAAAAGTAATAAATTCATTTCATTATATAAGGAAAGTCATGTGTTGCCCACATCAGATTTTTTTATTCGTGAAGGGTGGATTTAGGCTGTACATCTTTGATCTTAGGCCTACATATTCCACGGCAGGAGTTCCATTCAACTCGTCTTTCATTTTTCCAATCCTTTTTTAATTCTTATTGGAATGAAGTGGATGATCACAGTCAAAATAGTCTTCATAACTTTCCAAATCTTTGTAAATATCCTCTGTTTCAATTTCATAGCACAGGGAATCGGTGTCTGTAAAAAGCAATTCGGCTTGGCTTCCATACATCTTCTTAATAAAATCATAATGGAACTCATACATAAGTGTTTTACTCAAGTCCAATACTGAAGTCTAATACCTGCATGGATGGGTCTACTCAGTTTCAAATTAATCTTATGCATATGAACTGCTGCCAGATCTTCATTAAATATTTTGAAGGAGTGTAAGGCTGGTGATGCAATTAATTTTTTCAATCTCTTCTCAGTCTGTACTAGCTTAACATCCATTCTTTTTCTCAAGTTTTCCATAGTTTTTACGAACACTGCGTTGTTCATAAGTTTGAACAGATCTTTTTCAAAGGAATTTTTTGCCAGCATTCTCTTCTCAATGTTAAATTGTACATAGGGCTTCAACCAGGGCTCTTGCTTAAAAGTTAATACTCGATGGATTTTCACAAGTTTCATCCCTAGCTTCATATACTGCTTTAAATTTCTATAATGCAGAACATATTTAACCTTATGATTCAAATTGCGTGTTAATTTGATCTGATCCTTGCATATTTTCAAATTCATTTTTTCAGATAAATTCCGGCTATACTCCGAAATCAGAGATGGGGTGATATGAACCCTTTCGGGTGCCTGAGGATAATCATTGTGTTTATCATGCAAATCATGGGGATAGTCTATATCCGCCTCGATAATATATCCCACAGGTGAGTCATCTTCAACAGCAAGTGGATCAAAGTTCTGAATTTCTTGAGAATCAAACCATCTAAAATCCGATACAGGGAGTGCTTGGCTTAGAGCCCACCCGTACAGATTATTAGCATCCAGGTACATTATATATTTGCTAGGTTTCGTAGAATCAAAATGTTCCAAATACTTGTTATTAGCCTGACTAAGGCGTTTACTAATAACACTAATACCGCCTCTTATACTTTCTTCTAAAAATAGGTACATATCAGGATCTGTAATCAGTTCTAATGATACTCCACTAGTCTTCAAGGCTGCATTCCAGGCAAGAGATGGTAATGTTAAACAGTGGGCAGCATTTATTCCATAATAATTCAAGGACACATCACGGAAATTCTCAAAAATGTCCGCTAACAGAAGAATATCAGTTTTAATGTACAAGTCATGATATTCCCCCATATTCTTTATCTTTAAAGATGTCCAAACATGTTGAGCATAGGCATAGGCGTCATCGGAGACCTCCTCCCAATTTAAATCATCAAAGAAGGCCTCTTTAGAGGGTAAGCTCGCTTCTTCAAACTTGGTAGGACAATCCATATAAGAATAGGGGTAAACACCCTTTCTAGTCAGTAAATCCTCTTGATCACTTGTAAAATGTTCTTTAATGATGCGCCCTTTAATCGAATGCTTATTAACAAAGGTCGCGTAACGAGCTAAAGATGCCTATTTAGGGCATATCACGCCCGTTTCGGGATGTACACATATTACAAAAGTGAACAGTGCGGTCGTAACGCTCTACGCCCGCTCAGCGGGCCAAAGGCAGGTCGAAGGTAGTCGATTTTTTTGTCTATTTGCTTAAAAATATATCTATCTATATATACTAATTGCCTAGTGTCAGTCTGTCTATCTGTTACGCATTTTTTAGGCACTCCTCGAATAGAAAGATACTTGCAATTTGGTACACAGGTCAATCGTTCGATAAAAAACCCGTGGAAAAATCGTATTTCCCGAAAATGTTCTTTAGAGGGGTTGCTTCACATCAAACCGTTCGAAAAGTGAAATGATAGGTAAGCATGCTTTGCGGTGAGATAGAAACTTCAAATTTGGAGTATGAGTGAATCGTTTAAAAGGAAGAAAGTGTGCAATTTCAGATTTCCAATATTTGCTACTTTAGGGTGCCGCAGCCCTAAATGTTCGATTTGCCAAACAAATGAGAAACGCTTGCTTTAAAATTTGATAGAGGCTTGAAATTTGGTATATGGGCTAATCATTTGATAAAAAAAAAGCCCAAGACGAATACAATTTTGCAAAAATGTTCATTTAAAGAGGTGCTCCACAGAAAAACGTTCGAAAGTTGAAATAATAAAAAAACGTATATAATTCACGTGAAAACGATTTGAAAAGGACCGCTGGAAAAATCGAATTATTAAAAAAATCATGTTCTTTTTTTTTTCTTGGGGGGGGGGGGGCTTATTATGAGACCGTTGATTTTATTTTCAATGAATAAGCGGCTAGTGATTTTTATATGAGGATTGCGTATTGCCAAAAAAGTGGCCAATAGTTTTATTCGCACCGCAACTAGTGAGTTCTAATTTTTATCGTTTTGAAGACGATGCGTTTTTATAATTGTGTAAATCGCCCTTAGTTTGTGCAGTAATTAACTTACACTAACTGTAACTAACATCGGGGTTCCGCATTTTGCATAATAAATGAAGATGCTTGTGGGTCTGACTGTGTACGCCGTCTGTTGCGAAAAATGGAAGCGTTGGATTGAGGCGAAATTTACTACAGAGGTGCATCGTGTTCACCTACAGTAAACCTCGGCAAAATTATTTCAAAATACGAATTCATTTAAAAGTTGCGAACATTTAAAACTGAAAATCCTTGAAATTCCGATTTTAAAATTATTTTTTATTCCTGACAAATGCTCAAATATAAAAATAGCGTAGCTGGTCTGCGAAAGATATCACAGAAGACGACTTTGAGTGCCGTTTCATATACTATTTTCTAAATTAGTAAATTTTAAAGATACGTACTCAAGATTTTGATTATATATTTATTTTAACATTATTAGTGCTGTCTGTAAATTTGACACCAATCGGATGTTTTAATTATAGAAATCGGTTGATATGAATTCAAACCGCTGAGTTAATACGGTAAAATTTTAGTGTTTTATTATTAATAGCGTTTACTTCAGTAAGTTAGAGAGAAGGTTCAATTAGTTAGGGGGAGAAAAAACTCAGAATTAACCTTTTCTTTACGGGTGGGATCGTGTCAATCGCAAACGAAGAACCACTCAAAAAGACAGGTATTTGACATACCCTATCTTAAACTGTTCTTTGCAGGCATTGGCGTAAATGGACATTATATATATATATTCATATATATATATATAGTATGTTTCTTTAATACGAAGCATACAAAAGGAATTAGGCATACAAAAGCATACAAAAGGAATGAGTTAGTACTTACATTCTACCATTGGATTTACAATTTTATATATATATATATATAGCGTCCATGAACGCCAATGCCTCTAAAGGGGGAAGGAACTGTTTGAGATAGACAGTTCGATCAGATAAACAGTTCCACCCCCCACCCCCTTTGAAGGCATTGTCTGCGAAGGAATGCCTGCAAAGGGGGATCGAACTGTTTGAGATAGAATATGTCAAATACCTGTCCTTTTGAGATGTTCTTCGTTTGGAATTGAGGTTGTCCCACCCGTATGCAAAAGGTTGAAAATTTGAAAATACCATAATGTTTTGAGAATTTAATCTAGGTGTCGTTGGTGTTGATAACGTTCCGTCTGTTATTATTTGAAACCACAGCAATGTTTAGTATATGTAATTAGTATATGTATGTGTTTAGTATATGTATTTTTGATTATTTTCAAAATTAATGTTCTCTAATTATGAATAGAAGTGGTAAGGTTTTTGTTTATAGCTGTAAAACACTGTACATAGTATGAGAGAAATTAATAAATAAATACATTTTATTTTGAGACACAATAGGTATAATCATGGAGTTAGAAAGAAGATATAACTCCTATGCATGAAACGCTTGAAAATGCCATAATGCTTATGAAAATTATAACTAGGTGTTGCTAGTGTTAGTAAAGTAGCTACTATTATTAGTGGACACAAAAGAACGGCGTAGTATTTAGTATATGAATTTTTTATTATTTTTAAATTATGGGTTCCCTAATTATGAGCATAATTAACCAGTATTTTTACATAGTTGTAGGATAGAGTATAGAATATATGGAGATAAAAGTAAATTGAAAGGTAAAATAATTTTGAATACGTAGGAATATTATTTATTGCTTCAGTTCCACTTTGCATTGCGCAAATAATTTATTTTTATAAAATTGACAGTTTAGATAACTATTTTAGGCCTTTCGCCATAGAAATGCATACAATGCAGGACTCCTTATCTTATCCTAGCGTCACCTGATTGATTGTCTCAAATGATATTGGCGTTTCCTTAATATGAAATTTTAACTCCTTACTTTTACCACCATGAGTATAATTTTATTATGTATATAAATGCAAATAAATTGAAAGAGAAAATAATTTAGAATACATAGGAATATTCTTTATTGTTTGAGTTCTAATTTACATTGCACTGATAAATTTTTTTCTACAAAATTGACAGTTTAAATAAATTATAGTTAATTTAATTCGAGTTTTTTTTGCCACAGAAATACATATAAATGTGGTGAAATTTATTTTACCCCTGCCCCACCTAAATTATTGTTTCAAACGACTTTGGTGTTTTTACTAACATGTAGTTTAAACACCTTCCTTTTACCTCCATGGTGAATACAAACCCACCTCAATAACATCATATCAAATCTTTATCGTGATTCAAATGCTCGTTGAATAAAATTGACGGCAATATAGTTTAGGCAGAATGATTCATTATATAACTATTGTGGCAACAGCTATAAGTTTTAAAAATGTTAACTTCAATTATGGGTGATTTGCAATGTATTTTAATCAACAACGCTTGAACATCAGACACTTTTAAGATCTAATTATCAGTAATTTAATTGAAATGCCTTACAGAAAGCCATTCAACACTACTCGCAAGCAAAAAGAGCGCAAGGCACTGAACCAGGAAATAAACAAATTCATTGTAGATCATCTTGAACTCCTGCAACCTCCAAGCAAGATCAAAGAAATTTATAATTTATACAGTCACTACAGGTCGTCTTATTCTACCAATAAAAGCATCCCATTTCAACGTAAGGTGCTATACTTCATCATCGAACGGATGTATTGGTCCTGTTTCCCAGAAAGTACAGAAGTTGTATCAGTTCTTAATTTTATATATGAGACTGACAATTTGCTGTGTATTATATGTCCCACATCTCGAAGACATCTATTCCCTTCTCTGGTGAACATCAAACTGCATGATTTCTTTGCCTACTTCTTGTATCACGCCAACAGACAGAAAACTCTCTTTTGTGGGTATCGCCTGTCATGCACGGAAGTTCCACATTTTCTTGGCCACCCTGTCAACATAGCAGTTTTTATGCCTGATGTGCTGCTACTCCACCAGATGTTGAGATACGGCGCTCTCCTGTCGTACAATATCAACTATTTGAATTCGAAGCACCACAGATACCGATATGGATGGTCGAACGGAATAACGCTGCTCTTCTATGTCGTTTCAACAATCACTGAATACAACCCCAATCTGTTCCCATCTAGATTTTTAGACCTCGAGTTCCGAGCAAAAGATAAATATATGAAATTGGTGTCTTGCTGCGAGTTGCTGTTAAGAGACTTGCCGTATTGGGAGAAAAGTATGTTTTATTCTGATGTGTTTGGCCTGAAATGTCGCAAAGAAAAAGATGCTATTGACTTCATCCAAGTATTCAGTGCTAACATTGCGGCAGATTTCAAGAATCATTTTATCAGTGCAATGAGCTTAAAGCAAATTTGTCGGCATTCCATAAGAAAGTCGTTGAATGAGCAATGGCTACTACCATGGGGCATCAATTCTCTACCTATTCCGGAATCATTAAAAGCTTACCTTGATTTACGTGATAACTGATAAACAATCGTTTAATAATTAGCTAATCTCGAATCATTAAAAAAGTACCTTGATTTACGAAATGAATAATTGATGAACAATAGTTTACCTAATCTGGAATCACTGAAAACATACCTTGATTTACATAATTGAAAACTGATGAACAAACGTTTAGTAAATTGCCTAAGCTGGATTCATTTTAAATGTACCTTGATTTAAATAAAAGCACAATCAATCGTTTAAAAATTTATCACAGTTCGTATTAAATTGCATGCTTTTTATTCTCATGTTTATGACAAATTATAATAATAAATTCCAAGTGAAATAAATTTCGTCAGTATTAGTGTGATGTTTAAGTTGTTTTCTGTCCTAATTTGAATTCTGATATGGCATATTGCTGACTTTGCGCGATTTTACTAAAATGTATTGTTTAACGTAGTTTTCTTTTTTTTCTACGTTGCAAAATTTTGATGAGACGGGCCCTTTAGATTGATAAATATACATCTAACTATAGAGGAAGCTATTCAATTTCGTACACAAATGACTCAAGTGATATAACTAACCAAAAAATTCCCAAAATTTGAAATTTCTCCAAAAATTCGAAATTTTTTTGGGGATGAGGGTGTGTGTCCAAAAATTCGAAATAAGGAGGGAGGGGGCGGTAAGGAAAGACGATTTTATTCCCATATATGGTTCATATCGAAAAAGCCTCTCTGTCGCTCGAATATGGATAAACATTGTTGTGAATAACCATTGTTATACGAAAGTTGGGAAATAATCCAATATTGAACTTCGCTATTTTACAATTTGATAATTGAAATTGAAAGCATCAGAATTTCTTCATATTGTTGGATTACAGAACCTCTAGGACTATATTTTATTAACTATCGTTCTTTCAATTTTAAGCACTTCCCTATATATATATAACATCCACGCAGCTGGTTATGCGCTGACACGTGATCGATCTCTCATTGGTCGAATTGCATGTTTAGACATTTATTTAGGGACAAAGAGATTACCGACCCTTACTTTTTCATACTATGTAATGTAATATAGATAAGGTGTTGTTTCCAAGAAAATTAATTTTCGAATTGGAGTTTCGACTAGTTTTGAAATGATATCTATCTATCTGTCTGTATGTCGATTTTTTATGTTCACGATAGCGGCCAAAAACATTAATGGATTTTCACGAAACTTTATATCCTGCTTTGTTATTGAAAAATCTAGAATTAAATGGATTTTTTTTTTTTTAAATCCAGCAAAAGCTTTGAAATTTATTCGACATTATATATTTTTTTAACATAGCAGCATAGGACAAAATTTGATATAATCATGCATAAAGGGAGTTATTTATGGCTCAATAATTACTACTTAATAGTTTCCATCATTGTGAAAAATAGATACATTTTTACTTTCCTTATATACATAATGTATAAGGAAAGTATTGTGACGGGGTCGAAAATTCGAATTCGAGTTTTCGACGGGAGAGCACGTTTCAAGCATCCCTGATCACGAATCAAACATTTTTGAAGTGATGTCTGCGTGTGTGTGTGAAAGTATGTGTGTGTGTGTGTGTGTCAGTGAGCCTGTGGAGACGATAACTGACGAACGAATGGACCGATTCGTACCAAATTTGGTACAAAAATCACAATCCGTAAACACTGGAAGCTTATTGTTTTTATACGTAATTGAATGTTCAGAACTCCTATAAATTTTCGAATAAAATTTTGAAAAAATCATCAAAAAATCAAAACCACTAATAAAGTTACGCAAATAGACATTTCTTATGTAATTTTTCATTAGGAAACGATTGACATACATTTTAGAACGCTAACATGAAACGTTCTCGAGATATTGCACATTTTTCAAAAAAATTATCAAAAAGTCATATAAAATGAAAAAAACCAATATTTCTTATTGAGAAACATGTTCACTTTTCATATGTTATACCATGCGATAAAGTGGGTGACATCATTCTCGTGGATCTAGCTCGTTCCATTCATGAAAAAAGATACTTTGAGTAATACTTTTGTATTTGAACGCCAATAGTCATTTATATGCTGTAAGAACAACTTATTTCTTCGTCCATAACGCTTGGCGAGATTTTGGCGACGAATTTGGCGGAATGTCGCCAACTTGGCGACTTATTGAAATGTTGTCAAATTAACGAAAATCTCGCCAAATGGATAAAAATGACGCTAAATCAATGAAAATAACGACTAATTGTCGAAAATTCAATATCTTGGAAAGAATATTACTATCTACTATAAGAAAAACCTATTTTTTTTTACTGTAAAAGTAGTAAATTCATTACATTATATAAGGAAAGTCATGTGTTGTCCACATCAGATTTTTTGTTGTTGTTGTTGTTCGTGACATTATTAGCCACCTCGGCGAGCAAGTTACCTCCGGGAGAGGGGAGGGGGGGAGAGTCTACATTGTTAAGTATGATATCAATCGACAGATTTTTGAAAGCCTTTTAAGGGGGCATACGACTTTTAAAAGTGCTATAAACAAAATAAATTTCCGTACTTCCCGTTTTATTTTGTACTTCTTCTATTATACATCTATAATACCTAAAAATTTTATGGTTAATAAGTGAATACCTGTAGCACATGTGATAATTTTTTCAATAAGGTTAATCTTATTATAATATTTTTAAAAATTGTATAATTTGCCTGTATTTATTAATATTTTATTTTTATATAGGTTGCTTGCGCGCATGATTGCAACAAAACTATTGCTTCCGGAAACAAAAATATTGCTGACTATGATCCAAAAGTATCCATTCAAGAAGTCTTGGATCAAAATCAAAATATTTGCATAATTTAAATTTTTTTAAATTAAATTTAAAATTTAATTACATTTTTAATTTTAAAGAATTTATTTCTTTTAAACTTTAATTATGCAAATGTTTTGATTTTGATCTAAGTCTTCTTGAATGGATACTTTTGCATCATCGTCATCAATATTTTTGTTTCTGGAAGCAATAGTTTTGTTGTAATCATGCGCGCAAGCAACCTATATAAAAATAAAATTTTAATAAATATATGAAAATTATACAATTTTCAGAAATATCATAAGATTCACCTTATTGAAAAAATTATCACATATTCTACAGGTATTCACTTATTAGCCATAAAATTTTTAGGTATTATTGATGTATAATAGAAGAGGTACAAAATAAAACGTGAAATACGGAAATTTACTCTGTTTATGGCATTTTAAAGGTCCTATGCCCCCTTAAAGTAAAGGGTAGCATACTATAATTGTAATCATTTGTACCAACAATACCGATTTTTCCAATTTTTTCTTTCAAAATTTGAAAAACAAAATCCACACAACCTACTTAAACTCGCACAAAGAATTTATGGTGAATTGTAATGCGACAACGATGCAATGTACGGCTATACGATTTACGAGCAATTTAATTTAGAATGATAAAGTCAGCCCAAGATATAAGTATTATTTTTAAAGAAGTTAAACTCCAACCAAAGAATATTTTTAAATGTGTACCAAATCTGATATGAGAAAGTCGAGTGGAGCCCCACTCAGGTTTAATTTTTTTTTTTTTTTTAGTATTTGATATATGTGCTCTTTCATTAAATGTCTGGGATTTAAAGAAACCGTTCGAAGAACAAATATTCGCTGCTAGTCCTAAGGACAAACAAACAAATGCAAAAGGACAAACTTCAGCAGAAAGCAGTCTCATTCAATATGGGGTCACTATTAAGTTTATATCTTTTAACCTTTTGCTTACAGGTGGAACAGCGTTAATCCTAAAGGAAGAATCTCTCAAAAAGACAGGTATTTGACATACCCTATCCCAAATAGTTCGATCCCATTTACAGGCATTGGCTTCCACGGACGCCAATGCCTGGACGTCCACGGACGCTAAATTAAGTGCTAGAGGAAATTGCTTCGAAACGTAGTATTATATGGTACATAAATGTATGTTGCTGTTTTACTCGTTTCCGATCTGGAGGAGAACAGGAATACTGTATAAACTATTTCAGAAGTTCTTGTATGAAAAACATTACAGAAAAAGATTTGGATTCTAATATGGATACTGCCTTAGCGAAAGTGTTAGCATCGTTTGAAACCTATGAAGGCCGTGGTAGCGGTTGGATCTTGGAGAGGATCGAGGAATTAATGATTGATGTTGGGATATATGAGCCTCTGGCTGCCTCAAGAACTGTTAGCCAAGAAAGCTATTATCAATGTGGAAAATAGTGATCAGAAATGGTTTATGTGGTCCATCTTAGCAGAACTTTATCCGGCCCATGATTATGTGAATCGCGTCCGTAAATATACCGAGCATGAATCAAGTTGAATCTGAGATGGAATTGAGTTTCCTACTCCTTTACACCAAGTTAAATTATTTGAGCGAAATAATATGTGAGCCTGAATGTCTTTGGATATGAAGATAAGAAGGTGCTTCCGCTCTATATATCATCTGATAGACGAGAACAACACTGCAATTTACTGCTTCTTAATAATGATGAGCAGATCATTACTGTTGTATTAGAAGTATGAGCAGACTTTTATACAGTATAAGAAAACATAAAGAGAAGCAATATTTTTGTGACTACTGTTTACAACGGTTTACATCTGAAGTTCGTTTAAAGAAGCATATTGAATTATGTAGCCAGTATGGTCTACAGAGAGTGGCGTTTCCCAGTGACGATGATAAGATTTTGAAATTTAAAAGTATTTACATGCAAATGCGTGTACCATTTGTGATATGCGCGGACTTCGAGTCTTTTCTAATGAACGCTGATATCTGTGAGAATACCCCTTCTGTTTCACATGAGAGCATCTTATCTCATCATGTTCCTTGTGGTTTTGCCTATATAATTATAGGACCTGATGGAAAAAGCTTTAGAGGGACTGTATCTATAGGGGCAATGATGTGATTAATCATTTTTTGAAGGCCCTTAAGAAGAGGGGATCACAGAATACTGAAAGAAAATATGAAAATGAATTTTACTGCTGAAGATCGTGAAAACTTTGAAAATGCAACTATATGCCATATTTGTAACAAGGCTTTAGGAAAAAAGCGTGTGAGAGACCATTGCCACTTAACTTATAAGTTCAGAGGTGCAGCCCATCCTAATTGTAATCTGAATTACAAGATAAGATGACGCATACCTTTTGTGTTTCACAATTTAAATGGGTATGATGGACATTTAATTATGCAGGGGATCGGTGAATTTATAGGAAAGAGGATTGAATGCATCGGTAGTAACATGCAGAAATATAACACATTCAGCCTAGGAACTTTACAGTTTATAGATTCTCTTCAATTTTTACCTGCCTCTATTGAGAAATTAAGTTCTAGTTTGGAATCCAGTCAGTTTCGTATCACCCAAGAACATTTTACAAGTGATCAAGTGGATTTACTGACTAGAAAAGGTGTTTACCCCTATTCTTATATGAATTGTGCTACCAAGTTTGAAGAAACGAGCTTACCCTCTAAAGAGGCTTTCATCGATGATTTAAATCGAGAGGAGGTCTCCGATGACGCCTATGCCTATGCTCAACATGTTTGGACATCTTTAAAGATAAAGAATATGGGGGAATATCATGACTTGTACATTAAAACTGATATTCTTCTGTCAGCGAAACATTGTTGAGAATTTCTGTGATTTGTCCTTGAATTATTACGGAATAGATGCTGCCCACTGTTTAATATTACCATCTGTTGCCTGGAATGCAGCCTTGAAGACTAGTGGAGTATCATTAGAACTGATTACAGATCCTGATATGTACCTATTTTTAGAACAAGGTATAAGAGGCGGTATTAATGTTACTAGTAAACGCCTTAGTCAGGCTAATAACAAGTATTTGGAACATTTTTGATTCTGCGAAATCTAGCAAATATATAATGCACCTGGATGCTAATAATCTGTACGGGTGAGCTCTAAGCCAACCACTTCCTGTATCGGATTTTAGATGGTTTGATTCTCAAGAAATTCAGAACTTTGATCCACTTGCTGTTGAAGATGACTCACCTGTGGGATATATTATCGAGGCGGATATAGACTACCCCCATGATTTGCATGATAAACACAATGATTATCCTCTGGCACCCGAAAGGGTTCATATCACCCCATCTCTGATTTTGGAGTATAGCCGGAATTTATCTGAAGAAATGAATTTGAAAATATGCAAGGATCAGATCAAATTAACACCCAATTTGAATTATAAGGTTAAATATGTTCTGCATTATAGAAATTTAAAGCAGTATATGAAGCTAGGGATGAAATTTGTGAAAATCCATCGAGTATTAATTTTTAAGCAAGAGCCCTGGTTGAAGCCTTATGTACAATTTCACATTGAGAAGAGAATGTTGGCAAAAAATTCCTTTGAAAAAGATCTGTTCAAATTTATGAACAACGCAGTGTTCGGAAAAACTATGGACAATTTGAGAAAAAGAATGGATGTTAAGCTAGTACAGACTGAGAAGAGATTGAAAAAATTACTTGCATCACCAGCCTCTTACACTCCTTCAAAATATTTAATGAAGATCTGGTAGCAGTTCATATGCATAAGATTAATTTGAAACTGAGTAGACCCATCCATGCAGGTATTGGACTTCAGTATTGGACTTGAGTAAAACACTTATGTATGAGTTCCATTATGAATTTATTTAGAAGATGTATGGAAGTCAAGCCGAATTGCTTTTTACAGACACCGATTCCTTGTGCTATGAAATTGAAACAGAGGATATTTACAAAGATTTGGAAAGTTATGAAAACTATTTTGACTTTCCGGATTATCCATGTGATCATCCACTTCATTCCAATAAGAATAAACACAGGATTGGAAAAATGAAAGACGAGTTGAATGGAACTCCTGCCGTGGAGTTTGTAGACCTAAGATCAAAGATGTACAGCCTAAAAACACCCTTCACGGATAAAAAAAACTGCTAAAGGTGTTAATAAGAATGTCGTAAAAAAAAGTCATCTATGATGAAGATTATTATGACTGCCTAACAAGGCGAAGATAGAGTTGAACAATTTAAAATTGCAAGTAAAGACCATCAGATGTATACTATGAAGCTAATTAAAATGGGGTAATCCCCCTATGATGATAAGCGAAATATTTTAAAGGATGGTATCAAGAGCCTAGCATATGGCCTTTATCAAATTTAAATGACCAGACCATGCTAGATTGAATTGTGGCGGTGTATCCTATACACCGAGTGGAGGTGGGCACACAATTTAAAAAAAATATTTTTCTAGATGGCTTAAAACCGCGCATATTTGGCCGCATTCTTGCAAAAACACATATTTTTTGCGAAAAAATTACATAAGTGTGAAAACCCATGTTATTTCCCATAGAGAAATCCCACAATCCACAAAATTCAACTTAATGAAAAAAAGCACATTTTGGTTGTTTTTTACAGTGTTTGAAACATAAAAGTACATTTTTTGACTAAATTCTGCGAAAAATTTGTAAAAGTGTGAAAACTCATGTTATTTCCCATAGAGAAATAGACACAATTCATCGAATCTAGATGGCTCAAAAACGCGCATATTTGGCCGCATTCTTGCAAAAGCACATATTTTTTACGAAAAAATTGCAAAAGTGTGAAAACCTATGTTAATTCCCATAGAGAAATCCGACATAAAAAAATCGGCAGATTCAGCATTTTCAAAAAATACATTTTTAGCCGTTTTTTTTTGCAAAAACCACACATTTTTTGTAAAAAATGTGCAAAAGTGTGAAAACCCATGTTATTTTTCATAGAGAAATCCCACAATCCAACTTATTGAAAAAACGTATATTTTGGTTGTTTTTTTACAGTTTTTGAAATATTTTTGTTAAATTTTGCAAGTTTAAAAATTTACATGTGTTCATTTTTTAAACGTTAACTCATGGGGTGCGCCTATGCTTTGACATGGGGGGCATAGCACCGCAATCGACCCCATGTTAAAGTATAGCACCGCAATGGTCTAGAACCCCCTGCTATTTCTTACTGTAATAGGTTATTGTTGTGGTAGGTACTTATATTCTTCCCAAGATATTTAATTTTCATCAATTAGTCGTCATTTGCATTAATTTGGCGTCATTTTTATCCATTTGGCGAGATTTTTGTTAAATTGGCAACATTTAAAAAGTCGACAAGTTGGCGACATTCTTCAAAATCCATCGCTAAAATCTTGCCAAGCGGCATGGAGAGAAAAAAGTTATTCTTATAGCAGATAAATGACTACGGGCGTTCAAATACAAAAGCATTACTCAAAGTATCTTTTCTGTGAAGTCTTTTCTGGATATCTTGAATGGAACGAGTTAGATAAATGCGAATGATGTCACCACATTTATGGCATAATATTACATATGAAAATTACACATGTTACTCAACAGTTAATATTTTTTTTTTTAATTTATGGGACTTTTTGGTAAATTTATTTATAAAATGGACAATATCTCGAGAACGGGTCATGCGAGCGTTCTAAAGTTTATGTCAATCGTTTTCTAAGGAAAAATTACATAAGAAATATCCATTTGCGTAACTGTATTAAAGGTTTTGATTTTTTGATGATTTTTACTAAATTTCACTCGAAAATTTAGGGGGGTTCTGAACCTTCGATTGTGTTTAAAAACAATAGGCTTCCAGTATTCACGGATTGGAATTTTTGTTCCAAATTTCATTCGAATCGCTCCATTCGTTCGTGAGATATCGTCTCCTCAGACTCACTGACACACACACTTTCACACACACACACACACACATTTTCACACACATACACACACACACATTTTCACACACATACACACACACACATTTTCACACACATACACACACACAGAGAGACACATCACCTCAAAAATGTTTGATTCGTGATCAGGTGATGCTTGAAACGGGCTCTCCCGTCGAAAACTCGAATTCGAATTTTCGACCCTGTCACAATACTTTCCTTATACATTATGCATATAAGGAAAGTAAAAATTAATCAAGTTATGTTAGTAAAAATTAATCAAGTTATTGATAAACTATAATATTACTTTCCCTTCAATACATAGTAATGTATAGGGAAAGTATTGGAATCGTGTCGAAAATCGGATCTACACGTTTTGGAACCTCTCGAACACGAAAAAAACCTTTTTTAGAGTGAGGTAGGTCTGTGTGTGAGTGTGACTCTGTGTGTGTATGTGTGTGTGTGTGTGTGTGTGTCGATATGTGCTATGTATATATCCACTCTAACTCGAAAACTCATTGACCAAATTTTATAAGTTACTTGTGGGTTACCCTGGTGCCGATTATAGTTTAGTACGATTCGGGATAAAAGAACCTGCCCTTTTTTTGCGAAAAGGCCCTCAAAAATTGTCAAAATTCAAAATAAAAGACTACGTATGCTCAAATATATCAATTAAATGCTTGTTTCATACGTAAATTTTGACGATTAAGAGAACAAGATCAACCCTATTACTCTGGGGCTAACAATTTTCGAGATATTTTAATTTTTTAGCATTTTGAAAACACGGCCAGGTAACAAACGAAAATTGAATTAAAAGTGCGAATTTAGTGTTATTTTGTGCGATTAAATGCAATTCAACGAGTTATTAAAGAAATAAAGAGAAGAGAAATTTAAATTTATTGTAGGGAGAGTCATGTGCCGCCCACATTAGATTTTTTTCATATCAACAACTTGAAAATGTTGAAGTATAAAAATGCCCCTTGTAAAATATAAAACACCTGCTCCTTTATTCAAAATCAAAGTTACAGTAAAATATATGTCACTTTAACCTTCGAAAACTACCATATCCGCTTAAAATGAAAACTTTTGCAGGCGGTAAAATCAGCATTAGAATTACCATATCACGGAGCACAGATTTTTGCTTCTCTCTTTAAATTTTACATGTTTCAATTCCTTATTACTTTCCTTATATACATAATGTATAAGGAAAGTATTATGACGGGGTAGAAAATTCGAATTCGAGTTTTCGACGGGAGAGCACGTTTCAAGCATCCCTGATCATGAATCAAACATTTTTGAGGTGATGTCTGTGTGTGTGTGAAAGTATGTGTGTCAGTGAGTCTGTGGAGACGATAACTGACGAACGAATGGACCGATTCGAACGAAATTTGGTGCAAAAATGACAATTCGTAAACACTGGAAGCCTATTGTTTCTAAACGTAATCGAATGTTCAGAACCCCCCTAAATTTCCGAGTGAAATTTTGAAAAAATCATCAAAAAAATCAAAACCGCTAATAAAGTTATGCAAATAGGCATTTCTTATGTAATTTTTCATTCGATTAACATGAATTTTAGAACGCTAACATGAACCGTTCTCGAGATATTGCGCATTTTTAAAAAAAATTATCAAAAAGTTATATAAAATAAAAAAAATATATTTCCTATTGAGAAACATGTTCACTTTTTATATGTAATACCATGCGATAAATTGGGTGACATCATTCTCGTGGATCTAGCTCGTTCCATTCATGAGAATAGATACTTCGAGTAATACTTTTGTATTTGAACGCCAATAGTCATTTATCTGCTATAAGAATAACTTATTTCTCCATCAGTAAAGCTTGACGAGAGTTTGGCGACGAATTTGGCGGAATGTCGCGAACTTGGCGACTTTTTGAAATGTTGCCAAATTAACGAAAATCTTGCCAAAGGATAAAAATGACGCTAAATCAATGAAAATGACGACTAATTGTCGAAAATTCAATATCTTGGAAAAAATATAAGTATCTACTATAAGAAAAACTTATTTTTTTTACTGTAAAAGTAGTAGATTCATTGCATTATATAAGGAAAGTCATGTGCTGCCCACATCAGATTTTTTTATCTCGTTTTCCTTCCTTTTTGCCACACTAGATAGCGCCACTACTGTTATATACTATAAATGGAGGTTTTCATTTCGCTTTCAGCTAGCTCTTGAACATTTCGCATTGATGAAGGAAATTTATATATTTTCGAAACGAGGCCGATCTCCAGGTTCTCAAAATCGTAGCACGTAGCAAGTAATTTTGTGTAAAACGGATAAAATTCAAGTTTGGGAAAAATCTAATTTCATGAAAAATGTCGGGAAATGCGCATGCGCGAATCTGAAGACATGCGCAAGACAATAAAATATCTGATGTGGCCAGCATATGATTTTTCCTACAGATTCAAAATCGGCTGCTGAGGGTGTCGATCTGGTGCGGTTCTCAATCTAATTCAAAATGAAAATTTCTTTACAAGAAATGCATTCTTATAAGAAACTTTGAAAATTTTCAACAGACATGCTGTTAAAACTCAAGTCGCGAAAATAAGAAGGGACAGTGTGAAAGAAAGATGTGTACCGTACTAAATTGTCCTCGTTTTTAAAGCTTTCCAACATAGCTGTAAAGTATTCATGATTTTGCTCTGCCTGTCTGTCTGTCCGTTTGCACGATAACTACTGTAAAAATGACTATCAAAATGAAATTTTAGTATGTTGTTGAGATGGTCTGTGCGATATATGGGAATGTAAAAGGATAATATCACACAATTACTTTTGGATTGAACCCGGGCTGGAAAAATGAAATAAATTAAACCCTACGGGACCTATTTTTTCAAACATTTTTTAAGGGGAGTTAAAATTCACAAATTGCTTCGAAAAATTTAGGAAATATTCAAATTATCACGTAAAATGTGTGAAAAAAATTTCATCAAAATATGATAAGTAGTGTTGTAAATAAAAATTGAAATAATAATTATACCCATGAAGAGATCACGTGACTCATTGCAAAATATCCATTTTTTTTTTTTTTTGCTTAGATGATTTTTAAGGAACGTTTATATTTATATTCAGTTAATTGTTTAGTTTGATTTTTAAGGAACGTTTATATTTAGTGTTGCATCCGTCCTAAAAGCGTTTTATTTTTGCATATTATCTGTGTATCTAAATTCTGTGCCAACACAATTGCAATATTTTTTTATTTTAAATGTACACTACCCTTTGATAATTTCTCCAACTAAGCCTAATTTTAACGTATGCAGAATGCAATCAAATCAAGCGATTGTAAGATGAGTTGTATAAGAATTGCTAAATATTTTTAACGCAAAATTATTTAGCTCTGGAGTTTGAAATATAAGTGATATGGATGAAAAATTCATTGATTTTACACAGAGAAGTAGGCGATTTTACAGTACTTCCTTTTCTGATGAAGTTTTAAGTTTACAAGATTAATAAATTATTATAGTACTGTAATAATTTAAAAAATACCAGTGCTGAATGTATCGCATTTTAGAGATGTTTAAATAAAACTGCATTTTAGTTGGCAAGTGTTTCAAATTCAGTGCATTATGCATGAATTGTTTATTTTATTTATTTTAACATCTGTGAAACACTACTGACATATTAACGCTAGTGCAATAGGCTGTACATACACAAAATTTGGTATTATTCAGTTGAATAACGTTGGAAATATTACAATAAAATGCAAAAGGCGCACACGCATGACAAGGGTAAAAAATGTTTTTACATTCCTTCAGCAGCTTACCCTTGCACAAAATTTGGTATAAGCCGGTTGAGTAACTTTAGAGAAAACCCGGTTACGTAAATTCGCATGCAAAATGTGCAGCAGAATACGTACGACACGGAGCAACATTTGGGAGCGTGTACTTTCGTCCAAATTTCAAAAATTTCCGGAACACGATAGGTATAATAAAGTAAAAAAATCTGATGTGGGCAACACATGACTTTCCTTATATAATATAATGAATGTATTTTTACAGTAAAAAAATAGGTTTTTCTTATAGTAGATACTAACATTCTTTTCAAGATATTGAATTTTCGACAATTAGTCGTCATTTTCATTGATTTAGCGTCATTTTTATCCATTTAGCGAGATTATCCATTTAGCGTTATTCTTATAGCCGATAAATGACTATCGGCGTTCAAATACAAAAGTATTACTCAAAGTATCTTTTTTCATGAATGGAACGAGCTAGATCCACGAGAATGATGTCACCCATGACGGGGTCGAAACTTCGAATTTTCGACGCCGTCACAATACTTTCCTTATACATTATGTATATAAGGAAAGTAAAAAGCTTACATCTTCAGTAACTTTAAATAACTGCACGCGATGTCACAAAAATAAACTCTTTTCCACAAAAAGGGGGGGGGGGGGGGAGAGACTGTAAGACGAAAATCTCCAAATAAATTTCCGGTAAGCTTCTTAGAAGTCCGGCTTTTGATGAATACTTAAAAGTTCAGACCGCAGAGGAAACAGAACATCCTTCCGATCCTACAGGGATATTGCATAAGAACTTAAACGAAACGGGCTCTAATCCCCCTAAGACAGTGAGTGCTTCCCAAACTTTTGATATATTTTTTAAGACATTCATCTTATTGGCGTACCCCATTTCACCTATTAATCCTATCCACGTACCCCTTTTAAAAGATATAAAACTTAATACTGACCCCCATTTTGGATCAGGCTGATTTCTGTTGGAGTTTGTCTTTTTGCATTTTAAACTTGAGTGTGGCTCCACTCGACTTTCTCATACCAAATGTGGTACACATTTAAAAATATTCTTTAGTTGGAGTTTAACTCCTTTAAAAAAAGTCTGATGTGGGCAACACATGCAATAAATTTACTATTTTTACAATTAAAAAAATCTGATGTGGGCAACACATGACTTTCCTTATATAATGAAATGAATTTACTACTTTTAGAGTAAAATAAATAGGTTTTTCTTCTAGTAGATACTAATATCCTGTCCAAGATATTGAATTTTCGACAATTAGTCGTCATTTTCATTGATTTAGCGTCATTTTTATCCATTTGGCGAGATTTTCGTTAATTTGGCAACATTTCAAAAAGTCGCCAAGTTGGCGACATTCCGCCAATTTCGTCGCCAAAATTTCGCCAAGCGTTATGGACGAAGAAATAAGTTATATATATATATATATATAACTTATTAGATATTGAATTTTCGACATATATTATATAACTATTATTATATATTTATATATTATATAACTTATTAGATATTGAATTTTGCACAATTAGTCGTCATTTTCATTGATTTAGCGTCATTTTTATCTATTTGGCGAGATTTTCGTTAATTTGGCAGCATTTCAAAAAGTCGCCAAGTTGGCGACATTCCGCCAATTTCGTCGCCAAAATCTCGCCAAGCGTTATGGACGAAGAAATAAGTTGTTCTTACAGCAGATAAATTGGCGTTCAAATGCAAAAGTATTACACAAAGTATCTTTTTTCATGAATGGAACGAGCTAGATCCACGAGAATGATGTCACCCAATTTATCGCATGATATTATATATGAAAAATGAACATGTTTCTCAATAGGAAATATTTTTTTTTATTTTATATGACTTTTTGATAATTTTTTTGAAAAATGTGCAATATCTCGAGAACGGTTCATGTTAGCGTTCTAAAATTTATGTCAATCGTTTTCTAATGAAAAATTACATAAGAAATGTCTATTTGCGTAACTTTAATATTGGTTTTGATTTTTTGACGGTTTTTTCAAAATTTCATTCGAAAATTTAGGGGGGTTCTGAACATTCGATTGCGTATAAAAACAATAGGCTTCCAGTGTTTACAGATTGTGATTTTTGTACCAAATTTGGTTCGAATCGGTCCATTCCTTCGTCAGTTATCGTCTCCACAGACCCACTGACACACACACACATACTTTCACACACACACACACACACACACACACACACACACAGACATCACTTCAAAAATGTTTGATTCGTGATCAGGGATGCTTGAAACGTGCTCTCCCGTCGAAAACTCGAATTCGAATTTTCGACCCCGTCACAATACTTTCCTTATACATTATGTATATAAGGAAAGTAAAAATAGGTTTTTCTTATAGTAGCTACTTATATTCTTTCCAAGAAATTGAATTTTCGTCATTTAGTCGTCATTTTCACTGATTTAGTGTCATTTTTATCCATTTGGCAAAATTTTCGTTAATTAGGCAACATTTAAAAATGTCACCAAGTTGGCGACATTCCGCCAAATTCGGCGCCAAAATATCGCCTAGCGTTATGGATGGAGAAATAAGTTATTCTTATAGAAGATAAATAACTATTGGCGTTCAAATACAAAAGTATTACTCAAAGTATATTCTTTCCAAGATATTGAATTTTCTTCAATGAGTCGTCATTTTCATTGATTTAGCGTCATTTTTTTATCCCTTTGGCGAGATATTTGTTAATTTGGCAACAATTTAAAATGCCGCCAAGTTGGCGACATTCCTCCAAATTCGTCGCCAAAATCTCGCCAAGCATTATGGACGGAGAAATAAGTTATTCTTACAGCAGATACATGACTATTGGCGTTCAAATACAAAAGTATTACTCAAAGTATCTTTTTTCATGAATGGAACGAGCTAGATCCACGAGAATGATGTCACACAATTTATCGCATGATATTACATATGAAAAGTGAACATGTTTCTCAACAGTTAATATATTTTTTTTAATTTATGGGATTTTTTGATAAATTTATTTGAAAAATGCGCAATATCTCGAGAACGGTTCATGCTAGCGTTCTAAAGTTTATGTCAATGGTTTTCTAAGGAAAAACTACATTAGAAATGTCTATTTGCGTAACTTTATTAAAGGTTGTGATTTTTTGATGATTTTTTCAAAATTTCACTCGACAATTTAGGGGGGGTTCTAAACATTCGATTACGTTTAAAACCAATAGGCTTCCAGTATTCACGGATTGTGATTTTTGTACCAAATTTCATTCGTATCGCTCTATTCGTTCGTGAGATATCGTCTTCACAGACACACAGACACACACACACACACACACACACACACACACACACACACACACACACAAACACACACAAACACAGACACACACACACAGACATCACCTCAAAAATGTTTGATTCGTGATCAGGGATGCTTGAAACGTGCTCTCCCGTCAAAAACTCATTCGAATTTTCGACCCCGTCATAATAATTTCCTTATACATTATGTATATGAGCATTGCTAGGATCCATAATATTCATAATTACAATTATATTTTAAATAATTCATCTCTATCTCGATGTACTCATATTATTGATTTAGCTGTCACTTTCGATAATACTTTTAACTTTCAGAGACATATCGATAATATTATTAAAAGAGCCTACCAAAGACTTGGTTTCACCTTAAGACGATCTCGTGTTTTTGCCAGTTCTGATACGATTATTTGTATTTATAATACCCTTGTTAAACTAATCTTGGAATATTGTGCAATGATTTGGGACCCTGTTTCCAATCTGCATTCTCAACGGATAGAAATGGTGCAAAATAAACTATTACGTACTATGGATTACAGATTGACTGGCTATTATCCTTATGATATGCATACAAGGGAACTCAGACAGAAATATAGTTTAATCTCTCTTGTTTTATTATAAGGTTTTAAATAATACTATTGATTGCCCTACTTTACTTTCTTGCCTGGAATTCCACATACCTCTCAATAATACCAGGAAAAAAACTCTTTTTCACAATACTACTGTTAAACACAACTACATTAAATGCTATTCTATCTATAAATTTGTTGATCTATATAATACCTATTGTGCGGATATTGATATATTTAACTTGACTCCTGCCTGTTTTAAAAAAGCCTGTTTCAATGCGATTGACATGTTTACTACTTAGTGTTCTTGTATCCTATGTTCTGTACTTTTTAATTTCTTGTGTGGCTACTGTAACTGGATTTCATCTGTAGTTGCCACGTAAATTGAATAAAATAAAATAAAAATAAATAAAATATATAAGGAAAGTAATAATACTTATATCTTGGGCTGACTTTATCATTCTAAATTAAATTGCTCGTAAATTGCATAGCAGTACGTTGCATCGTTGTCGCATTACAATCCACCATAAATTCTTTGAGGAGTTTAAGTAGATTGTGTGGATTTTGTTTTTCAAATGTTACAAGAAAAATTTTGAAAAATCGGTACTGTTGGTACAAATGATTACAATTATAGTATGCTACCCTTTACTTTAAAGGGCTTGAAAGAAATCTTTCGATTTATATCATACTTGATAATGTACCTCCCCCCACCCCCCGGGAGATAACTTGCTCGCCGAAGTGGCTAATAATGTCACAAATAACAACAACAAAAAATGTATCTATTTTTCACAATGATGGAAACTATTAAGTAGTGATTATTGAGTCATAAATAACGCCTTTTATGCATGATTATATCAAATTTTGTCCTACGCTGCCATGTTAAAAAATATATATAATTTCGAATAAATTTCGAAGCTTTTGCTCGAATTAAAAAAAAAATCCATTTAGTTCTAGATTTTTCAATAACAAAGCAGGATATAAAGTTTTCGTGAAAATCCATTAATATTTTTGGCCGCTATTGTGAGCATAAAAAATCGACATACAGACAGATAAATAGATATCATTTCAAAACTAGTCAAAACTCGAATTCGAAAATTAATTTTCGTGGAAACAACACCTTATCTATATTACATTACATAGTATAGAAACAGTAAGGGTTGGCAATCTCTTAGTCCTTAAATAAATGCCTAAACATGCAATTCGACCTCAGAGGGATTGAACAAGTGTCAGCGTAACACTAGCTGTGTGGATGTTATATACCCTAAATATGGGGGAGAGGTGAATGCAACACGAGTACTGCTTCCTTTGAGTAGCTCAAGTTAAGAAAGAAAATTAGTCTTTAAAGATAAACTCTAACATAATTAGAAGCTGAGATATGAGCAAATTAGTGAAGTGTCTAAAATTGAGAGAACAATAGTAATAAAATATAGTCCTAGCGGATCTGTGACCCAACCATATGAAGAAATTCTGATGTTTTCAATTTCAATTTTCAATTTATAAAATAGCGAAGCTGAATATTGGATTATTTCCCAACTTTCGTCACAACGTTTATTCATATTTGTGCGACAGAGAGGCTTTTCCGAATATGAACCATATATGGGAATAAAATCGTCTTTCCTTACGGCCCCCTCCTTATTTCGAATATTCTGATCCCCCCCCCCTTTCACCCACAAAATATATTCGAATTTTTGGAGAAATTTGAAATTTTGGGGATTTTTTGGTCAGTTATGTCACTTGAGCCATTTGTGTACAAAATTGAATAGCTTCCTCTATAGTTAGATGTATATTTATCAATTTAAAGCGTCCGTCTCATCGAAATTTTGCAACGTAGAAAAAAAATAACAAAACTATGTTAAACAATGCATTTTAGTAAAATTGCGCCAAGTGAGCAATATGCCATATCAGAATTCAAATGTAAGGAAAGAGAAAAATTAAACATCACACTAATACTGATGAAATTTATTTCACTTGGAATTTATTCATATAATTTGTCATAAACATAGTAATAATAAAAAGCATGCAATTTAATACAAAGTGTGATAAATTTTTAAACGATTGATTGTGCTTTCATTTAAATCAAGGTACGTTTAAAATGATTCCAGATTAGGCAATTTACTAAACGTTTGTTCACCAATTTTCAATTATGTAAATCAAGGTATGTTATCAGTGATTCTAGATTAGGCAATTTAGTAAACGATTGTTCATCAATTATCCATTACGTAAATCAAGGTACATTATTAATGATCCAAGATTAGCTAATTTAGTAAATGATTGTTTATCAGTTATCACGTAAATCAAGGAAAGCTTTTAATGATTCCGGAATAGGTAGAGAATTGATGCCCCATGGTAGTAGCCATTGTTCATTCAACGACTTTCTTATGGAATGCCGACAAATTTGCTTTAAGCTCATTGCACTGATAAAATGATTCTTGAAATCTGCAGCAATGTTGGCGCTGAATAGTTGGATGAAGTTAATAGCATCTTTTTCTTTACGACAATTCAGGCCAAACACATCAGAATAAAACATACTTTTCTCCCAATACGGCAAGTCTCTTAACAGCAACTCGCAGCAAGACACCAATTTCATATATTTATCTTTTGCTCGGAACTCGAGGTCTAAAAATCTAGATGGGAACAGATTGGGGTTGTATTCAGTGATTGCTGCAACGACATAGAAGAGCAGCGTTATTCCGTTCGACCATCCATACCGGTATCTGTGGTGCTTCGAATTCAAATAGTTGATATTGTACGACAGAAGAGCGCCGTATCTCAACATCTGGTGGAGTAGCAACACATTTGGCATAAAAACTGCTATGTTGACAGGGTGGCCATGCAAATGTGGAACTTCAGTGCATGGCAGGCGATACCCACAAAAGAGAGCTTTCTGTCTGTTGGCGTGATACATGAAGTAGGCAAAGAACTCATGCAGTTTGATGTTCACCAGAGAAGGGAATAGATGTCTTCGAGTTATGGGAGATATAATACACAGCAAATGATGGTCAGTCTCATATATAAAATTAAGAACTGATACAACTTCTGTACTTTCTGGGAAACAGGACCAATACATCCGTTCGATAATGAAGTATAGCACCTTACGTTGAAATGGGATGCTTCTATTGTTAGAATAAAACGACCTGTAGTGACTGTATAAATTATAAATTTCTTTGATCTTGCTTGGAGGTTGCAGGAGTTCAAGATGATCTACAATAAATTTGTTTATTTTCTGGTTCAGTGCCTTGCGCTCTTTTTGCTTGCGAGTAGTGTTAAATGTCTTTCTGTAAGGCATTTCAATTAAATTACTGATAATTAGATCTTAAAAGTGTCTGATGTTCAAGCGTCGTTGATTAAAATACATTGCAAATCACCCATAATTGAAGTTAACATTTTTAAAACTAATAGCTGTTGCCACAACAGTTATATAGTGAATCATTCTGCCTAAACAATATTGCCATTCAATTTTATTCAATGAGCATTTGAATCACGATAAAGATTTGATATGATGTTATTAAGGTGGGTTTGTATTCACCATGGAGGTAAAAGGAAGGTGTTTAAACTACATGTTAGGAAAAACACCAAAATCGTTTGAATTATTTAGGTGGGGCTGGGGTAAAATAAATCCCACCACATTTATATGTATTTCTATGGCAAAAAGCTCGAATTAAATTAATTATAATTTATTTAAACTGTCAATTTTGTAGAAAAAAAAATATCAGTAAATTATCAGTGCAATGTAAATTAGAACTCAAACAATAAAGAAGATTCCTACGTATTCAAAATTATTTTCTTTTTCAATTTATTCACATTTATATACATGATAAAATTATACTCATGGAGGTAAAAGTAAGGAGTTGAAATTTCATATTAAGAAAACGACAATATCGTTTGAGACAATCATTCAGGTGACGCTAGGATAAGATAAGAAGTATTGCATTGTATGCATTTCTATGGCGAAAGGCCTAAAATACTTATCTAAATTGTCCATTTCATAAAAATAAATTATTTGCGCAATGCAAAGTGGAACTGAAGCAATAAATAATATTCCTACCTATTTAAAATTATTTTACCTTTCAATTTACTTTTTCTCCCTCTATTCTATACTCTATCCTATAACTATGTAAAAATACTGGTTAATTATGCTCATAATTAGGGAACCCTTAATATAAAAATAATAAAAAATACATATACAAAATAATACGTCTTTCATTTGTGTCCACTAATAATAGCAGCTACTTTACTAACACTAGCGACACCTAGCGAAACCTAGTTACACCTAGCTACATTTCTATCTTAACACTAGCGACACCTAGTTATAATATTCATAAGCATTATGGCATTTTCAACCGTTTCATCCATAGGAGTTATACCTTCTTTCTAACTCCATGATTGCCCCTATTGGGTCTCAAAATAAAATGTATTTATTTATTTATTTGTCTCTTATATTATGTACAGTGTTTTACAACTACAAACAAAAACCTTACTACTTTTACTCATAATTAGAGAACATTAAATTTTAAAATAATCAAAAATACATACACTAAACACTGCGCATTCCTCTTGTTTTAAATAACCGACAGGACCTTATCAACACCAGCGACACCTAGATATAATTCTCCAAACATTATGGCATTTTCAAGTTTTTAACCTTTTGCTTACGGGTGGAACAGCGTCAATCCCAGACGAAGAAGCTCTCAAAAAGACAGGTATTTGACATACCATATCTCAAACAGTTCGATCCCCCTTTGCAGGCATTCCTTCGCAGGCAATGCCTGCAAAGAGGGGATAGAATTGTTTATCTGATCGAACTGTCTATCTCAAACAGTTCGACACCCCCTTTGCAGGCATTGGTGTCCATGGACGCCATATATATATATATATATATATATATATATATATATATATATATATATATATATATATATATATATCATATAAAACGAAGTGAAAACTTTTATACAACGGAAATTCTTATACTTCAAGTGTTGGCGCAAAGCAGCACATGCACAAAAAGTATCATATAAGATTTAAATAAAAGAGGGAAACGACCAATTGCATAGCATAAATGGCAGAGGTGGATTGCGACACCTCTTTCCCGGTTAGAAGCGTGCTTTTAAGCCCGGGCAACACTCCCGGAACCAATGCCATGCAGTGGCCTATCTTCCGGATATGTGTGAAGTCAAAAACACAGGAAGGGGGAAAAAAAAAAAAAAAAAAAAAGCGAAGCAAACCATCTAGAAGCGACCACAAGACCTGAAACGACCTCAAGACTAGAAGCGACCATTGCAAGACTTTAGAAGCGACCATTGCAAGAGAAAGGGATGGAATGTAATCCGTATGAAGTGCAATGCTGACGCTTAAAGCAGAAATCTGTTATTAACGTGCACCAGGGTGCGCTGTCCACACATGCGCAATGGTCCCACTAAGAACTTAAAGTGTTACTGCAAACATCCGCTATATCTCTAAAGTATGCATTTTTTTCTCTTTCTGTATTGAAAATTGAATTATAATAGTATTTCAAGAAGTTTTCGGGATAATTTCTTTTTATTGCTTCTTCCATGATATTTCTGTTATGTATGATACAATCAGTCTTGAAAGTATTAATACGTTGATTTCTCTTGAGGTGATTGATGACAACATTTCTAAATATGTTTTTAGTTAAGTTGGATTTCCAGTCAATAATGTGGTTAATTTTAATATTGAAGTTGTTTCTTTTGTCAAATAAAACAGTATATGTGCCATATTTACTATCTTGCTTTAGTGTGATATCTAAAAAATCAACACTGTTTTCTTCCGTTCCTTTATTTTCAATCAATTCCAGTTCTTTAGGATAAAAACTAAAATCAAACGGTGGCATATTCGTATATTGTCCAAAGAGGACATCGTCAACGTAACGAAAGTATGGTAATTCATGTAAGATGTGAGTGCCCTCTTCAAATTTATTCAAATAAAGGTCGGCAAGCAGGGAGGAACAGCCCCCTCCCATGGGGATACCTTTTATTTGTTGAAAATAGTTTGTTCCATCAAATAAAATTTTCTCAAACAACACGATGCGCAACAAGTCTTGATATTTTCCGATAGTAATGACCTCCTTTAAGTCATATATTGCATATATCTCCTTCAATATCTCATATAAATTTCCTAGATTTATATTGTTGAATAAATCTCGGAAATCAAAACTTTTAAAACGTAAGTCCTTATTATAAAATTGTAGTCTGTTGATTACATCGTAACTATTATTTATCATTACTGTGCCATGTTTTTTGAGTTGTGTCATTACACTTTTGAGAAGTGTTAAAAGTTTTGCATTGGCTATTGTTAAGTAGGATCCACATCCCACTGTAACAGGACGGAACTTGACAGGATTTTTGTGAAGCTTCGGTATAAGTACAAGATAAGTAAAATTAACTGTTTTTAGATCAATATCAATTCTTTTATACAAAGCTTTTATTTTATTTTCTAAACTTTTTCCTGTTTGATGTAACTGGGTATACATTTGGGTGTCTTGATAACTGTTACTTAAAGTATCGACGTAATATTTACGGCAGGTAAATGAGTAATAAGAGACGACTTTATCCGTGTATGTTATAGCATATTTATCTTCACACTTTTTAACTGCAGTTTTTATAGATGGATAATATATTTTTTTACGTAATTGTTTATAGTGCAGATTGAACTTTTTGGTCAGGTGATATTTCCATTCCGTAAATGCTTGTATAGGCAGACTGTATTTGACGGCTAGTTTGTATGTAAACTTCTTCAGATCATGTTCAAAGTCGTTTTCAATATTTTTATATTCCTGTATTCTGAATTTAGTACCAAGTTGAAGCATGTACTTTAATTGTGGATTATCTACAATATTGAGGTCTCCTGTGATAATATGTCCATGATGAGAATTGAGAAATGGGCTATTTTGGCACTCACATACATTACTTTTGAATTCATTGATGTTTTTACTTATACGGTTATAATTAAAGATTTTTCTTCCATTGGTTTGTACAAATTTATAAATCAATTTAACATCCATATTAGGTATTGGCATGAGATGTGCTAAGTCCTTGATATAGGATTTGATTGGCAACTCGTCAAAATTTTTGTTTTTAAAGGTAGTTATAAATAGTTCTGATGTAATTTTCTCCTTGGTAGTTGAATTTAATTCCACTTTCAACAAACTGGCCTTTAGTTTCAGTGAATCCAACATTATTGCAAAATTCGTACATGCAATTTCTTTATTTTTCATTGATTTCTTTTCGAATTGATACTCTTGTAAATAATACCAGATGCGTTTAACATAACGTTTTTTGATACCGAATATTAGATTTTTAATCCATCCAGGTTTAATTACTATTTGTGTTCTCACTTTATTTAAGAACTGTTCGATCCTTTCGAGAGTTGCATTATAACTCATATATTTCTTATTGCCTCCTCTTTGCCATCGTTTTTTTAAAAAACAAGGGATATCTTGCAATACCGGCATTCGTTTTTCATTATTGCAAGATTCAAAATTATAATTATCACGAAATATGATTGTATTTAGTCCATAAGGGAAAGCAGTTCCATATTGGTGGATATGGGTATTTTCCCACCACAATCTCTCTTGCAGTTTGGGTACAACATCGATGATAGTAACAGTTATTTTTGAGAAATCATGGTATCCAAAATGACGAAGTTCCAAATTAGTTATATGTGCATCCGTTTTAAGTGATTTACCAACTTGACTGCGATGTAAGTTAATGCGTAAGTGCAGGCGATTTTTGGTTTGGCCGATATATTTAACATGGCATGTTAGGCATGTAATACAATAGATGACATTAAAAGTCTTGCAAAATATTCCATAACTGGGGTTGGTAGTAGATATTTGAAGAGGGTCTGCCACTGGGCAGAGTTTACATCGATGGGATTTACATCTTTGGAACTTGAAGGCACGTATATTATTAAAATAATGACTATATGTACAATTAAAAAACGGAGATCCAGTATGTTTATGGATCGAGTCAGTAGAACATCTAGAAACATTACAGACATTTTTTATATTTGCGACAAGGTTGGCAGCATCATGTTGTATAGGCGAGAAATACTTCTTTAAATTGGACATGTCAAAGAAAGATACAAGGGTAAATGGTTATCGATTATACAACTACCCTGTAATTGTTGTATCACCGGGCAAATACAGTATGACTGTATTTTTGCCAGTCGCTAAAATATATAGTTGTATTCATTTCATATTTCATTTCAACAGTTTATAACTCTTGTTGAGGAGTAGAGGTAATTCATATGTCCATAATAATAATACGTAGAGATCTACGCTGGGTATCATCATCAAAGTAAAAATGAAAGCAGTGAATATGACAAAGCAAAACTTTATATGATTTCACTTGAAGTATTTAAGATTAGCCCTTCTGAACATTAGCTGGACATTGCAACATTTTTTTATACATTATATCATTTTTATGGATTTTATATAAATATCATTCCATATATGAAATACGTTATTAGTAAAAGTTCAAGTACATGTATAGGACAAGTATAGGCCATTGTCTGAGTCGTAAGTCATTAAAAACAAAGGTATATATAAAAACATATTTCATAAAGATGTCGTAAAAACTTGTTATTTAAAAGGTACAGGAAATACAACAACGCAGGAATAGCAACCCAATGGTCCCAACACAATCAATATATAAGAAAGCAAAATTCATTAAGCAGACAGGATCTTTAAACAGCACAAAACAACATACCTTAGTGCGTCCCTTGAATTATCGAGCTATCATCACACGGAAGACCACCACACCACGTGTATGGTCCGAGAAGTAACCCCGGCAACAAAACAGCTAATATAAAAGCAAGACAAGAGAACTGCGCGATGCTGCAAGATACATTTGTCTCAATATATATCATATAAAACGAAGTGAAAACTTTTATACAACGGAAATTCTTATACTTCAAGTGTTGGCGCAAAGCAGCACATGCACAAAAAGTATCATATAAGATTTAAATAAAAGAGGGAAACGACCAATTGCATAGCATAAATGGCAGAGGTGGATTGCGACACCTCTTTCCCGGTTAGAAGCGTGCTTTTAAGCCCGGGCAACACTCCCGGAACCAATGCCATGCAGTGGCCTATCTTCCGGATATGTGTGAAGTCAAAGACACAGGGAAAAAAAAAAAAAAAAAAAAAAAAAGCGAAGCAAACCATCTAGAAGCGACCACAAGACCTGAAACGACCTCAAGACTAGAAGCGACCATTGCAAGACTTTAGAAGCGACCATTGCAAGAGAAAGGGATGGAATGAAATCCGTATGAAGTGCAATGCTGACGCTTAAAGCAGAAATCTGTTATTAACGTGCACCAGGGTGCGCTGTCCACACATGCGCAATGGTCCCACTAAGAACTTAAAGTGTTACTGCAAACATCCGCTATATCTCTAAAGTATGCATTTTTTTCTCTTTCTGTATTGAAAATTGAATTATAATAGTATTTCAAGAAGTTTTCGGGATAATTTCTTTTTATTGCTTCTTCCATGATATTTCTGTTATGTATGATACAATCAGTCTTGAAAGTATTAATACGTTGATTTCTCTTGAGGTGATTGATGACAACATTTCTAAATATGTTTTTAGTTAAGTTGGATTTCCAGTCAATAATGTGGTTAATTTTAATATTGAAGTTGTTTCTTTTGTCAAATAAAACAGTATATGTGCCATATTTACTATCTTGCTTTAGTGTGATATCTAAAAAATCAACACTGTTTTCTTCCGTTCCTTTATTTTCAATCAATTCCAGTTCTTTAGGATAAAAACTAAAATCAAACGGTGGCATATTCGTATATTGTCCAAAGAGGACATCGTCAACGTAACGAAAGTATGGTAATTCATGTAAGATGTGAGTGCCCTCTTCAAATTTATTCAAATAAAGGTCGGCAAGCAGGGAGGAACAGCCCCCTCCCATGGGGATACCTTTTATTTGTTGAAAATAGTTTGTTCCATCAAATAAAATATTCTCAAACAACACGATGCGCAACAAGTCTTGATATTTTCCGATAGTAATGACCTCCTTTAAGTCATATATTGCATATATCTCCTTCAATATCTCATATAAATTTCCTAGATTTATATTGTTGAATAAATCTCGGAAATCAAAACTTTTAAAACGTAAGTCCTTATTATAAAATTGTAGTCTGTTGATTACATCGTAACTATTATTTATCATTACTGTGCCATGTTTTTTGAGTTGTGTCATTACACTTTTGAGAAGTGTTAAAAGTTTTGCATTGGCTATTGTTAAGTAGGATCCACATCCCACTGTAACAGGACGGAACTTGACAGGATTTTTGTGAAGCTTCGGTATAAGTACAAGATAAGGAAAATTAACTGTTTTTAGATCAATATCAATTCTTTTATACAAAGCTTTTATTCTATTTTCTAAACTTTTTCCTGTTTGATGTAACTGGGTATACATTTGGGTGTCTTGATAACTGTTACTTAAAGTATCGACGTAATATTTACGGCAGGTAAATGAGTAATTAGAGACGACTTTATCCGTGTATGTTATAGCATATTTATCTTCACACTTTTTAACTGCAGTTTTTATAGATGGATAATATGTTTTTTTACGTAATTGTTTATAGTGCAGATTGAACTTTTTGGTCAGGTGATAAATAAATAATCAATAAATAATCTTCAATATTAAAATTAACCACATTATTGACTGGAAATCCAACTTAACTAAAAACATATTTAGAAATGTTGTCATCAATCACCTCAAGAGAAATCAACGTATTAATACTTTCAAGACTGATTGTATCATACATAACAGAAATATCATGGAAGAAGCAATAAAAAGAAATTATCCCGAAAACTTCTTGAAATACTATTATAATTCAATTTTCAATACAGAAAGAGAAAAAAATGCATACTTTAGAGATATAGCGGATGTTTGCAGTAACACTTTAAGTTCTTAGTGGGACCATTGCGCATGTGTGGACAGCGCACCCTGGTGCACGTTAATAACAGATTTTTGCTTTAAGCGTCAGCATTGCACTTCATACGGATTACATTCCATCCCTTTCTCTTGCAATGGTCGCTTCTAAAGTCTTGCAATGGTCGCTTCTAGTCTTGAGGTCGTTTCAGGTCTTGTGGTCGCTTCTAGATGGTTTGCTTCGCTTTTTTTTTTTTTTTTTTTTTCCCCTGTGTCTTTCACTTCACACATATCCGGAAGATAGGCCACTGCATGGCATTGGTTCCGGGAGTGTTGCCCGGGCTTAAAAGCACGCTTCTAACCGGGAAAGAGGTGTCGCAATCCACCTCTGCCATTTATGCTATGCAATCGGTCGTTTCCCTCTTTTATTTAAATCTTATATATATATATATATATATATATATATATATATATATATATATATATATATATATATATATATATATATATATATATATACATATATATATATATTTATATAAATATATATATATATATATATATATATATATATATATATATATATATATATTTATATAAATATATATATATATAAATATATATATATATATATATATATATAAATAAATATGTATAAATGAGTGAAAGATACAAAATTCCAGAAAATCACACGAATAAGGCGCTATGCTGCACTACAATGTGGATTTTAATATCATACCAGAAAAGTATAAAAATGAAAGAAAGCAATATATCAAAGATTGGCCGGGGGGTTGTGACCCCCACTTCCCGGTTAAGCCAGCTTGCGTCTAGACAACACTCCCGGTAGCCGATATATTGCACAAAGATGAATACCGAAGTATCAAAATTTCAAAAGGATTCTAAAAAGGATTCCAAAAAAAAAGAATTTTAAAAAGTAGGTTACAGATCATGTAAGTGTGGAGTACCCAGAAGACACGTATTTTAAAAACTGTACTATGTCTACTCTCACTAAACAAAGGCAATAAGAATCCAAACGTATAGATTTTAATGATCAAAGCAGATACCATACCATAACCACTATCCATATATATATATATATATATATATATATATATATATATATATATATATATATATATATATATATATATATATATATATATATATATATATATATATATATATAAAATGTCCATGGGCGCCAATGCCTGCAAAGGGGAATCGAACTGTTTAAGATAGGGTATGTCAAATAGTCTTTTTGAGTGGTTCTTCGTTTGGGATGGACACTGTCCCACCCGTAAGCAAAAGGTTAATTCTGAGTTTTTTCTCCCCCTAACTAATTGAACCTTCTCTCTAACTTACTGAAGTAAACGCTATTAATAATAAAACACTAAAATTTTACCGTACTAAATCAACAGTTTGAATTCATATCAACCGATTTCTATAATTAAAACATCCGATTAGTGTCAAATTTTCAGACAGCACTAATAATATTGAAATAAATATATAAACACAATCTTGAGCACGTATCTTTAAAATTTACTAATTTAGAAAATAGTATATGAAACGGCACTCAAAGTTGCCTTCTGTGATATCTTTCGCAGAACAACTGCGCCATTTTTATCTTTGAGCATTTGCCAGGAATAAAAATAATTTTAAAATCGAAATTTCGAGGATTTTCAGTTTTAAATGTTTGCAACTTTTAAATGAATTCGTATTTTAAAATAATCTTGCCGAGGTTTACTGTAGGGGAACACGAAGCACCTCTGTAGTAAATTTCGCCGCTATCCAACGCTTCGATTTTACGCAACAGACGGCGTACACAGTCAGACCCACAAGCATCTTCTTTTATTATGCAAAATGCGGGACCCCGATGTTAGTTACGGTTAGTGTGAGTTAATTACTGCACAAACTAAGGGCGAATTACACAATTATAAAAACGCATCGTCTTCAAAACGATAAAAATTAGAACTCACTAGTTGCGGTGCGAATATAGCTATTGGCCACTTTTTTGGCAATACGCAATCCTCATATAAAAATCACTAGCCGCTTATTCGTTGAAAATAAAATCAACGGTCTCATAATAAGCCCCCCCCTCCCCCCAAAAAAAGAAAGAACATGATTTTTTTAATAATTCGATTTTTCCAGCGGTCCTTTTCAAATTGTTTTCACGTGAATTATATACGTTTTTTTATTATTTCAACTTTAGAACGTTTTTCTGTGGAGCACCTCCTTAAATGAACATTTTTGCATAATTGTATTCGTCTTGGGCTTTTTTTTATCAAATGATTAATCCATATACCAAATTTCAAGCCTCTATCAAATTTTAAAGCAAGCGTTTCTCATTTGTTTGGCAAATTGAACATTTAGGGCTGCGGCACCCTAAAGTAGCAAATATTGGAAATCTGAAATTGCACACTTTCTTCCTTTTGAACGATTCACTCATACTCCAAATTTGAAGTTTCTATCTCACCGCAAAGCATGCTTACCTATCATATCACTTTTCGAATGTTTTGATGTGGAGCAACCCCTCTATAGAACATTTTCTGAAAATAGGATTTTTCCAGGGTTTTTTATCGAACGATCAACCTGTGTACCAAATTGCAAGTATCTATCTCTTCGAGAAGTGCCTAAAAATGCTTAACAGACAGACAGATGGACACTTGGCAATTAGTATATATAGATAGATATATTTTTAAGCAAATAGACAAAAAACTCGACTACTTTCGACCTGCCTTTGGCCCGCTGAGCGGGCGTAAAGCGCCACGGCCGCACTGTTCATGTTTGCGATACGTGTACATCCCGCAACGGGCATGATATGCCATAAATAGGCATCTTTACCTCGTTACGCGACCTCTGTTAATAAGCACACGATTAACTAGCGCATAGGCCGCTTAGCCCACTTATGCAATTTGGGTACACCTCAAGGACTACAATATATCAAAGCGCAGATGAAAATATGTAAAGGGTTATAACCGTAAATATGTTATTTTTCAATGGTGATACACTCTTGTTTGAAAAATGGTGATAAACTCTTGTTTGAGTGAAAAACGCATGTTAGTCAGAGCAATAAGGAAAGTGGACGACAGCTATTTGCTTCAGTTTCTCTATGTGAATTTATGGAACATAGTTTTAAACCTCTATTTTGTGTAGTTTTTAGGATTTTCTTCCGCCGTTTTTGACGAGCATAGATGCCGTAAAGAGGTAAATCTGTGCTTTAAAAAAAGATTAAAAAAATTATAAATATTTCAAATATTTTTGTAAAGTGAATGCATTATTTATCGATCTATATTGGAAATACCTCTAATTCTTTTAAAGAATATTATAATAAAATCACAAACCTTTCTAACCTCTACACCTATGCTGATCAAATAAAAAAGTGGGGAAAATCTCAAAATTTGAAAGACCAAAGATGTTTAAGAGTTTTTTTCCATATGTTAACACGGGAAAAACTGAAACAAACGACTGTAGAGAAAATATCTTCGTAATACGACAAATCATTTAGTATCACAGATGATATTTTTTTACCAATGTCACCTTTCACTGAAATAGATGCTGATCTTATAAGGGCACCGGTATTGCTTTTCTGTTGGCCAGTCAGCAAGCGTTGAAATATTTGACATTTATTGTAAAAATGAAGCTATGTAAACATTCCTTGACTTGTATATCGAAAAAAGCAAAGCCTGACAAATATGTTATTGTTAACATGAAGTCCTTTTACAAAATTTTAATTTAATATCGAATTGCTGTCAGTCACAAAAATGCACCAACAAATTTCTCAAAAATGTATTTTGTCTGTTATCATAAAAGCATGCTGAAAATATTTATCTTTCATAACTCTAATGGCTTTTGAATAAAATCAATAATACTAAAGAAACAGCTATAAAAATTTGTTGTAAGAGGAATTATGCTATTTCTATATACGGTGCAAAAGTTTTGTTGTTGGGCAGCTCACACAAAGTAGATGAGCTTTTCTGTATTTGCTACTGTGTAAATTATAAGCTATGGAGAGCCTTTTCTGTTAATAAAGATTGATGATTTAAAAATCACAGAAGACGATTATGTTTCAGACTGTGCAGGATATCGGTTGTTAAGGGCTATCTTCTGGGAGAAACATTTGTGTTTTACAAAAGACAAAAAAAAAAACGATTACATTGTGCAGGATATCTGTTGTTAAGGCCTTCCTTCGGAGAGAACGTTTCGTGTTCTACACAAGGCAAAAAGCTATACATTCTGCATCAACATAAAAACGGTTTTTTTTTTGTTTTTTTTTTTGTAAAAAGAAATCTCCAGATAATTGTATGCACTGTTAAAATGCTATTAAATTAAAAGAATAAAATAATATTATTTGCAATAATTCACAAAAAATTAACATTTTTGTCACAACAAGGTAAAACCTCTAAATTTAGTTGATTTAGTTTAAGAAGGTTTCTTAATTAATATCCAGCTCAAAGCTTCTGCTATATTATATATTATTTACAGTACTGCTTTTCATTTAAAGCGATGAATGTGTCTAAAGAGTATCTGTAAAACAGATAGGTATAGTTTGTAATTCGCTTAAAATGACGCTTACTGATGAAATATTTTGGAAATTCATAGCTCTCATAGGAGTAAACATTTTCAAAACACCTTTAAAACCGTTGAAAAAATATGCCTCTTACTGCTTCATTGCGGCGATTATCTTTTCAGGAATTTACAGCAATATCTTCGCTATGTGGATGATGTGTTATGGGGATAACATCAAAGCTGCTGCAGCCCACTTAATGCTGAATATTTTTTCTCTCCTTCTGTGGTACTTTTTATACTCCAGACGAAACAGAATATCAGAGCTCACACAAAATATCTACGGAAGCTGCAGCAAAGCGAATTCTCAACGAAACTCGAAAGTGGTCATTTTCATTCTTGTTGTCATACTGTTGATACAGTTTATTGCGCCTTTTTTCTCTGTCTTCATAAATGACTTATATTTTGATTTATTCTTTAGAACATACGAAATAGATAATAAAATCATGAGAGGTTTAATAATTTTTACAGGAATATCTATGAATACTCTGGTGCACCCGGTTATCCCTTGCATAAATACGTTAACACTGTGCACGGTGTTTCATAGAGGTGATCTCGCCCTTGAAGAGTACATAACATTTTTCAAGCATATTAAAGGAACAGACAAGAATAAGTGTAAGAAAATAATTCAAAGCTACTTTGATTACATTCAACTTATTCGTGAGATGGGATCTACATTTTCTGCTTCTTTGTTCATAGCGGTCATAAGCAGCTTCTTTTCTATGTTGGCTACAGCCACTGTAGTCATCAACAAGCAACAGAGGAGGACCTTTTACGAAAGTTTTGATATCGCCAGGTATTTTGCTATTTCAGTGGTCGATTTACTGTCACTCATTCTGTTCAGCTCTCAAGTATTCCATCGTCAGTGTGAATTGAAAAGGGATGTAGAACACATAATTGAAAGGAATCATTTCCATAAACATATAGAACCCGAAGTGGAATTCTTGTTAAGCGAAGTTGCAAAGAAAGAACCGCTTCAGCTTTCAGGCTGCGGCATATTCTACTTTGAAAGAAGCTTCATTTTGTCCTCTTTTGGAGCATTTGTCACGTATATATTGCTTCTTCTTAAATGACAATATAAGAAAAGCCAATTTCTAAACAAGAAATTAAGAAGGAGCCATTTTTTTTCCATATGTTAACACGAGAAAACCAAACAACTGTCAAGAAAATATCTTCTTAACATGACTTATTAATCAGTATCACAGACAAATGAAGATTTTTTATTCTATCAAATTAAATTTCATCTTTCACTGAAATAGATGCTGTCCGGTTATTATTTTCTATCGGCCAGTCAGCAAGTATGGAAAGGGTGTGAAATATCTGACATTTATTGCAAAAATAAAGAGTGCTACGTAAACATTCCTTGCTTTGTATACCGAGAAAAATAAAGCCTGCCAAACACTTAACAATGGCACATTTATTGTTAATATGAAGTCCTTTTAGAAATTTTTAATTTGACATCGATTTACTGTCTGTCATAAAAATGCACCTACAATTTTATGAAAAATACATTTTGTCTGACATCATGGAAGCACGCTGAAATTTTTTTCATCTCTCACATCTCTACTGGCTTTTGAATAAAGTCAATTATACTAAAGACGCAGCTGTAAGTGGAATTATGCTATTAGAATGTACGGTGTAAAAGTTTTGTTGCTTTACAGCTCGCGCTAAGCAGATAAGCTTTTCTGTATATGCCGCTGTGTAAAATATCTGTTGAGAGCCTTTTTCATTAATAAATATTTATGTTCCACACATCATAGAAAATGAATGCGTTTTATAGTGTACAGAATATCTGATGTTAAGGACTTTCTTCGAAAAATTTATGTATTACACAACACTGAAAAATATGGTGTTTTACACTGTGCAAGGTATCTGCTGTTAAGGGATTTCTTCTGTGAGAACGTTTTGTGTTCTACGCAACACAGAAAAGTTATACATTCTGTACCAACATAAAAACGTTTGCTTCATAAAAAAGAAATCGCCAGAGAATTGTACCCACTGTTAAATTAAACAAAGAAAATAATATTACCTGCTATAATTCACAAAAAAAAAAAAAAAAAAAAAAAAAGTTGTCATATCAAGCTAAAACCTTCGAAGTTTAGTTGATTTAGCTTTGAAAAAGTATCCTAATACTCAGCGTCAAGCTTCTGTTACATTTGCACTTTATTTACATTACTGCTTTTCATCTAAAACGTTCTAGGTGTCTGAAAAGTATCTGTAAAACAAATAGGTATGGTTTGTAATTCGCGTAAAATGACGCTTAATGATGAAATACTTTGGAAATTCATAACTCTCATAGGCGTAAACATTTTCAAAGCACCTTTAAAACCATTGAAAAAATATGCCTCATATTGCTTCATTGCAGTGATTATTTTTTCAGGAATCTATAGCAATATCTTCTCTCTGTGGAGGATGTACTATGGGGAAGACATCAAAGCTGCTGCAGCCCACACAATGCTAAATATTTTTTCTCTCCTTCTGTGGTACTTTTTTTACTCCAGACGAAACAGAATATCAGAGCTCACACAAAATATCTACGAAAGCTGCAGCAAAGCGAATTCTCAACGAAACTCGAATGTGGTCATTTTCATTCTTGCTGTCATACTGTTGATGCAGTTTACTGCACCTTTTTTCTATGTCTTCATTATAAATGACTCAAATTTTTCTTTAATCTTTAGAAGATACGAAATAGATAATAAAATCATGAGAGGTTTTCTAATTTTCACGGGAACATCTATGAATATTCTGGTGCACCCGGTAATCCCTTGCATAAATACGTTAACACTGTGCACCGTGTTTTATAGAAGTGATCTCGCTCTCGAAGAGTATACAACATTTTTCAAGCATATTGAAGGAACAGACAAGAATAAGTCTAAGAAAACAATTCAAAGCTACTTTGATTACTTTCAACTTCTTCGTGATATGGGATCTACATTTTCTGCTTCTTCGTTTATAGCGGTCATAAGCAACTTCTTTTCTATGTTTGCTACAGCTACTGCAGTCACCAATGAGCAACCGAGGACAATTTACAAAAGTTTTGATATCGCCAGGCATTTTGCTATTTCAGTAGTAAATTTATTGTTCCTCATCTTTTACAGCTCTCAAGTATTCCATCGTCAGTGTGAATTGAAAATGGATGTAGAACACATAATTGAAAGGAATAGTTTTCATAAACACATAGAACCCGACGTGGTATCTCTGTTAAGAGAAGTTGCAAAGAAAGAACTGCTTCAGTTTTCTGGCTGCGGCATATTCTACTTTGAAAGAAGCTTCATTTTGTCCGCTTTTGGTGCAACTGTTACGTATATCTTGCTTCTTCTTAAAAGACAATATAAGAAAAGTCTAATTTCAAACAATAAATTTATGAAGGAATTTTCATATGCTGGCAAGTTGTGTGTACATTTAATTTCCGACGGTTTCTGTCTATCAAAATATATATGTAAAATGTTTCTGTCTATCAAATTCTGCCAGAAACATTGCACCTGCTGCAGCAGGTGCAATGTATCTGTCGGCGGTTTTCCCAAACGCTGGCAGAATTTGATAGTCACACCTTGTTCTTCAAACGTCATTTTCGTTTTCGACGAACACGAACGACTACAGTTTACTGACACGTATTGTCTGGAAAAACACCTGCTTCTTCCTTTTCACATATCGCGTCCTATGTGCCTCTACGCCACGGCAATATAGTTTCCCTCTTCTCCAATCAAGGTTGGGAATATCAGTACAGTCTCCGAACTTTTTGATCCTACCTTGTATAAGTGCCTTAATACATCCCATCAATAAAATCTCACAATAGAAAGAACATGATTTTTAACAAAATTAAACTTCCCCTTTCAGAGATAATTATCGGAAAAATTTAATGGTGTCTTTTGCTCGGTAATAAAGCGAGTAAGGAAATGATGTTGATGTACCTGATATTTATTGACGAAAGAACACATTTCATGCAAACTTTTCTTGCCTTGTTGCTAAAAGCATGGTAAACAAAACATACTATCCTTGTTATTACGTATCTAGTTTCATCGACTTATTAGTGATAATTTGATATCGATTTGAGCTATCTATCCAAAAATGCATCTAGAATCGATTTGAAAATGTATTTTGTTTGTACATCAGTGCTGGTAAACTAAAAAATCTGATGTGGGCAGCGCATGACTTTCCCTGCAGACTTATATCCACGTTCTCTTTATTTTAATTCAATTTAATTCACTTTTAATTCAATTTTCGTTCTCATTT
Organism: Amaurobius ferox; assembly: GCA_951213105.1. Classification (NCBI taxonomy): domain Eukaryota; kingdom Metazoa; phylum Arthropoda; class Arachnida; order Araneae; family Amaurobiidae; genus Amaurobius; species Amaurobius ferox. The sequence goes on from OX578153.1 coordinate 88,708,707, forward strand.
GGTAAATGGACTTATTTTCAAAGGTGGCGTAGAGAAAACCCCCAAAAACTAAAATATCTCGAGAATGGCTAGTTCTAGTGCAATGGGGTTGGGCTTATTCTATTTTTTGTTGAAAATTACGTATAAAGCAAGCATTTAATGGATATATTTGAGCATACGTAGTTTTTTATTTTGTATTTTAACGATTTTTGCAGGGCATTTTGAAAAAAATGGCAGGTTATTTTTTTCCGAATCGTACCAAAATCTAAACAGCATCAGAGTGTCACACAACTTATAACCAAACTTATCTTATATAACTTATCTACCAAATTTTGTGAAATTTGTTCAATTAGTATTTTAGCCAGAGTGAATACATGTCATTTTTGCGGGACATTTCGTAAAAAAAGGCAGGTTGTTCTTTTCCGATTAATACCAAAATCTAATCAGGACCATAGTATGATACAAGTAACTTATCTACCAAATTTTGTGAAATTTGGTCAATTAGCATTTTAGTTAGAGTGGATACATGAAATTTTTACGGGACATTTCGCAAAAAAAGGCGGGTTCTGTTTTTACGAATCGTACCAAAAATTAATTAATTCCAAAAATTAATTAATTAATATTGTTTTAATAATTAATTGTAATAAAAAACAAACAAAAAAACTCAACATCTGTGTGCTCAGTGCTACAATACTTTAAAATAAAACCAAGTTAATAGTTTTATCAGCTCAATTTACTAATAATTTAAATCACAAGGAGGCTCAGATTCCTGATCTGTACACTCACCATTCACCATTTTGTTGAATAAAGATAAAAATTTCATACACGCTAGACGCATTTTACTGTCACCAGGTTTACCTACAATTTGTTAGTTTGCACACATCAAGAATGAATTGGATCTTTAAACATCAATTGAAAAAATTTCACCCATTTCAAGAATCTCTATACTGAAGAATCTATATTGATTCTAAGAATCTCTATACTACAGAATCTCTATTGATTCTAAGAGTCTCTATATTAATGAATCTCTATTGATTCTAAGAATATCTATATTAAAGAATTTCAATAGATTTTAAGAATTTCTATATTAAATAATTTCTATAGATTCTAAGAATCTCTATGTTAATGAATCTCCATTGATTCTAAGAATCTCTATACTAAAGAACCTCTATTGATTCTAAGAATCTTTATACAAAAGAATATCCATTGATTCTAAGAATATCTATATTAAAGAATCTTTATTGATACTAAGAATCTCTATAATAAAGAATCTCTATTCATTCTAAGAATCTCAATACTAAAGAATCTCTATACTAAAGAATATCTATTGATTCTAAGAATCTCTAAATTAAAGAATCTTAATTGATTCTATGAATCTCTATATCAAAAAATATCTATTGATTCTAAGAATCTCTATTGAATTCGATCACGTGAGTGGCCTAAATGTACGTTCATACGTAGTTGCTTTAGATTTCTAGAAAGATTGCGTAATATGCACTTCAATAATTGATATGTCTATAATTTTAACAATGCAAATTGCCCGCATGTTTGCAATATTCTTTACAATATTTTTCTGTTCTTACATATATAGTATAATGTACTATAGGAAACGCGCGCGTATTGTAGCAGGGTCAAAAATTCCAATTCGAGTTTTCAACGAAAGCACACAATTTAAGCATCTCTGAAATGGAATGGAATGCTTTTGAGGTGATCTTTCTCTCTCTCTCTCTGTGTGTGTATGCTAATGTGTGACCATGTTAGTGTGTGTGTATGTATGTTAATTTTGTGCATGTTAGTATGAATGTCCGTGAATCTCTGGAAGCGATATCTCCTGAACAAATGGGGAGTTTTAAAAATTTGGTACAATTATTATTAACAGTGAATACTGGAATCCTATTCAATTAAAGGCTATCAAATGTTCAAAAGTCCGCCCCTCCCCGTCAATTTTCGAATGAATTTTTGAAGAAATCATTAAAAAAATTAGAATTTGCCATACTGTTAAATAAATAATCCTTTTATACGCAATTTTTCATTAGAAAACAACAGACACAAACTCCAGAATGCTAGCATGAACCGTTTTCGAAATATTGCACGTTTCTCAAATTAATGTGTAAAGAAATGACATAAAATTAAAAAAGTAGTAAGTATTATCCTACATATTCACTTTCCATATGCAACATTATGCGACAAATTTATTGACATTGAGGGGGACGCTAATCCCGATAGTGGGGTATAGGTTCGAACTCGGAACCTTCAGTATGCTGATCCCGTACTATACCGTTAGGCCCAAAAAAATTCTTCGGATCCGAGGAAATAATTGGGGATGTCTTTCGTAGTAGTGAGTGATGCAATGCAGACCCTCCACACCCCCCCTTCCTAGTGAGGACGTGGATAGGATATCTACGAGATAGGAAAGCTCGGCCGAATGTTAGTGAGGAGGGGGGGAGCCAGAAAACCCCCCACCGTATCCCCAAGCCAGAGCCTGAGTTGAGTAGCCGGGAGGCGTGTCGTACCTCATCGTGCTGCTGCGTGACGTCAATCGTAGTCAACCAGGAGAGAGAGAAGGAATGGAAGTGTGAGTCTTCTGTAGTGCTGCCATCTCATGAGAGAGGTGAATTGTTAGGGAGAGAGAGAGAGAGGGTTGCGTGCTCGTATGACTAAAGTCACCCACTGCGGGGGCCGCTAATCCTCAATGGTGGGGGGGATAGGTTCGAACTCGGAATCTTCATGCTAATTCAATACTATGCCGTTACGACCAAAAGAATTCTTCGGACCCGAGGGAATAATCGGGGATATCTTTCGTAGCAGTGAGTGACGCAATGCAGCCTCACCACAACAGCATTCTCGTAGATCTAGGTCGCACCGTTTACAAGAGAAGATACTTTTGTTTTGTATTTCGAAGTCAAAGAATTAGCCAATGGTCATTCATTTTACGGGATATTAATTAAATGCTCATTACTTTTTGATGAGGATTTTGAACATGAGTATGAATACGTCATTCTGTTTCGGCTAATAAGATAGCAAAAGCGCTCAATTTCAATATTACGTAATGCCAATTCATTGCCAGAAACAATATACACCGTGAAACTTGCACACCATTCATTCGCAGTGAAAGGAGTAAAATCATTGCATTATGTAGGTAAAGTCATGTGCTGCTCATATTAGATCTTTCTTAATATTCTGGTAACGATAGTGATGCAGTGAGAATCTATCGGATATGAATGCATGAGAAAGACGTGTGAAAACCCACGCTTCAGATATTTCATTTTCCCCAACACCGGTTAAAACAATAAAGAAAATTCCCCTTTAGAGATATTTATTCAATTGGTCCTAGTCAAAGAATAGGGGATCGTCTACTGCTCCATTGCTCAGAGTATCTCCATACCCACAAAAGAGAAAACGATCGGTCTGGGGCCAAATCTCCTCGTCCAGTGGTCACAAACCACGACCAAAATGGCCTACCATTGACATTTAAGGTCCAAAGAACTGTAGTTTGCATCGCCTCTGATAAGATAAGTCACATGAATTGGACGATTTTTACTACGTTTCCGGCGCTAAAGAAAAGAATTTGTATATTCTCGCAGTTCGAAATATTATTATGTCGAACATACTTACGATATATATATATATATATATATATATATATATATATATATATGTATATATATGCATATATATATATATGTATATATATATATATATATATATATATATATATATATATATATATATATATATATATATATATATATATATATATATATATATATATATATATATATATATAACCCTCAATAATCATGTAATCACCAATCTATATGATAAAAAAGATTCTTACAACTTCACTATCATAAAGCAGCTATCATATCAATCTTGTAATTCTATTCAAATGTTTAGAAACATCATTTTAAACCAGCTATTTCGAATACATCGACTTTCTGATCCTCGGTTTCACTTTCTCCACATCAATAATCTAAAACGCATTTGTCAAAATTACCAATATCCGGAAGTATTTGTAAATAATATTATCAATAATTTCAAATATACGACGTAATAATTTTACGCATGCATTATTTATCTTTGATTGGATAACTCAATTTTGAGAATTCACCCATTCTTATCACCTAACTTACCACTTGGCCTGAGTCTAATACTGTTTACTATTTTCGAATGACTATTTTCCACTTGTCCTGAGTTCTATACTGATTACTATTTTTGAAAGTCTCCATACATACTATGTATCGTTCAAATGTATTCATTCCGGTGCCCACTCGCATTGACGAAGTGAGGTGAAATGCTCAGTCGCTTCTACCACCTACACGTGGTAACATGCTTGTGAGTTCATATTTCTGTTCGAGAAGGTATTAATTTTCTGATTTGTAATTCAATTGATTTATTTTTCTCCTTCCACTAGCCAGTAGACAGTACCTATGGTGTCAATAGTTAAATACTATCGCCATTGTCAGAAACTGGCTATTCTATCGGTTTTAATTCGAATTGTATGGCTGTCCTGATGAGAATGCAATTTCGAACTAACCGCCATTTTTTGTGTAGTTTCAATGGATTGTTCTCTATGTCTTAATCTTTTATCTTGAGCTAATTATTATTGCCTTTTCTCATTTTTGCCGTGTTTCCTTTTTATATTTATTTATATTTATATACTTTTAATTGTGAATTTTGTATCCTTATATTCTTCTCATCCCCCTTTCCTTTGTAGTGATATGTTACCTTCTATCTTTATCCTTAGTTTTGGTCTATAGTTACTCATTTGTAACAGATATGCTAGAGATGGGTTTTTTTGTACATACAGTAGTTTATGCATAATTTACGATTAAAATCTTTCATTTTATATATGCATATATATATATATATATATGTATATATATATATATATGCATATATATATATATATATGTATATATATATATATGCATATATATATATATATATATGCATATATATCGAAGGGATATATGGACTTGAAGAGAATTTTTTCGAAATGAACTTATCTTAAGCCTAAAGCTCTTCCATGTGCAAGCTTTTTTGCTTGATTTTTTTGTTTTCCTATTTTCATTCCTCATTTTTGAAATTTGTTGATTGTCTTTGTCTTTATGACCTGCATTACGCTTTATTATTTCCTCATTATGTCTTAATTTCTTTTATTTCTTTGTATTTTGTAGAAAATTTTGGAATAGTGTATTATGAGTTACTACATACTTTCTAACATTGGATTTACTAATTTATATTTATATATATATATATATATATATATATATATATATATATATATATATATATATATATATGTATATATATATATATATATATATATATATATATATATATGCATATATATATATGTATATATATATATGCATATATATATATATATATATATATATATATATATATATATATATTTATATATATATATATATATTTATATATATATATATATATATATATATATATATATATATATATATATTTATATATATATATATATATATATATATATATATATATATATATATATATATATATATATATATATATGCAAATATATATATATATATATATGTATATATATATATATATATATGCATATATATATATATATATATATGTATATATATATATATATGCATATATATATATATATATATATATATATATATGCATATATATATATATGTATATATGTATATATATATATATATATGCATATATATATATATGCATATATATATATATATACATATATATATATATGCATATATATATATATATATTTATATATATATATATATATATATATATATATATATATATATATATATATATATATATATATATATATATATATATATATATATATATATATATATATATATATGCATATATATATATATATATATATATATATATATATATATATATATATATATATTTATATATATATATATATATTTATATATATATATATATATATATATATATATATATATATATATATATATATATATATGCAAATATATATATATATATATATGTATATATATATATATATGCATATATATATATATATATGCATATATATATATATATATATATGCAAATATATATATATATATATATATGCATATATATATATATGTATATATGTATATATATATATATATATGCATATATATATATATGCATATATATATATATATATTTATATATATATATATATATATATATATATATATATATATATATATATATATATATATATATATATATATATATATATATATATATATATATAAAGTTCAAAAATTACATGTTAAAAAGAGCGTATAAAAGCTTATAATCAATATATATAACGTGAAGAATCTGCGCTTTTGCTGCAACTACTCCCCACATTAGTAAATATAAATTCAAAAGATGAAAAAGAAAGAAACAAGATGAAAAGGTTAAACATGCCGCGGGCTGATAACCGGGATTTAAATGGGGTCACAATCCCTCAATGGCCCTCTTTTTGCTACCTGCCCGTATGTTTACTCATTTCATCTTGTTTCTTTTTTTTTGGTCTTTTGAATATATATATATACATATATATATATATATATATATATATATATATATATATATATATATATATAATAATAATAATAATAATAATAATAATAATAAAAGTTTGAAAGTCCAATGAAAGAAATGTGAGAAGCTGTAACTCGAAAAACCTAACTTTCTAACAAGCTTACAAAATAAAAGTATAAATCAGCAAATCTTCACAGTCAAATGGAAAAAAATACAAATTTCGAATCATCAAGCTAAAGAAAATCATCAAAAACCAATGGTATGGAATCGATAAAAGAAAAACAGATTAAATCCAAGGATTAATGCTATACACGTGGACAAGAGCTAGGCCTAAATCATGGAGTTGTTCACTTCTTCAAAACTTTTCCTCGGGTCCAAGTATTTTGTGGAAGCAAACACAAAAGTGTATGTTTCTGAAGAAATAAATAGATTATATCTAAACTATTTCTACTTGGACAACATACATAGAGAAGAAAAAATAAAAGGAAACAAGAATACCTGGAAAATAACACAACAAATGCACAAACCTGTCGAACCCGGGAACCTAGAATGAAGAAACCAGTGTTGCCATTCTCAAAGGAAAAAGAAATGACATACTGTTGCCATTCGTAAAAAATAAATAACAGTAATGCAAAAAGGCAAGAAAAAGTGATAATATACAATCAGAGCTACAAAAATAGGGGCTAATAATAGAAAGACTAATGTTCAATTGGATGTAAAAATAAAATATTATTAAAACAAGAGTATGGAGATGTCAGGCTAATATAAAAAACTATGAATATAATTCATGAAAATCCAGCTAATCTAAAATTTTTAACTACACCATTTACAAAATAAGAGAGATATTTATATAAATTGCTGGTAATTTTTAGATTATTAATATGCATTTTATGAAATTTTTTATCAGATAATCTATAAATTCTAAAAATCTGATTAAGTATACTATTTCTAAACGATAGAATCGAGTTGCAGGAATTAAATGGTAAGATTTTATTAAAGTTAAAATTAAAATAGTCTTTTTTATCATATAAATTAGTAACAATTCTATTAGGAGGTTCAATAATAAGATTTATATCCAAAAAATTAATATGTTTACTAATAGTAGATTCATTAGGAATTAATTTCAAATTGTCTGAATAGAAATCTATATCTATGACATAATTTTCAGTATATACTAAGCAAATCAAATCATCAACATATCTGTATAATGTATAATCTATTGCAGTAACGACGGGACAATCATCAATGAAAGGTAAACAGGATGAACAGTAATCATAGATGAAAAATTTTACTATAAAAGTGATTCACAGAAGAAATGAATAAACGAGTATGCCACTAACATATATACAGTGTGCAAAAAAAGTATAAGGACAAGCGAAAACTCGCCAAATCTAGAAATCTTTTAGACGGAAATGTATGCAAATTTCTTAAGTAAAAATATTGATAAAATTAAGTTCTTTTTCATGTAAATTAGTTAAATTTTCTAAGTATAAATATGTATAAATTTACTTTATAAATTTAAAACCCATATGATCTTGGAAAAAAGTATAAGGACAACCGTTTTTTCATCTAAAATTATAGTAAAATTTGAATATTTGAAAACAGAAAATGACCATTTCAAATAAAGACTGAGTTTCTAAACAAAATTCACATTTGCCTCATTTCTTCACGAATTTTGTACGATGCCAAAAGAAACTCATTTGTCTGACCTTGAAAAAGGGAAAATTCTTGCTTTTAAAGAATGTGGATTGAGTAAGCATGAAATTTCGAAAAAAATTAAAAGATCTAAAACTGTAGTTTATAATTTTCTAAAAGACCTGGAATGTATGGAATGAAAAACGAACTGGAAGACCAGAAATTCTAACACATCGACCGAAAAGAATGGTTGTAATAAGAGCTTGCGAGAAAAAAACTGCAAAAGAAGTTAGAAGAAATTTGGATTTACCATGTTCCACACGAACAGTTCAAAATGTTTTGAATAAACATCCGAATATTTGGTATGGAAAGTTAATGTCACCTCCGCCTCTTAAAAAGGCACATAAGGAAAGTAGACGGGAGTTTTCAAAAAAATACATTTCTCTCGGTCCAAAATGGATTGATGTAATCTTTTCGGACGAAAAGAAGTTCAATCTTGATGGGCCATACGGTTTTCGCTACTTTTGATATAATCTGTGTAAAACCAAAGAAGTTTTTCCAAACGTCAATACGGTGGGGGAACAGTAATGGTTTGGGGCGCTTTTGCAGCAAATGGAACCACGCCTATAGTCTTCATCAACTACAAAATGAACTCTGACAAATATGTTGATATGTTAGGCGAACATTTGTTACCTGAGGCAATTACTTCAGGAGACTATATTTTCCAACAGGATAACACTTCCATACACGTTTCTAAGAGTGCAAAACTCTGGTTTGAAGATAATTCAGTAAATTTACATTCTGACAGATATACTATTCATTGATGTATTTTCTTTTTCCAAATACTCCAATGGCCTACTTTTCCTGCCCTCTCTCGTTATATTTCGCAAATCATCATTAACTACAATGAAGATTGAATTCGATGAGCGTTATTTATTATACGACCCTTGGTTTGAAGTTGTATTTACAGATATTGGTCTGATCTTTGTGCACAGTACAGGGTGATTAAAAAAAGATGGGCCAAATTTTACGAGGTGGTAGCATACCCCAAACCAAGCATTTTTTATCATAGTTTACCGGGTCGGATATGAAACGTAAAGGCATTACAGGGCGATGGATTAGGCGAGGTGATCCCATAGCTTGGACTCCACAATCGCCTGATCTGTCGTATCTTGACTTGCTTTCGTGGGGATACCTCAAGAGTCTCATCTATGATACTCCCCTTGAATCTGATAAGGAACTCGTCACCAGAATTTCGGCAGCTGCTGCCGAAGTGCGCGACATTCCTGGTCTGTTCGAGATAGTTCGCCAATCCTTCCATCGCCGCTGTATGACGTGCATTCAGTTGGCGGTCGCTGTTACTATAATTATTGTTTATTAAATGTCATTTAATAACTTCTAAGTCATTCTTGTGTTTTCGCCTCACCTTATCGGTTTCACCATTAAGAGCCCACTGGCGCCTTTACGTTTCATTTTGGACCCGGTAAACTATAACGAAATATGCTTGGTTTAGTGTGTACTACAACCTCGTAAAATTTGGCCCACCTTTTTTGAATCACCCTGTATATGCACTTCTATAAATTTTCTTTTTATCATTTCAATTATGTGTGTGTGTGTGTGCGTGTATGTGTCTCATATAAGGTATATCAGGGGTTAATATGAAATACTATCTCTACATTATACAGTAAATGTAAAGAGGATGAACACAGTATTATGATTATACTAGCTATTTACACTCACGCTTCGAGTGAGCGAAATGGCTATTTGGTCTTTCGCCGATCCTTGGCAAGTTCCACAAATGTCTAAACTGTTTCCCATATGTTCAACCCTGAGCACATAACATAGTATTGTAGTAATCTTTAAATTGCCCTGGATAATTTAGTATCTTATACGCTGAAAGGGAACATAAAATATTCGAAAACAATAGTTTTACCGCCAACCTTGCGTATGAAATGCCCCTAAGCTGTAGATTGTTTAGTTCATGTGTAAATCTGTAACTAAGTAAACGTTTACTGATATTAACGATTAGCTTTGTATAATCATCGAAAACTACCATTTAGCAAAGCGAAATGAATAGGAAACAACGTCCTGAGTTATCGAAAAGCACGTAAATATGGAAAACTTGAGAACCAAGCCAATCGATTCCTGCTAAACGCAAACACAGGTAAATCAATAGAACAAATGCGGCACAGCTGATCAAATTCATTGCGGTTATTTTATCTGCTATTCGCAAACCGCTAAGAGGCTTTATCAATCGAAGAAGTTAAGAATTGAAATCCTTTGCAGACATCCAGCATACTTTGACTTTGACGAATATCAATTTTTGCAGAGGCCACAAACGAAGAGTCGTTGTTTATACCCTCTGCAGATCGCTCACTAATAGGATGCACATTGTGAGTGGAATGCTTGATAAATAAAATGATTTTACCAGAGGACATAACAAGCAAATGAAGGAAGAAATTTTTATTTGTAACTCATGGGATGTTTTTCCAATAAAGGTAGTCACGGGTAATCTACATGGGTGGACTGCCATAGAAACATCCATTGGGATAGACTGAGGGCTGGTCCCAAATAACTTTTTTAAAAAAATCTGATGTGGGCAACACATGACTTTCCTTATATAATATAATGAATTTACTACTTTTACAGTAAAAAAAAAATAGGTTTTTCTTATAGTAGGTACTAATATTCTTTCCAAGATATTGAATTTTCGACAATGAGTCGTCATTTTCAATGATTTAGCGTCATTTTTATCCATTTGGCGAGATTTTCGTTAATTTGGCAAAATTTCAAACAGTCGCCAAGTTGGCGACATTCCGCCAAATTCGTCGTCAAAATCTCGCCAAGCGTTATGCACTAAGAAATAAGTTATTCTTACAGCAGATAAATGACTATTGGCGTTCGAATACTAAAGTATTACTCAAAGTATCTTTTTTCATGAATGGAACGAGCTAGATCCACGTGAATGATGTCACCAAATTTATCGCATGGTATTAGATATGAAAAGTGAACATGTTTCTCAATAGGAAATATATATTTTTTTATTTTATATGACTTTTTGATAATGTTTTTCAAAAATTTACAATATCTCGAGAACGGTTCGTATTAGCGTTCTAAAATTTATGTCAATCGTTTTTTAATGAAAAATTACATAAGAAATGTCTATTTGCGTAACTTTATTAGTGGTCTTGATTTTTTGACGATTTTTTCAAAATTTCATTCGAAAATTTAGGGGGGGTGCTGAACATTCGATTGCGTATAAAAACAATAGGCGTCCAGTGTTTACGGATTGTGATTTTTGTACCAAATTTGGTTCGAATCAATCCATTCGTTCGTCAGTTATCGTCTCCACAGACTCACTGACACACACACACACACACACACACACACACACACACACACACACACACACAGACATCACTTCAAAAATGTTTGATTCGTGATCAGGGATGCTTGAAACGTGCTCTCCCGTCGAAAACTCGAATTCGAATTTTCGATCCCGTCACAATACTTTCCTTATACATTATGTATATAAGGAAAGTAAAAATCATGAACATAAAGATGCTTACCAGTGTTCATATTCTTCTTCAAAAACCCTAGGAGTTTTAGCATTAAGGTGCTTGTACTTAATTCAGCATTAACACTAGAACGACGGAAGCGGTCATTTTGACCGCATAATTACTTTGAGAACGATTCCTCCAAAACGGCTAATCCCAACCCATTGAAATTTTATCACTTTTCTTATTTTCTTAAAGTTTATTGAAAACACAGAAAAAAATTATTCCTGGTTTTGTAATAAGAGAACAAGTCAACGATTTTCCTAGAACGACGGCAGGGATTTCACACGATGGTGCAATCCGACTGCGGCGTTGCGCTACTGAAAGCCGTAAGAATGATTGCATCAGCTTTTTAGCATTATTCAATAACGCAAAAAAAAACTTTCAGAAACTGTAAAATTTTACAATTCCTCAGAGTGTGGCGTGGATGTTCTAAACGAAATGAGCCGCCTCTATACGACGTGATCGGCATCAAGAAGATGGCCTATGCACATTCTCTACAATGGTCTGAATTTCGCAAAGCGTCAAAATTCGTAATTTTACGAAAGAGCGTTAAAGTTTGCGATTTTTTAAAGACAGATCGCTTAAATTTGCAATTTTTATAAAAAAAAAAATTAACGCAAATTACATAATGTTTACGAAAGACACTAAAATTCGTGATTTTTACGAAAAACACATTTAAGATTAAGATTTTTCGAAAACACATTTAACATTTTTTTACGAGAAAGCATTAAACTAACTTGTTTTCACGAAAAAGCATTAAAATTAGAACTTTTTTTGTGAAATACCTTTAACATTTATGATTTTATTGAAAAGCGTTATTTGGATTTTGATTCCATATTTTACGCAAATTTCACGACATAACGGTAAAATTTGAGATTTTAAAGTGTTTGAATAAAAAACTCTTTCAGTAAAAGTACTTTGAGAAAGATTTCAAGGAGTTTAAAGTTAAAACGAATAAAATAGGCATTTTTTAATAGTCTTTATAAAAGAAAATCATAAATCCGGAAGTTTCTAAGGATTTCCAGGAGGCGCACGAATTCTGGTTTGCTCTCTCTCCCTCCCTCAGAGAGCCGAGTGAGTTCAGCTGTGAAATCGGGGGGGGGGGGGGGTATAGGTTACGAACGGATGTTCATAGACGACCAAAAGATAAAATTTTAAGAAGGGGTGACAAAGTATTATCGGAATTCTGCTGCGATTGCGAAATTTTCAAGGTTAATACTATTTGCCTCCGTATCAAAGCGACTACGATACTTTCTTGGCTTTAGTGTTTGCTTTTCTGTCATAAATGTTTCGCAGCCGTGAATAGGGATGTACAGGTGAAAAGGAACGATTGAAAAGCACTTCTTTCCAAGGTTATCGAAAACACATCGCTGTTTTGAAATTGTAAAACATACATGAACCGGTTTCGTGTTTTTTATGAGTTTGCCAATATAGAATAGCAGATTCCTACTGCAATGCTAGCAAAAAAAATTTGTTATGTCCCACAAGTTATGTGCCTGCAATTTATGTACAACAAGAAATCTGTGAAGGAGCCTTCTCTGATATGGTGGTAAGTAGTATCAAGTGGTAAGTAGTAGGTGGCAAGTGTATCAAGTAGTAAATAATAGGTGGCAAGTAGTATCAAGTGATCAGTCGTAGGTAGCAAGTAGTATCAAGTGGTAAGTAGTAGGTGGCAAATAAGTCCTTTTCGACGGAACTGTTAAACATTATTTGTATTCTTTTCACAATTATTTCATACAGTCATTCGAATTTTCGTATATTCACAATGATACTCCCCCCCCCCCCCATGTTTTCCGAAATTCAACATGGAAATCATATCAGTCATCATCTAAGAGATAGAGATCTATAGACAATCCTGAGAAATATATGTATCATGTAAAATGTAATTTTTTTAATCGGAAGTGACAGCTCTAGAACCGGAAGTGGAAATCTGTAATCTTGCGTACACCCTTCAGAAGTTAATGCTGAATTCATTCAGTAATCATCTAAGCTCCATCTATAGCCTATTCTGAAAAAATATGATATTTTAAGGAAAATTTTTGAACCGAAAGTTGAAAATTTTAGTAAATCTTCCCTACCCTTATGAAATTAATATTGAATCCATATTAGTTATCATCAAAACTCTATCTATAACCAATCCTGAAAAATATATGCTTTAATAGAGCATTTTAAACCGGATGTGGAAAAAATCCGGAAATGGAAATCCGTAGTAGCCCCCTCCCTCCCCCCCCCCCCCACACACACACACATTACCTCCTGCGGAAATGAATACTGAATGCATATCAGCCATTATCTAAGTTCTAACTAATTAGGATTCTGAGAAATAGATGTTTCAAGGAACATTTTTGAACTGGAAGTGGAAATTCTTATAGTGAGCCACCCTACCTCTTCCAGAATTTGATGTTGAATCCAAATCAGTTATCATCTAAACTCTATCTATAGGCAATCTTGAGAAATAGATGTTTCAAGGAAAATAAAGTTGTTCTAAACGGAAATGGAAGACGAACCGGAAGTGAAAAATATCCTGATTGAACATTGTCGGCATCCGTAGAGGTTGATAAAATCATAGCACATAGAAAGAATTTTTTATGTTGTTATTGTAGGTATAAGTTATTTCAACTATGAATGGAATTTATGTAAAATCAAAATGCAAGATAACTGTATTATTGATCTGAAATTAATATTCGTTAGTAACATCATAAGCAGTTGATTCAGAGTATGATTGCAGTTGATTCAGAGTATGAGTGCAGTTGATTCAGAATATGATTGCAGTTGATTCAGAGTATGAGTGCAGTTGATTCAGAGTATGATTGCAGTTGATTCAGAGTATGATTGCAATTTATTCAGAGTAAGATTACAGTTGATTCAGAGTATGATTGCAGTTGATTCAGAGTAAGATTGCAATTGATTCAGAGTAACTGATTTCGAAGGCAAAAACCGGCCTTCGAAAAAAAAGACTGAGTTATCACACCTGCAAGTGATTTTGGCTTTTGAAACCTTTTATTAACACTTTACAACAAAGTTGAAAAGTGTTTATGACTTTGTTCATTCTGTCTGTCTGTCTGTCTGCCTGTCTGTCTGTCTGACCGTTAGTACGATAACTGCCGTAAAAATGACTTAATCAAAATGAAATTTTAGTATGTTGTTCAGACGGTCTGTAGGACCTATGGGAATATAAATGGATAATATCACCCAATTAGTTTTAGATTGAACCCGGGTAGAAAAAATGAAATACATTAAACCCTATGGGATCTAATTTTTCAAACATTTTTTAAGCAGATTTAAAATTCACAAATTGCTTCGAAAATTTTAGGTAATATTCAAATTATTCCATAAAATATATAAAAAAAATTTCAGCAAAATATATTCAGTAGTGTTTTAAATAAAAATTAAAATAATAATTACACTTCTCATATGAAGCGGTCACGTGACCATGATATGAAACGATCACGTGACCCACTTCAAAATAAAATATGGCATCCATCTTGTCTCAAAATCGTGATTTTTAAAATTCTTTTTAATTCAGAGTGTTGTATTCGTCCTAAAACCGCTTTATTTTTGCTTAAATTCTGTGCATCTACATACTGAAACAACGCAATGGCAATATATTTGAGTTTAAATGATCATCCAAATTTGATAATTCCTACAATGAAGACTATTTTTCACTTATGTAAAATGTAAACAGCAAAATATGTAGGATGAGTTGTATAAGAATTGCTGTATTTTTGTAACGCAAAAGTATTTAGCTCATGGAGTCTGCATAGCTGATCTGAATGAAATCAATTTTTTTACAGAGAGAAGGATGATTTTTTTCGATGAAGTTTTAAGCATAGAGTTTAATTACTTGTAGCTCCATGGTCTTAAGTTTTTAAATAAAATAAATTATTTTAGTACTGTGATGAATGAAATGATTGGGAAAATGTTTTGAATGAAATGCTGCTTTTATAGAGAGAGTCAGGCGTGTTATTTTTCTATGACGTCATTTGAATGAACGTCAGTTGTTTTCGATGAAGTTTTCAAATATAATAAATTATTGTAGTATTATGGTGATTTTAAAAATATTACCGAGGAATGTATCGCATTTTAGAGATGTTTAAACCAGACAATTTATATTTCAATGCCTTCATTTGAATGAAGTTCATTTTTTTCTATGAAGGTTTAAGTTTTCAAATATAATAAATTAATGTAGTATTGTGATAAGTTTTAAAATATTACAGAGGAATGTATTGCATTTTAGAGATGTTTAAATAAAATTGCATTGACGTTGGAAAGTGTTTCATAATCAATGCTTTAAGCATGATTGATCTTTCTTGTTTAACTTGATCCGGTGTTTGTCAATGTGATTCATATCTTTGAGGCCATAACTAACCAGGCTGTATCTATCGCGGTAACATTAAATTTAATACGGCGCTGTTTTTTTTCCGTGGTATATTTTAGTTCTTTGGAATTCATTGTGAATGAAGAAAATTTATTGCATTATATAGGAAAGTCATGTGCTGCACACATCAGATTTTTTACTCTGTATCTACCTCAGAGCTCATCTGTGTAGATCCATTTGATTAGGGTCGCTTTAATCCCCTGGAAAAAGCAAGATCTACACCCCCCCCCCATAAAAATTTATAGAAAAAAAAAACCATAACTAGCACTGAAGATGGGCTTCCAGAGTTTTGTGGACCCCTAGCATTTGTATACTTTGAGTATGGTAAAAAAGATTTAATTAAGATTAACATTTGATGAACATAAGATTAACATAAAAAGATTTAACATTTGATTATAAATGTAATGTATCTGTTGTAGCCAGAGCATATATAGGATAATACAAACTAACACTTAATGCAAACTAGCACTGCAAGTAGGCAAATATGCAAACTAGCACTGCAACTAGGCAAATATGCAAACTAGCACTGCAACTAGGCAAATATGCAAACTAGCACTGCAACTAGGCAAATATGCAAACTAGCACTGCAACTAGGCAAATATGCAAACTAGCACTGCAACTAGGCAAATATGCAAACTAGCACTGCAACTAGGCAAATATGCAAACTAGCACTGCAACTAGGCAAATATGCAAACTAGCACTGCAACTAGGCAAATATGCAAACTAGCACTGCAACTAGGCAAATATGCAAACTAGCACTGCAACTAGGCAAATATGCAAACTAGCACTGCAACTAGGCAAATATGCAAACTAGCACTGCAACTAGGCAAATATGCAAACTAGCACTGCAACTAGGCAAATATGCAAACTAGCACTGCAACTAGGCAAATATGCAAACTAGCACTGCAACTAGGCAAATATGCAAACTAGCACTGCAACTAGGCAAATATGCAAACTAGCACTGCAACTAGGCAAATATGCAAACTAGCACTGCAACTAGGCAAATATGCAAACTAGCACTGCAACTAGGCAAATATGCAAACTAGCACTGCAACTAGGCAAATATGCAAACTAGCACTGCAACTAGGCAAATATGCAAACTAGCACTGCAACTAGGCAAATATGCAAACTAGCACTGCAACTAGGCAAATATGCAAACTAGCACTGCAACTAGGCAAATATGCAAACTAGCACTGCAACTAGGCAAATATGCAAACTAGCACTGCAACTAGGCAAATATGCAAACTAGCACTGCAACTAGGCAAATATGCAAACTAGCACTGCAACTAGGCAAATATGCAAACTAGCACTGCAACTAGGCAAATATGCAAACTAGCACTGCAACTAGGCAAATATGCAAACTAGCACTGCAACTAGGCAAATATGCAAACTAGCACTGCAACTAGGCAAATATGCAAACTAGCACTGCAACTAGGCAAATATGCAAACTAGCACTGCAACTAGGCAAATATGCAAACTAGCACTGCAACTAGGCAAATATGCAAACTAGCACTGCAACTAGGCAAATATGCAAACTAGCACTGCAACTAGGCAAATATGCAAACTAGCACTGCAACTAGGCAAATATGCAAACTAGCACTGCAACTAGGCAAATATGCAAACTAGCACTGCAACTAGGCAAATATGCAAACTAGCACTGCAACTAGGCAAATATGCAAACTAGCACTGCAACTAGGCAAATATGCAAACTAGCACTGCAACACTACTGCATTGCAAAACAAGACCGCCAGACCCTGGAGTTCTGAAATGCACCCCAGAAATTGTTCTCTGCATTTTCGTTGACAATTTTTTAGCGGTTTACGTTTGCTGACCCGTAGGAGAGCATATTTAATTGAAGTTTCACGGTATACGCGCGAAATCTCGCTCTTCATGCATGCGCACCAGACTTCAGAATTTCATAAAAAACTAGAAATCTTAGCAAACAAAAAGTGGGGTGGGTGACTGTTTTATTTCACCATATATATATAGCGTCGCTCTTCGGTTAATGTTCCAGGAAACTGCAAAGTGATAACCTTATACGTTGGGCAATATTTAAACCTCATACTCCCCCCTCTTACCCCATTTTCAAATAAATTAAATCCGCAAAATTCGCATCTTCTCTCCCTCACCCCCACCTTTCTCGCCACTCGCTCGTTATCCCGCCAGTGAACGGAGGGGCACCATCGGAAAAGAAATAAATAGAGTGATACAGAAAAAGGCTGAAAGGCCATGAGCCTTAATTGGGCGGCCCATTGCTTTAATGGGTGGAGTGAAAAGGAATAAAGATGTGTGGCCGAGCATTTGACAGCTCATTATATGGTTTGCGGAGGAAGCTAAGCCTGGGTCCTCTGTGCGCGGAAAACTTTAATGAGATCGTTATGCTGGGGGGTTCTTGGAGCAGTTTTCTGTTTGTAACGCCGACGCTGATTCTCAAGTTGAGCACATAGTGTGAAAGACCCAAGCCACCCGACTCACCCTAGGGCATGAGCAGCTGGTTGAGTGGCCGGTGAGCACATAGTGTGGCGCAACTGGTGTCGTTACTGTCTTTGAGAACGAACAAACACTTTGAAAGCACAGATCAATGAGGATTTTGTTCTTGTTTCTCTACCTAAAAGCAAAGTTTCAAAAAGGTGTGTCGCAACATGCTAGAGGCCAGACAGATTGTTCTGACATCTTGTATACAGAGTTAGTCCTGCAAGTTCTTAAGCACCCCAATAACCTTGTAAAGATCTACGAGTGCACACGTTAGATCTATCTATAATAAAGTGATCATACCTCATCGAATAAAAGATATTGCAGCGCCCCTAGCGGAGAATTTAAAAGTTAGGATACGATCTCGGAAACAACCTGCCCCTTCGGAAGAGTTTTAAAGTAAGGGGTTGACAACGAACATCCATTTTAGGCTAGTCTTGAGGATTAAAGAGGAGGAGTTCAACTGATCATCCATCACTGCTCGTGGACTACGGTTTAGCGGTTATAGCCGCTCGTCAGCATGGTGAAAGTAATGAAAAGGAACAATGAGAACGAAACTCCTTAAAACAATGATTTTAGTTCTTTAGTAGATATATACGTATATTATTTCGATCCCAGTAATGATGCAAGACATTATTTTAACCCGGACCATTGTAAACAAAATTCTAAACGCTCGGGATTGTAGTAAAGCAAACACTTTCTGTTACATAAAAGCAAAAAGTACTTAATTGATTATCCATCAAAAGTCGTGGTTCACCACCCGTGGACTTGACTTTTAAACTTCAGGATGTTCTATTTAAAGAGTTTTGAATATAATGGCAGATTCTGCAGTTGTGGTGGAGTGACAGCATTATGGTGATGCTAGATGTGTGTGGAAGTAAGGTAGCAAGCAAGCGGAGAGCATACAGAATTGATGAGTAGTCGTGGATCAGCTGGATAGGGATGGATCGGTTAGATAGGATCAGATATGGATCAGATAGGATAAAATGTGACATAAGATTGACAGATGAGGCTCAAACAGGCAATTGTGTTTGGGGATCAAGATGACAGTTGTGCAATAAGAGCATAGATATACAAGTTGTGGAGTAAATAAGTACATTAATAAGTTGGTGTAGGCAGATAGCTGTTGATGAAGTCTTAATTCATGGAACCAGGTGCTGTGGGAATTAGTTGTGCCAACAAGTGCCAGCAATATTTATGTTAAGTCATATTTGTTACACTTTTTTTTTTTGGGGGGGGGGCGCCATTGATAATGCTGTTGGGCATAAGTGTTTATGTGCTAGTTTTCTTAGATGGTGAGTTCTTGTGAATGAACCCTTAGTTATGAAGTGGTACTACGAACCGACGTAGCCGCAGAAGCCGAGTAAGGTTGTTATTTTCTTGCTACAATAAAGGTATTGTGGGAATGATTAGTGTCCTGTTAGTAATTGCGCCATAAGTCAGTCCAATGAAAGAAGGGATGTGTCTGGTTTTTTATGAAAACTGTATGCTTGGGGCCCCTTCGTTGATTCTTCGAACTGTGGTATGTCTTAAATTTTGAATTTTAGATTATGTTCTTTATGATGCCTGTTTTAGGAAAAGGTAAAAGATAGATTCTGTAATGGGTATGTTGCCTCCTTTGCATTTTGGTTTGCCAGTACGTTACTAAAATCTCCGACATAGACTTATATCCAGCGTAATTATGAGCTGTTGTTGATTCTGGAAAGCATGTCGTGGATTGACTTGATTGGTGTGCTTTTACTGAATGGCTTGGTTATTGCTTGTAGTGATGAAAGGCGATTGCGTGTTGCTAACCATTACGGTGATGTACGTATTGCTGTTTGTTATGCTTAAAAAACTGTGTTACTTGTTGTTAGCTTTTTTTTTCCATATATATATATAACTTTATTCCCTCTTTTTACTATGATACGGTTTTGGAACCGACTGTGTAGATATTGATGTCGGTGTACGTTGTTCCTTGGACAAGGTAGCTCTGTGCAAAGGGCGGATGCTGCTGCCATGGATAGCTGTTTGATTCAAATTCTGCTGGGTTGAATGTGGTTATATCGACGGTGATTTGCTGTTGTAGATGTGTTTGTTGATTACAGATTCTTTTTCAGATGGAAGTAAAGTAGCGGGATGCCAGACAGAGCTAAAACTGCTTCTGTGGTTATTGTTCTGTATGCTCGTGTTAAAGTTCTGGCAGAGTCTCTGTATGTTTTGTAGAATTTGAATTCCCCCGCTGCTGATATGGAGAGTCTAGAGTGATGCTGAAGTACCGCCAACTTGGCGATATTTCCAAAAAGTGCTAAATATATTTTCGACAGTCGCCAAGTTGGTGATAATGTACCAAATTTGCAGTCAATCGTGACAAACGGAGATATTCGATTTCCTTTTGTATTTTATCTTTGTTTTGTAAAATAAAATATATAGACTATTGGTAATTTTATATTAATAGTCAATAGATTAACTAAAACCTATTGACTTTGAAAAAAATCGAACGCAAATAATTGGTATTCAACGGAATTGTGGTTATGAAGTGTTCCACTGGCAAATAAGGTTTGGAAATTGCTGTTTTACAGTCTTGTGTAGGAAAAATAATGTGCTAACAATTGATTTTTCTTGAAAAAAAAAATCTTCATATATGGATTATATCAATGAAAAGTTCGGGAAAAATAAGAAAACGTCCATGGGAAAAAAACCCAAAGTCTGAATAAATACTTCTTGAATGGCTTACAAAAGAACGGAAAATCAAAATATCCGGTTTTTTTATTATTTCAATGGGGAGGGAAAAAAGGGGAGAAAAATACATTTCAAGACAAAAGAGGATTACATGAGAGTTAATTGTGCTTTTAACACATTTGCCTTGTTCAGTTTTTTAAACCGCTTAACAAAAAGTAAATTTAAATGAAGGAATTGCTGAGAAAACCGCAAATGCTGTAGCTGAAAGCTTTTTTTTTCCACCATCATTAAAAACCAAAATGGGTGACTTTTGTTTCCACCAACACATTTAAAGTAAAAATAAAAAAATTTAGAATAATTTATGGAAACTGAGCTGTAAGCTTGCAACAAAGCGCTTTTTAAATTGTTCACTTTTTGTACAACACAGAAAAAGGCGTTATGCATATTAGAAGACACAAATTCGTATATATAAAGTACTTGTGTACACTCTGTGTGTACACAATAAGATTATCTTATTTTGGGTGGCAAAAATTTTGACATGTAGTTTTTACGAAAAATTTTTCCTTGAAACATCTATTTCTCAGGATTTGCTATAGATAGAGCTTTGACTTATTTGGATTCAGTTACAAATTTAGGAGGATGGAGGGGGGGGGGGGGGTCACTAGGGATTTCTATACTATTGTTCTTTTCTTCGAATCTGCTGCAGTTAGGGCTTAAATGACGACTGGTGTGCATTCAGCGTCATATTCAGGAGGAGATATGGTGGTTCAAAAAAAAAAAAAATTAATTCCGGTTCTTTTCCTCCTTCCGGTTCAAAATTTTTTATTTTACTTGAAACATCTATTTCTCCATGTCGGCTATAAATAGAACTTAGATGATGAATGATATGGATTCAACATTATATTTTGGAGGAAATAGGGTAGTTCAATTAGAATGTTCATATAAGATTTTTTTTCCACTTTGGTTTAACAATCTTCCTTGAAACCTCTATATCTCAGGAGTGGTTATAAATAGAACATAGATAATGACTGATATGGATTCAGCATTAAATTCCATAAGGAGTGCGGGCGGACTTGCAAGGATGTCCACTTCCGGTTCTGAAGATGCCATTTCCGATTCAAAAATTTAAATGCCCTCTGAAACATATATTTCTCGATATATACTGTAGATATAGCTTAGATGGTGATTGATATAGATTCAGCACCAAATTCCGGAGGAGAATGAATATCACTAAGGATTTTCACTTATAGTTCTTTCTCAACTTCTCAATTTAAAAAGCTTTTTTGAAACATCTATTTCTCAAGACTGGCTATAGATGATAACGGATATATATTCAGCATTAAATTTCGGAGGAGGTAGGAGGTCACTAAAGATTTTTCCTTCTGGTTCAAAAAATTTCCTTGAAACATCTATTTCTGAGGATTAGCTAGAGATAGAGCACTGAGCTTAGGTAATGACTGATATGGATTCAGCATCGAATTTCAGAGTTGGTAGGAAGAAGATTCACTAAGAATTTCCATCTCCGGTTTTGGAAATGTCACTTTCGGTTTTCCGAAAATTCCCATGACTGTACAAAATAAAATAAGTATGCAAAAATTCCCAGTAAGAGCTTCCCCTTCTATACTTTTCGAAGAAATTGGTAATTTTTCGCGATTCGCCCTACATTAGAAGGGGCGAATCGACGGAATTCTACGGTAATGCATTTATACAGAAAATTCGATAGCGGTAGGGCCATTCGTAATTGAGTTATCGTGTCAACACACACATACACACACACACAGATGCACACACAAACAGAAGACTTTCAGACAGAAGCGTTCGAAATGGGTTTTTTTTTTGGGGGGGGGGGGGGGGATTTCTTAAAACATGCTTATCTTTTAAATTCTCGAATTAAAAAAAAAATTTAAGAAAAAATAATTTGTCCTAACAGCATGAAAAAATAAAATTTATGAATGTATAAAATGCAAGTTTAATTACATGCATAGGACCTATATGCATGTAGAGAATGCTATGTAAACTATATGCATGTAGAGAATACTACGCATGTGGATAATACTAGACATACTATCTATGTAGAGAATACTATGCATACAATGCATGTAGAGAATACTATGTAAACTATGCATGTAAAGAATGCTATGTAAACTATGTGTGTGTGTGTGTAGAGTATACTACGCATGTAGATAATACTAGACATACTATCTATGTAGAGAATACTATGCATACAATGCATATAGAGAATGCTATGTAAACTATGCATGTAGAGAATGCTATGTAAACTATGCATGTAGAGAATACTACGCATGTAGATAATACTAGACATACTATCTACGTAGAGAATACTATGCATACAATGCATGTAGAGAATACTATGTAAACTATGCATGTAGAGAATGCTATGTAAACTATGTGCATGTAGAAAATATTACGCATGTAGATAATATTAGACATACTATCTATGTAGAGAAAACTATGCATACAATGCATGTAGAGAATACTATGTAAACTATGCATGTAGAGAATGCTATGTAAACTATGTGCATGTAGAAAATACTACGCATGTAGATAATACTAGACATACTATCTATGTAGAGAATACTATGCATACAATGCATGTAGAGAATACTATGCATACTATGCATGCAGAGAAAGCGTTCATTTCATCGCAATGAACTTTGCGATGTGGATAAAAATCTGATCCCTGTGTACCCCTAGGTGACGAAAATAAGTCTCGTTATAAAGCTAAATTTAAATCGAACAAAAACATTCTTCGTATCTCCTAACTGAAACGACCTCATTAAAATCCTCCGTTTCCGATGATGCGGCATGGGACATTTCCTGGGCTCTCGTATAATGAGCTGCCAAGTTGAGGGGTCGGCCCCGCTCTCGTTTTCGTTAAGTCCATTTGCACAAATGACGACAAAGACGCATATTTTATTAGTGTTTCTTTTGCTTTGTGATTCTTGTTTTAAAACGCACCGGATTCATTTTTAATTTCTCTACGATATATAATGCATGTAAAGAGAAAACACTGAGACAAAGTCCGTGGCGTACTGTGGGGGGCGGCAAATATACTCCCAAAAATGTTAGAATGTGTCTAAGGGGGTCTCGAGAGTCTCAAAGTGCCATAAACGGTGTGAATTCCCCATGCTTCACTTTGTAACTTTTCTCCTATACATTAAGAATACCTAACAGTTTCGTGGCCAATAAGAAAATACCTGTAGCATATAAGATGATTTTCAACGTTTTCCAACATAGTTGTAATGTGACTTTGTTCATTCTGTCTGTCTGTCTGTCCGTTCGCACGATAACTGCCGTAAAAATGATTTTATCAAAATTAAATTTTTGCATGTTGTTGAGACAGTGGTCTTGGGGTCATGAGGTCACAGTGGTCTTGAGGAATGGTTTGAGGTCAGTGGGACATACGGGAATTTAAAAGAATAATATCACCCAATTAGTTTCGGATTGAACCCGGGTTGAAAAAATGAAATACCATAAACCCTCTGGGACCTAATTTTTAGATAAGATTTTTAAGAGGAGTTAAAATTCAGAAATTGTTTTGAAAATTTTAGGAAATATTCAAATTATCACGTAAAATGTATAAAACAAATTTCACCAAAATATAATAAGTAGTTTTCTAAATAAAAATTGACATAATAATTACACTCATATTATATGAAGAGATCACGTGACTCAATGCAAAATAAAATGTGGCATCCATTTTATTTTCACTGTGTGAAAATCGTGATTTCTAATTGAATGCTTATATTTATATTTAGTGTTGCATCCGTTCTAAAACCGCTTTATTTTTGCATATTATCTGTGTAGCTAAATTCTGTGCTAACGCTATTGAAATATTTTTTATTTTAAATGATTACTATCCTTTGACAATTTCTGTAACGAAGCCTAATTTTAACGTATGCAGAATGCAAACAAATCAAGCGATAGTAAGATGAGTTATATAAGAATTGCTAAATTTTTTAACGCAAAATGATTTAGCTCTGGAGTCTGGAATATAAGTGATATGAATGATTGATTTTAAATAGACAAACAGGCGATTTTATAGCATTACCTTTTTTGATGAAGTTTTAAGTTTCCAAGTTTAATAAGTTGTTGTAGTACTGTGATAATTTAAAAAATATCAGTGCTGAATGTATCGCATTTTAGATATGTTTAAATAAAATTGTATTTTAGTTGGAAAGTGTTTCATAATCGATGCTTCATGCATGATTCATCTTTCTTGTTTTCAATAAGGTGAGTATGATAATAATATTTTTAAAAATTGTATTATTTTCATGAATTTATTAAAATTTTATTTTGACATATGTTACTTACGCAGATGATTGCAACAAAACTATCGCTGATTATGATGCAAAAGTATCTATTCAAGAAGTTATATTTCAAAATAAAAACATTTGCATAATTAAAGTTCTCAAAAATTATGATTAAAATTTAATTAACTTTGATTACAATCATACGCGCAGGCAACCTATATTAAAATAAAATTTTAACAAATACATGAATATTACACAATTTCTAAAAATATTATTATCACATTCACCTTATTGAAAATATTATCATATTTGCTACATGTATTCGCTCACTTATTAGCCATAAAATGTTCAATTATTATTGATATATAGGAGAAAAGGTACAAAATAAAATATGATGCATGGGAATTCACTCTGTTTATGGCATCTTAAGAACAAAAAAACCCTTTTGTCCGCAAACATTCTAACTTGGAATAAATGCTTAACCGCAACCGTATCTGGAGGAAGATCATTCATTGGAAATTAAGGACATGTTGCATTCTTAGCCCCTTAAATTACTACAATTATGTGAGGTTTAAAAAGAGTAAAGTGACTATTTCCGATCGAATGAGAGCGATGGCAGCGCCCCTAAGCGGAAACATTAAAATGTCAGAACAATGAACTCCGCAACAAAACAAGATAGACGCAAAATATCCAATTACAAAGTTATAGAGAATGGTCTAATTCGTAGAAATTGACCCTAAAACTGTTACATAAACCTCCGGATTCGGTTCAAAGATCGTTAGAAAGAACGTCCTTTGATCTTTTCGATGATGTTAAGATGGAAACTCATTGATAATAAGAGTCAAGATGGAAACTATTATTATCACAGTTATTGTTAGTTGGAATATAGCACAGTTAATTGGAAACTTTGTGTAATATTTATAATAGTTAAGGGACTGATTGGGATAGAAATGTTCAAAATTGCTCTTCAACATAAAATAACTAAAGAATTAGTTCTAATTAAAAATAAAATTCTAATCAGTCTACCATATCGGAAGTTCAGGTAACACAGTATAGAATTTTGCGGCTGTCCGAAGCTTAGATTTTGCTCTACAGGTAACACACACACACACGCGCGCACAAAGAAAGACAATCGTCTTCTTTTATTACGTAAGATTGCTTTGAAATCTGGTTACACCCGTAATTTTGTTCAATTTCCTGTATGACTAAAATTTATTCTTTACTCTTCCGGGAAGGACATTGAAAAACGTGTTTTTTTCTCAAAATGTATTCTATCTGAATGAAGACCAAATAGGAATCCAAAGTTTTTAAAACTTCCCAACAAAAAAGTCCTTCGATTCAACATCACAAGAAGTTAAAGAAAATATTTTCAAAAGCATGTTTCTCGGGATAAAAAAGGGTGAAAACAAAAGACCGCTGCTAGTAAGTTAATTGTGCGTTTAACACGTTTCCCTTTTTTGTTCTTAAGAACAAAAAAACCCTTTTGTCCGCAAACATTCTAATTTGGAATAAATGCTTAACCGCAACCGTATCTGGAGGAAGATCATTCATCGAAAATTAAGGACATGTTGCATTCTTAATTACGTACCTTTGTTTTCACCAGTTGTGTTTTTCTGACGAAAATATAAATGCATAAAAACGTTCGAAAAAATAAAATTCTGAAGAATGAAGGATGAAAGGTTTTTGCTTCAAGTAATGAAAGGCTTTAATGTAGAACAGAAATACTTTTGTGAAATATCGGTTTCTATCTGATGTCTTAAGTGTATTTCGTGTTTTCTATATTTTACGTGATGAATGTTTGCAGTATGTTGTAACCATGGATTTAGAAAGAAGGAGATAAAACTCCTATGAATGAAACGCTTGAAAATGCCATAATGCTTTGAGAATTATATCTAGGTGTCGCTAGTGTTAGTAAAGTAGCCGCCATTGTTAGTTGATACCACAAAAAGGTGTAATATTAAGTATATGTATTTTTGACTATTTTTAAATTAAGGATTCCCTAATTATGAGTATAATTAATTGTTGTAGGATATTGTTGTAGAATAGAGTACAGAATATAGGGAGATAAAAATAAATTTAAAGGTAAAATAATTTTGAATAGAAATATTCTTCATTGCCTCAGTTCTACTTTGCATTGCGCTGATAATTTACTTTTACAAATCTGACAGTTGAAATAAATATTTTAAGCCTTTCACTATAGAAATGTATACAA
This sequence comes from Amaurobius ferox, assembly GCA_951213105.1. Lineage (NCBI taxonomy): Eukaryota > Metazoa > Arthropoda > Arachnida > Araneae > Amaurobiidae > Amaurobius > Amaurobius ferox. Next base: position 88,736,466 of record OX578153.1, read on the forward strand.
TGCAGGGCTACTTATCTTACCCCAACGCCACCTGAATTATTGTCCGATATTGGCGTTTTCTTAATATGAAGTTTTAACCCTTTGCTTTTATTGCTTTTACCTCCATGGTTCTAACAATGGAGGTAAAAATAAGGAATTAAAACTTCATATTAAGAAAGTGCCAATATTGTTTGCGATAATATTCCAGGGGGCGCTGGAGTAAGATAAGTAGCCCTTCATTGTACGTATTTCTATGGCGAAAGGCCTGAAATATTTATTCAAACTATCAGTTTTGTAAAAATAAATTAGTAACGCAATGCAAATTAGACCTGAATATTCCTACGTGATCAAAATTTTTTTACCTTCCAATTTATTTTTATTTCCACATATTTTGTACTTTATCGTACAACCATGAAAAAATACGGGTTAATTATACTGATAACTTGGGAACCCGAAATTAAAAATAATCAAAAATACCTATACTAAATACTAACTCTTTTTGTAGTGTCAACTAACATTAACGATAATTTTACTAACACTGGCGACACCCAATTATAATTCTGAAAGTATTATGGCATTTTCAAGTGTTTCATCCATAGGAGTTTTATCTCCTTCCTTCTAATTCCATGGTTTTAACTTTTCATACTACCGTAGAGTAAAAAGATTTTATTTTCTGTAAAGTTTTCGAATTCGGAATTTTAAGGGATAAGAAGGTTTAAAGACCTTCTCAACCCATTTCGAACACTTTTGGAAGGATATCTGTCTAAATGTGTGCGTGTGTGTGTATGGGAGGGCGGTGGGGATGGGCGTATGGGTAATGTGTGGACACGATACTCAAGAATGAATGCACATATTGTTATCAAATTTACATGTAGATGTATTATGTGAGAAACTAGTTTTAGATAGAAAGCTTAGTAATTCTTATATTGCTGTACTAGGAACACAATGCTAACTTCCAGAACAAAGATGGTAATATAGAAGCTTCTTAGGAAAATCCTTAAGAAGACCCAATAACTTTGCAAGGAAAGGTCCCTGGCTGTACACATTAAGTCTATCTATAGTAAAATGAACATGCCCGATTGAATAGAAGTGATTGACGCGACCCTAGCGGTGAATTAAAAATGTTATGGTAATAAACTCGGCAACAAAGCGAGGTAAAAATGTCGAATACAAATTTGTATAGAATTATCCAATAGGTAGAAATCCACATCAAAACCGCAAGAAACGCGTAAATGGAAGCCAATTACGCGACCTGTTAAAAAGTCGTATCATCGAGGCTGTAACACGGTGATCCCTGCAATGCTCGTCAAAGTACGCGGGCATATTCTTTTTCGAATTTAATTAGGAATCGTTATTAAGGGTGGGCATATTGAACAGGATGTATATTAAATACCTATGCAAGTAAGTGTTGTTGATTTTAACATTCTTGGATAGGACAACCATGCACTGATAACCCTATTTTTTCAAATAAATATATTCTGTAATAATTTTAAGGTAGATTCCTTCGAACTAGACAATACTCCACAACTTTATAATTGACATTTCCGAGTCTAACTTGTTTTGTTACCCAGTTCGTTATCCTAAATTTTTAACTTCTCCGCTAGGGGACACTGCAGTTACTTTCATGGCCACTTTACTATTTAACATGTACAGCCGTGGACCTCTAATCACAAAGTTATCGGAGTGCTTCAGGATTTACCTGGGAACTATGTATAAATATGGCGTAAATCGGTACTCTGAACTACGCCGATGTTAGTGTATGCCAAAATTGTTTGTTTTAACAGCAGCCAAATACATTCAATTCATCGGCGCCAATAAGCTGCTGCCAACATGTAAAAAGAAATTTATACAGAATTTTTACGAAATATTTTAAAGGAATAACTCAGGTAGGAAATCTGAGAAAGTTACATATTTTTCCGTTTCAATAATGATTGCTAAACAAGCGCATGCGTATACAGAATCTTAAAAATAGAGGAGGGGTGGGGGGTGGGGTAAATGATTGAATGGATGGTTTGAAGTGCTGGATTTGGTTTTAAATATGGACTCTATGGAGAACTAATGTACTTGTTCAGCCAACGGTTATGACCCTCCCCCCCTCCCCTCTAAGTCACTGGGTATAAATGGAACCGAACACAATGAAATGTTAATCTGTGGGAAAGCCGAGTAGAGGCTTACGCTTTAGATACTTTTCATTTTATTTTATAAAATAGTGAAATCTTCAGAGGGACCCCCTCCCCCCTCCAAAAAAATATGTAAAAATCTCCAGAAGATTATTTCTAAGGGGGTCCTCACCCCGCCTCAAACCTTCCTTGATTTTCTAAAAATTAACTGTTGTGTGGCTCCACTCGACTGTTTCATACCAGAATTCATGCTTAAGTAGCTTGTGATTTTTTCCCTGTAAATTTTCCAATAAAAAAAAAAGATCTGTTTCAAATGATTATAATAAAACAACTTACTCTTTATCTTAAAGGGCTTAAAAATATTTCGATTGATACCAAGTTTGACAATGTAACCCCTTTTAAGTGTGTGTAACTTGCCTCCTAAGAGGGGGCAATCATGTCACAAACACAAAAATTTTTTCACTGCAATGATTGAAACTGTTCAGTTTCGTGAACAATGATTCATAAATAACCCCTTTTAAGCATAATTATGTGATATTTTGTTTTACACTGCCATGTTAAGGAAATATAAAATTTCGAATAAATATAAATTTTCGCTCGAATTTAAAAAAATTATATTTAGTTCAAAATTTTTCGTTAACGAAGTCGTATAAAAAGTTTGGTGAAGATCCATTAATATTTGTGACACAAGAAATCGACCACAGGCAGACGACAGATAGGCGGACGAACATCACTCTAAAAATTTGCGAAACATGGTCAGGAAGACCTAAAACATATATTGGCTTCAAAATGTCAAACTCGAAAATTTTCGTGAATACAATACTTTCTCTATACTTTATTCTATAGTATGGAAAAGTAAAAATCTTCCCTTAAAACCGGAAAATTCCTCCGATGGGGAGACTCGGTGGATTGCGTTATGCCTTCGTGCACACATTGCCCGAGCTGTCGCAAAACTCACCTTTTCCTCACTACTCACAACCCCTTTAAATTTCTGTTGGAAACTTTATTCCAAAACGGTCCATCCACTCCTTGGAGCGGATTTAAATTTATTTGTTAATGCCCGTAACCGCCGAAAAAAGATCTCCCCCAGCAGTAACCACTTTCGCCATCTTTTCCTTCATTAGGGTTTTCCTGAATGAAACTCCCGAAAAACCCCCATCCAACGTCATAATGAGCTATCAAAACGGCGCCATTTTTATTCACATTCTTTTCACCTCGCATGTGCTCATTAAGATCTCTGCTTTCTTTTTTTTTTTTGCTCTTTCGTTATGGATGACCAGTTGAAGATGACGCTCTTGGTGAAGTTGAACGAAATGCAATAATGCTCGGTACAAGAGAATTACCCATCATCTCTCTCTCTCTCTCTCTCTCTCTCTCGCTCGTTCTCTTTCTTTATTTTTGTCCTTTTTAAAAACATTTCGTTGCAATTTTGTGATATTAACAAGTTCGCTGAAAATGAGGAAAGATTTTTCGAGTAAATTGATTTGAAGGAATTTGTTATTCACTTTATTTACTGTTGTTTCGCAATACATGCATAGCACTTTCCCGACATGCATAGTATAATGTATAGGGAAAGTATTGCAACGGGAATCAGAAATTGAGTTATCTTGGTGCTGATTACATTTTGGAACGATTCCGAAAAATAACACCTGAAATAAAAATCTAAACATGCTTGGATGTATTATTATTACATGCTTGCTTTATGCGTAATTTTTTTACCATGAAAAGAATGAGATCAGTCCAATCATTTCAAGATTAGCCATTTTCGAGATATTTCAGTTTTTTTTTTTTTTTTGCAACGCCGCCATTTGAAAACATGTCCAGTCGCAAACTGGAAATGAAAATTGAATTAAAACTGCAAATCAGTGTAATTATTTTCCCTATATACACAGTATAATGTATAGAGAAAGTATTGTAACGGGAAGCGAAAATTCGAATTCGAGTTTTCGACGGAAGAGCACGTTTCAGCATTCCTGAACTCGAATCAAACGTTTTAGGTGATGTTTATATATTTATATGTATGTTATTGCGTATTATAGTGTGTATGTACGTATGTTAGTATGTTATTGATTTAATAGGTCAAAAAATATTTCAAATGCTGCGATTTTTCCCAGATTTTGATAGAAAAAGGAAAATTAGAAAAAAAGAGTTGATGTGTCGCAAACACTTTTGATTTAGAAAAAATCTGATGTGGGCAGCACATGACATTCCTTATAAAATGCAATGAATTTACTACTTTTACAGTAAAAAAAAACAGATTATTTTTATGATAGGTATTTATATTCTTTCCAAGATATTAATTTTCGTCAATGAGTCGTCATTTCCATTGATTTAGAGTCATTTTTATTCATTTGGCGAGTTTTTCGTAAATTTAGCAACATTTAAAAAAGTCGTCAAGGTGGCGACATTCCACCAAATTCGTCGCCAAAATTTCGCCAAGCGTTATGGACGGAGAAATAAGTTATTCTTACAGCAGATAAACTATTGGCGTTCAAATACAAAAGTATTACTCAAAGTATATTTTTTCATGAATGGAACGAGCTAGATCCACGAGAATGATGTCACCAAATTTATCGCTTGGTATTACATATGAAAAGTGAACATGTTTCTCAATAGGAATTTTTTTTTTTTATTTTATATAATTTTTTGATAATGTTTTTTTAAATGTGCAATATCTCGAGAACGGTTCATGCTAGCGTTCTAAAATTTATGTTAATCGTTTTTTAATGAAAAATTACATACAAAATGTCTATCTGTGTAACTTTATTAGAGGTTTGGATTTTTTAATGATTTTTTTCAAAATTTCACTCGAAAATTTAGGGGAGTTCTTAATATTCGATTGCGTATAAAAACAACAGGCTTCCAGTATTCATGGATTGTAATTTTTGTACCAAATTTCGTTCGAATCGGTCCATTCATTCGTCAGTTATCGTCTCCACAGACTCACTGACACACACACACATACTTTCACACGATTAAAAACGATATACTGCTTCTTGAATTGCTTAATTGCTTAGATTAAAAACGATAATTTGCTTCCTGAAAAATACCTTAAAATATTACGTAATTAATTACAGAATAAAACTCGGAAATGATCCAATCAAAATGACTTAGAATGAATAGGAAATATTTTTTTTTTATTTTATATGACTTTTTGTTAATTTTTTTGAAAAATGTGCAATGAAAACGGTTCATGTTAGCGTTCTAAAATTTATGTCAATCGTTTTCAAATGAAAAATTACATAAGAAATGTCTATTTGCGTAACTTTATTAGAGGTTTTGGTTTTTTGACAATTTTTTCGAAATTTCACTCGAAAATTTAGGGGGGTTCTGAACATCCGATTACGTATAAAATCAATAGGCTTCCAGTGTTTGCAGATTGTAATTTTTGTACTAAATTTCGTTCGAATCGGTCCATTCGTTCGTCAGTTATCGTCTCCACAGACTCACTGACCCCCCCCCCCACACACACACACACACAGAGAGACATCAATTCAAAAATGTTCAAGTCGTGATCGGGGATGCTTGAAACGTGCTCTCCCGTCGAAAACTCGAATTCGAATTTTCGACCCCGTCACAATACTTTCCTTATACATTATTGTATATAAGGGAAAAAAAAAAAATCCATACCTGCCAATATTAGAAAATAAGAATCCAGTAGATAGCGCAGTGAGAATTTTTTACAGCACTCTACAAGTCAGCATATAGCATGTTCAATATCACTTCGAGGAAAATGGGGATTTTTTTTCAAATAATGATAATTCACTATAACATTGAAAATGACTACTGTATAAGAAAAATGTTTTTACATAGTGTATAAAAAAACACAGTGGCATTAACAGAGAAAAATTTTAAAGGGAGGCTCACTGAAACAAAAGATGGTCAGTTATATTTCAGTTAATTAGATAAATGTGGATAGGAAAATGCTTTAGGGACTCTATTGCCTAGAAAATAAGGGGAAAAGAGCATATTTTAAAGACAATCCTTCATTTTTATGTAAACTGCAAAAATATGAAAGTACTGATAATGAATTTGAGAATTTATCAAAAATAAGATGGATAGAAAAGGATGTTTATACATTACAAGAAAATTGATCTATACACGCGAAATCGCACTAATTAATAATAAATATTTTATAAAAATATTAATTAATAATGAAACATACTGCAAAGAAATTAATGTTGTGCATTTTGTAATTCACATAATTTGATACTAAACATGGATGGAAAAGGATCTTTCAACATTGCACAGAAATATAATCTATACCGCGAAATCGCACTTAAAAAATAATCAATCGAAACCTACTGCACAGAAATGAATGTTGTGTAATTTTCGTTCACATAATTTGAAATTAAACATAGATGGAAACGGATGTTTCATCATTACACGGCAATGTAATTTATATATACAAAATCGCACGTATTTAAAACATCTATCAATAAAGTGAAAGTGATACAACTTAGTACTGGTACTGGGTTCATATACAGAAGAAACAAAATGGCGGCCGCAAGTTCGATCCCTTTAACAGAAAATTTATATTGAAAAATCCCTAACTTTAGGGAATTCTAAAAAAATTGACAAAAACTGGGCGATTTTCGTCTAAAATCGGGAAACTGGGAGAAATTATCAAAATCCGGGAGTTTCCCGGAAAAACTAGTAAAGTTGACAGCTATGAAAATCTGATGTGGGCAGCATATGACTTTCTCTCCAGACTCAAATTAATTTTCTCTTTTTTCTTTTATAATTCATTAAATGTAGTTTAATAGCACAAAATAACACGGATCATTATTTGAAAATTACACTGAATGTGCAGTTTTATTTCACTTTTCGTTTTTATTTGGCTACTGAACGTATTTTCAAAGACGACGTGTCACTAATAATAATAATAGTAAAATACATGGAGAGCAGTCAGTTTTAGAGGTATAGGGTTGAACTTATTCTTTTCGGCGTCAAATATTACTTATGGTACAAGTATCTAATGGATACATTTGAGCGTACGCAATCGTTTATTTTAGACTTTGGTAATTTTTGTGGGCCATTTCGCAAAAAAGGCAGGTTCTTTCTTTTCTAATCCTACCAAAATCTAATCAGCACCAGAGAGATCCCATAAGTGATTTATCAACCAAGTTTTGAGAAATTGGGTCAATAAGTTTCTCAGCTAGTGGATACATACCTTTTTGGGGCCATTTCGTAATAAAAGGCCTCCAGTTCTTTTTTCCCGAATTGTACCAAAATCTAATCAGCAACAGGGCAAATCACAAGTGATTTATCTACCAAATTTGATGAAATTTGGTTTTTCTGTTAAAGTGGATACATACATTGCACAGACAGACACACGTACGCAGACTGGGTGACCACCTGGGAACACCGCGTGCTGTTGGCACTTTTCGAGCGCGGTAGCCCGGTGGTTTGCGCGCTGGATTTGCACGCTGCCACAACTGCCGCTGTGTTCATGCGGAGTACGATCACGTTAAATATGTGGGTCCGAAAGTCCTTCCGAGAGGTTGGTGGTAGGGGAAGGAGGGTACGGTCCTTGTGGATGCCTCCCCCACTGGGTTCCGGTCTAAACTGGGTGGCACTTCCCGGCCGTCCAAATGGTTACCTTACACCTTTCTGGTAGGTCGGACGGTCTGGGTCTCAAACAAACAAACAAACACGCACACAGACATCGCGCTAAAAATAGTTTTTTCGGGTTTTAGAATCCTCGAAACGTGTAGATCCGTCGAAAATTCGAGTTACGGTTTTCGACACGATCTCAATACTTTCCAATATTCTCTATACTCTCTAATACTTTCCAATACATTACCAGGTATTGTAGGGAAAACAAAAATATAGTTTTCAATCTTTATAAAAACTTTAAAATGACGTGATAAATTATCTTTTTTTGTTGTTCTCTTTTCAGGAACGAAATGCAATTTCGGGAATGCAGAAAATACTTACAGGCAATTATTTTAACACTAGCTGAAAAACATAAGTGTTTTTCAGCTGTTTATCAGATGAAGCTAAAAACATTTAAAAGGTGAAGTTAATATTTTATCTTTTCACTCTTAAAAGACAGTTTAACAGCTTGTTAACAAATTGATGAGATATTTCTTAAACATTCTTTCCTTACAGAACAAAAAATCTGATGAGGGCAGCACATGACTTTCCTTATATGATGCAATGAATTTACTACTTTTATAGTTAAAAAAATGTTATTCTTATAGTAGATACTTATATTCTTTCCAAGATATTGAATTTTCTTCAATTAGTCATCATTTTCATTGAATTAGCGTCATTTTTATCCATTTGGCGAGACTTTCGTTAATTTGGCAAGATTTAAAAAAGTCGCCAAGTTGGCGACATTCCGCCAAATTCGTCGGCAAAATCTCGCCAAGCGTTATGGACGGAGAAATATGTTATTCTTAAAGCATGATTATTGGCGCTCAAATACAAAAGTATTACTCAAAGTATCTTTTTTCGTGAATGGAACGAGTTAGATCCACGAGAATGATGTCACCACATTTATCGCATGAGATTACATATGAAAAGTGAACATGTTTCATAAGAGTTAATATATTTTTTTAATTTATGGAATTTTTTGATAAATTTATTTTAAAAATGTGGAATATTTCGGAGAACGGTTCATGCTAGCGTTCTAAAGTTTATGTCAATCGTTTTCTAATGAAAAATTACATAAGAAATGTCTATTTGCGTAACTTTATTAGCGGTTTTGATTTTTTGACGATTTTTTCAAAATTTCACTCGAAAATTTAGGGGGGTTCTGAACATTCGATTGCGTACAAAAACAACAGGCTTCCAGTGTTTACGGATTGTGATTTTTGTAGCACATTTCGTTCGAATTGGTCCATTCGTTCGTCAGTTATCGTCTCCACAGACTCACTGACACACACACACAGACATCACTTCAAAAATGTTTTATTCGTGATCAGGGATGCTTGAAACGTCCTCTCCTGTCGAAAACTCGAATTCGAATTTTTGACCCCGTCACAATACTTTCCTTATACATTATGTATATAAGGAAAGTAAAAATCTGATGTGGGCAGCACATGACTTTCACTTCATCAAATTCATATTCTCTTTATGTCTTTAACCTTTTGCTTACGGGTGGAACAGCGCCCATCACAAACGAAGAACCTCTCAGAAAGACAGGTATTTGACATACCCTATCCCAAACAGTTCGATCTCCCTTTGCAGACATTGGCGTCAAACAGCGTCCATCCCAAACGAAGAACCTCTCAAAAAGACAGGTATTTGACATACCTTATCTCAAACAATTTGACCCCCCCCCCCTTTGCAGGCACCCACCCGTAAGCAAAAGGTTAATTCATTAAATCGAGTTTAATTGTAAGAAAAAACACGCATAATAATGTGAATTTATGCTGAATTTGCACTTTTAATTCAATTTTCGTTTTTATTTAATAACTGGACGTATTTTCAAAAGCGGCGCAGTAAAAATGCGCAAAAACTAAAATATCTCAAGGACAGCTATAGTCCTAGAGTAATGGGATTGTTTCAATTGGTTTTATCATCAAACATTATGTATAAAACAAGCATTTAATTGACACATTTGAACATATGTAGTCTTTTATTTTAGATTTTGATGATTTTTGAGAGCCATTTCGGAAAAAAAAAAAAAAAAAAAAAAAATCTGTTTTTCTGAATCGTACCAAAATCCAATCAGCACCACGGTAATAACACACAGGTGAATTTTATGAAATTAGATCGGTTAGTTTTTGAGTTAAAGTGGATACATATATTGTACAGACAGACACATAGTCACGCTAAAAATAGGTTTTTCGTGTTCACGCTAAAAATAGGTTTTTCGTGTTCTAGAGGTCCCAAAACGTGCAGACAATTTTTGCGGGCCATTTTGTAAAGAGGCAGGTTTTTTTTTTTATCTCGAATCGTACCAAAATCTAATCAGCACCAGAGTAACCGGAAAGTAACTTACCTATAACATTTTATGAAATTTGGTCCATTAGGTTTTGAGTTAGAATGTATAACTGCATTGCGCGCACGCTCGCACGCACACATACACATCACCTAAAAAACGTTTGATTCGAGTTCAGAGTTGCTTGGAACGTGCTCTTTCTTTGAAAATTCGAATTCGAATTTTTAGCCCCGTCGCAATACTTTCCCTATACATTATATATGATGCATATATGGAAAGTAACAACCTTCACATGCACTGAAATTTAATGTATAGCCACGGCCCCACTTGATTACGCTATGCGAGGTTTGCTCTAACATGGCACGATTGCTCTAGCTTGCTCTAACATGGCGCACTTGCTCTAGCACGGCACGCTTGCTTTAGCTTGCTCTAACATGGCGCGTTTGTTAATGCAAGCGCGCCACGTTTTGCTTTCCTGTACGCGTTTTGTCCGTTACTGGTGTTGACTTCTACCCATTAGACCGTTCTCTTCAACTTTGCAATAAGAATTTTTCTTCCATCTCGGTTTATAGCTAATTTTCTGTTCCTAACTTCTTCAATTCTCCGCTGAGGGCGCTGCAACCAATTGGACGTTGCCACTTTCCTATAGACAAACCTAACGTGTACACTCATAGACCTTTTCTTACAAAGTTATTGGAGTATTTAAGGACTCCATAAGAAAGAAACCCCATAATCTCAGTCAGTTGACAGACTTCACAGATATAGTGAAAAATAAAATATAATAGAAAATACACACTTACATCATATCTTGTATTGTAGATTCATACATATATACCGCCATTCTACTTGAACACTGAAAGAAAAGAGAAAATAAATAAAATCGTCCTTGTAATATCAATTCATTTAAACTTCCAATAAATGCATCATACAATGGAGTTGTGCTTCAATTACAGTGACAAGCAGACCGGTTAAACACAGTTCAGCGCTCTTCAGTATTGAATAACAGATGAATAGTCGTCGAACAGCAGTTGAATAGGGATAAATAACACCGAAAATTTGTATGAGCTCGCACTTATTGTGTATAATTAAAGTATTGTGGGTTATCGCAAAGATTCGCAAAAATGAAAATTACAGCTTCTTTTTTACTTGAGAGCAGTATACAAACAAAAATCATCAAATATTTAGTGCCAAAGATTTAGTGCCAAAAACCGGTCAAGCCGGTCATTGCATAATCAACGTAATTAGAAAAAGCAATTTTAAGTGCTCACTTGGTTTCAAAATACATCCAAAATACATCCATGGCTTCCAAATACACATATTACTTTCAAGATAGAGATTCACACTCCGAATATTTTTACTTTCCCTGCAATACATGGTAAAGGGAAAGTATTGGAATCATGCCGAAAATCACAACTCGAGTTTTCGACTGATCTACACGTTTCGAGACCTCTAGAATACGAAAAAACTATTTTTAGCGTGACGTCTGTGTGTGTGTGTGTGTGTGTGTCTGTCTGTCTGTGCAGATTTTGTATCCACTCTAACTAAAAAACTAATGGACCGAATTTCACAAAATTTGGTAGGTAAGTTACTTGTGAGCGAGTCTGGTGCTGATTAGTTTGGAGTACGATTCGGAATAAAAGAACCCGCCTTTTTTTGCGAAATGGCCCGCAAAAGCTTGTATCCACTCTAACTGAAAAACTGATGGACCGAATTTCACAAAATTCGGTAGATGAGTCACTTGTGGGTTACCTTGGTGCTGATTAGATTTTGGTACGATTCGGAAAAAAATGACCTGCCTTTTTTTGCAAAATGGCCCGCAAAAATCGTCCAAATATAAACTAAAGAACTGGGTATACTCAAATATATCCATTAAATGCTGATTTAATACGTAATTTTTAACGACGAAAAGAATAAGACCAACCCCATTACACTAGGACTAGCCGTTCTCGAGATATTTTAGTTTTTCGTACTTTCCCTACGCCACCTTTGAAAATAAGCCCGGTTACCGAATGAGAACGAAAATTGAATTAAAAGTGAAATAAATTTAGTTAAAATAAAGAGAACGTTAATATAAGTCTGCAGGGAAAGTCATGTGCTGCCCACATCAGATTTTTACTTTCTCATGCTATAGAATATTAGAGATTGTTTTCAGAAAAATCCTTGACCTCCTGAACACGTTTTGATTATTTATAGAGTGATGTCCGTCTGTGGTCGATCTTTTGTATACACGATAGCTGCCACAAATATTAATGGATTTTTACGAAGCTATATCCGGCTAAAGAAAAATCTAGAACTAGATAGAATTTTTTGAAATTAGAGCGAAAACATCGAAATGTATTCGAAATTTCATATTTTCTTAACATGGCAGCATAGTACAAAGTGCGACATAATTGTGCATAAAAGGGGCTATTTATGACTCAATTGTCTGAAAACTTCACAGTTTCTTCGATCATTATAGAGAAAAATAGTCACAATACAATTTTTGTGTTCGTGACGTTATTAGACCCCTCGGGGAGATAATAATAATAAATATAATAATAAATAATAATAATAATGATAATAATAATAATAATAATAATAATAAGAAGAAGCTACTTAGAAATGGATTTTGTTATATGAGTTGAGCCACACACACTTCAGTTAATTTGTCCCAACTTTCTCAATCTTAGTGTATAGGTAGTGGTAGCCGTATACGTAAGTGGTAGCCGTAGTCCAACAGAGGTTCAAAAGATTCACTACTTCAACTCTCGAAAACATAACAAATTCTTACTTTCGTAAATTCTTTTAATCGAATGCCGACAAGGGTAGCTTCCAAAGCGGGCACCGCAATTAAAAAGTTCGAATTAAAAATGCAAGATTGGTTAATTGGCAACTTATCGAGGCTGCTACGTTCGTAATAACGGGATTTTAGAAGAGGGGGGTTTTTGAAATACTACCCATCATGCATCGCTCTTCAAAGGAAAGTGGTGACACTAGAGAGGATACTTTTGAAGGAAGAGTTTTAAGTTTCGTTTAAGTTTGTTGTACACCCTTAAGCATCGATGCTTATGCTCGTTATCTGGCTTGTCAAAGCTGGAATTTTTCTTTTCGCGTGTTAATGTTTAAAATAGATTTAAAACTCGCAGTTGTGTGCTGCAAGATTCTTCGAATGTGTTTCTGCTCTTAGTTTAGAGAAGGAGTTGTAGAATTTCGTTTTTGTTATACGTTGTTTTCAATCCAGAGAAAGTATTGGATTTAATTTAGTTGAAGCACTGTTTAAGTTTCAATAATAGTATAATTATTTTCTTACAAATACTGACATTTAAATAAATACTTCCGAAACAGAAAATAGGCATTACCATTTGTGAAAATTGCCAAACTTGTGAAAATTGCCAAAATCTGATTTGGGCAACACATGACTTTCCTTATATAATGCAATGAATGTACTACTTTTACAGTTAAAAAAATGTTATTCTTATAGTAGATACTTATATTCTTTCCAAGATATTGAATTTCCTTCAATTAGTTGTCATTTTCATTGATTTGGCGTCATTTTTATCCATTTGGCAAGAGTTTTGTTAATTTGGCAACAATTAAAAATGTCGCCAAGTTGGCGACATTCAGCCAAATTCGTCGCCAAAATCTCACCAAGCGTTATGGACGGAGAAATAAGTTATTCTTACAGCAGATAAATGATTATTAGCATTCATAAAAAAAATATTATTCAAAGTATCTTTTTTCATGAATGGAACGAGCTAGTTCCACGAAAATGATGTCTCCCAATTTATCGCATGGTATTACATATGAAAAGTGAACATATTTCTCAATAGGGAATATTTTTTTTTATTTTATATGACTTTTTGATAATTTTTTTGAAAAATGTGCAATATCTCGAGAACGGTTCATGTTAGCGTTTTAAAATTTATGTCAATCGTTTTCTAATAAAAAAATTACATAAGAAATATCTATTTGCGCAACTTTATTAGTTGTTTTGATTTTTTCAAAATTTCCCTCGAAAATTCAGGTGGGTTCTGAACATTCGATTGCGTACAAAAACAATAGGCTTCCAGTGTTTACGGATTGTGATTTTTGTACCAAATTTCGTTCGAATCGGTCCATTCGTTCGTCAGTTATCGGCTCCACAGACTCACTGACACACACACACACACACACACAGACATCACTTCAAAAATGTTTGATTCGTGATCAGGGATGCTTGAAACGTGCTCTCCCGTCGAAAACTCGAATTCGAATTTTCGACCCCGTCACAATACTTTCCTTATACATTATGTATATAAGGAAAGTAAAAATAAATAAATAATAGTGAGTAACTCTGTTACTCGTTATACATTGATGTGAAACATCGTTCTTATCGCATGTTTCGAATGGGAGAAGGTTGATGAGTAACGATAGTACAAGGTTTTTAGGAAAAAGTTTTATTTTTGGATTTTTTTAGAAAAAAAAATTATTTTGGTTTTATTTTATTTTTTGAAAAAATATATAGTTTCTATAGATTAATAGAATTCAGTTTATTTTGTCCAAAGCGGACCACATACGACAAAGTTATCGACGATAAAACGTTTGCAGGGTGATCGTGCGCTGTCAGCGATTAATTAGCACATATTAAAGCATAGCACAAATGTCATACTAAAATTTACATTTTTTACACTTTTCTAACAGAATTGTTTATAATAAAGCTTAAAGAGTATATATATAATTAAAAGAAAAATTGCATATTGAATTCTGTATTGAGTTCGGCAGATACTTTTATACGTCAACAATCCAACTAAACGATGACGAGCTTACCTACCCTCCATGGAAAATTTCTGGAAAAAGCACTAACTCGTGAAGTTCTTAGCTAACCTACAAAATTCGAGAAGTTTCACGAACTCGCTAAAATCCACCAAATTGGCGCTATTTTTACAAGTTCGCCAATTTGTCGTCAAGATCAAGCTACCTAAACCTTTAAATTATAAATATGGTTATCCGTTAAGGTATTCAACGGATAACCATATTTAAGGTATGGTTATTAAGGTTACGCAAGTAACAATATGATGTCACTTGCGTTACGTGCTTCTGTTTCATCCCTGTCACATTTTTTTCGTGATTTACTCTGTACCCCACCTCCCATAAGATGAATCACTTAGAAAAAAAATCTGATGTGGGCAGCACATAACTTTCCCGACAAACTTAAATTCATCTTCTCTTTATTTCTTTAATAATTTATTAAATTAAATTCCATATTGCACAAAATAACACTGAATTTGCACTTTTATTTCAATTTTCGCTTTTATTTGTTATCTGGCCATGTTTTCAAAGGTGGCGTAGCAAAAACGTGAAAAAACTAAAATATCTCAAGAGCGGTGAATCCCAGTAATTGGGTTGGTTTTATTTTTTATTTTTCTCATCAAAATTTACATATAAAACAAGCATTAATTGATATATTTGAATATCAGTATTCTTTGATTTTAGATGTTGACAATTCTTGCGGGTCATTTCGTAAACTTTTGCTGGTTATTTCACAAGTAACTTACCTATAAAATTTTTATGAAATTTGGTCCATTAGTTTTTGAGTTAGAGTGGATATATACATTGCACAGACAGACACACACGTAAACGTCACGCTAAAAATAGTGTATTCGTGTTCTAGAGGTCCCAAAACGTGTAGATCCGTAGAAAACTCCAGTTCCGATTTTCGACACGATTCCAATACTTTTCCTATACATTACCTTGTATTGCAGGGAAAGTAATTACAGTATTCAAATGAAATTTATCTCAAAGGTGCATCTTACAGTAGATAAACGGATTGCATTTGCAGAGCTTATTTTAGATTTTTCGCTTCAAAATTCAGTATCTTCTGAAGTCACCTTAAGCAGCAATAACAGTTTCTTATATTGAATAGAAGATGCTTTTGATATCGTCCTGGGGAATAAACAGTCTACCGGATTGCTTATATGCAAGTCGTTGTCCATTCAGCTGTGGCGGGTAGCGAAGGCGCTTAACGGACCATTTGCTTGGCTACTCTGTTCCAGAGATGTTCAATTGGGGCGGGACAGCCCAGTGGTTAGAGCACGGAGATTTCATTGAGATAATTAGGTCACACAGCGATGAAAATTAATTCAGAGAGGAGACATTGTATACAGGTGGTAAGTGGTCAACCATTAATTGAAAGCTTTCACAATTATTTCCCTTTAAGATGGCTTCAGTTGGAGCATAAAAATTATGATGCGTACAACATCTGACTTGCCTACAGATTAACAAATTTTAGTATTGTGGGAAAATACTAACACAAATCAAAGCTTTCTCATCGCTAGGTTCTCATAACTAGGCAATTAAAGCTTTCTCAACACTAGACTGCACTGAAATCTATAAAGTTTATCTTGTTACAGATCAAAATAGTATTACGAATATGTAAAAAGTTTTGCTGTGTTTTGCCTCTATTCAAATAATACATAGCCAGGGGTGGGACGACTAAGTGGTTAGCGCGAGGGAATTGCACTCGGACGACCCGAGTATGATTCCTGACTCTAACCAAACTGTCCCCATGCTCACGTGGAGTACGGACATGATAAATATGTGGGTCTGGAAGTCCTTCCGAGAGGTTGGTGGTAAGGGAAGGAAAGTACGGTCCCTGTGGATGTCGCCCCCACTGGGTTCAGGTCTAAATTGGATGGCATTGTCCCGGCTGTCCAGACAGGTACTTTACACTTTTGGGTAGGGGGCGCGGTAGCCCATTGGTTAGCGCGCTGGAGTTGCACTCGGTAGGCCCGGGTTCGATTCCAGCCACTGCCAAAACTGCCGCCGTGTTCATGCGGAGTACGATCACGTTAAACATGTGGGTCCGAAAGTCCTTCCGAGAGGTTGGTGGTAGGGGAAGGAGGGTACGGTCCTTGTGGATGCCTCCCCCACTGGGTTCCGGTCTAAATTGGGTGGCACTTCCCGACCGTCCAAACAGTTACCTTACACCTTTCTGGTAGGTCGGACGGTCTGGGTTTCAACATCAACAACACTTTTGGGTAGGTCGGATGGTTTGAGTCGAAAAAAAAGAAAAGAAGAGATGATCGATTAGAGAAGTCTTGCAAACGTACAGGCAAGGGAAGAAATGTCGTGCACGGAAAATATATTCGACATTTCAGGCCATATGTGGACGAGCTCTGTCCTGTTGGAATATAGCGCCAGAATAAATATGACGGAAGCGTATTCAAAATCTATAACTGGTTATTGAGGGTTTCCTGAATTGGCATCAGAGGATATGACAAATGATATGACAAATCAAAGGATATGATCAGAGGAATCCAATAGCACTCTAAATATGACACTTGGCATTAGGCCGATATGACGCTACAAAATGCACATTCATCCAATCGAGTAGAGACTCATACACCGATATTCTTATAACAAATTCATAATTTTCACGAAATTTATTCGCAGTTCCGATTTCGGGGTAAAATTTATTGAACTGAATTAGAATATCCCTACCTAATATAAATTAATTTTACAACTGAATCACTGATTAGTGTTATAAAACACATGATCATGGAAAGTAAAGGTAAGGAGTTAAAACTCCGTATCGAGAAAATGCCAATAACATTTGAGACATTCATTCAGGTAGCGCTGCGATAAGATAAACGCTATGGTGAAAGGCTTAAAATATTTATTTAAACAATCAATTTTGTAGAAATAAATTAGTAGCGAAATGCAAATTAGAATTGAAGCAATACGGAATATTTCTACGTATTCAAAATTATTTTAATTTTCAATTTGTTTTTATCTCCCTATATTCTGAACTCTGTCCTACAACTGTTGTTGTTGTTGAGACCCAGACCGTCCGACCTACCAGAAAGGTGTAAGGTAACTGTATGGACGGCCGGGAAGTGCCACCCAATTTAGACCGGAACCCAGTGGGGGAGGCATCCACAGGGACCGTACCCTCCTTCCCCTACCACCAACCTCTCGGAAGGACTTACGGACCCACATGTTTAACGTGATCGTACTCCGCATGAACACGGTGGCATTTGTGGTAGCGTGCAAATCTAGCGCGCAAACCACGGGGATACCGCACCCGAGATGGCCAACAGCACGCGGTGTTCCGAGGTGGTCACCCACCAAGTACTAACCGCGCCCGATGCTGCTTGACTTCGGTGATCTAACGAGAACCGGTGTTTTCAGCACGGTACGGCCGTTGGCCCGTGTCTTACAACTCTGATTAATTATACTGATAATTAGGAATCTTAATTTATAAATAATCAAAAAAACCATATACTCAATACTATGCCTATCTATTGCGTCAAATGGGAAAAAAGGGTGCTTTACTGACACTAGCGGCACCTAAATATAATTCTCAAAGCAATATAGCATTTTCAAGCGTTTCATCCACAGGAGTTTTATCTCCTTCTCTCTCATGCACACATTTCAAATATTTTTCAAGTGTTTCATTCACAGGAGTTTTATCTCCTTCTTTCTCATGCACACGACATTTCAAATATGTTTCAAGCGTTTCATCCACAGGAGTTTTATCTCCTTCTCTCTCATGCATACATTTCAAATATTTTTCAAGCGTTTCATCCACAGTTTTATCTCCTTCTCTCTCATGCACACATTTCAAATATTTTTCAAGTGTTTCGTTCACAGGAGTTTTATCTCCTTCTCTCTCATGCACACGACATTTCAAATATGTTTCAAGCGTTTCATCCACAGGAGTTGTATCTCCTTCTCTCTCATGCACACATTTCAAATATTTTTCAAGCGTTTCATTCACAGTTTTATCTCCTCTCTCATGCACACATTTCAATATTTTTCAAGTGTTTCATTCACAGGAGTTTTATCTCCTTCTCTCTCATGCACACGACATTTCAAATATTTTTCGAGCGTTTCATCCACAGGAGTTTTATCTCCTTGTCTCTCATGCACACGACATTTCAAATATAACTACAAACAAGTGGGTATGCGGTACTTGCTGTTCCAGTAACTTCTTTTGCATTTTGATGTCTATATACAATTCGGGCTTAAAATTCGTATGGGAGGTCCTATAGCCCCCTTCATATAACGGGCAACATCTAGTAATTAAAAAAGAATTCTTTAAAAAAAAGGGAGAAGAAAATGCGTGGCCTTTAGTCTAGAGCACTCCCGAAACGAACAATCGTAACCTCTAATGACTTTCTCAAGTACCCTCCCTTAATTAGTCACGTGATCAAAGCTGAGGTGCTGAAATTAACCGATAAGAACTCCTTATCCAGGGAACGAGGCCGCCTCTCATTAGCCTAATGAACGCGCCTTTAAAAGAGATAAAAGGGAGTTCTGGCTCTCCGCAGCAGTTCGATTTCGGGTTTTATTTCTAATCAGGGTTACGGGGTGTGTGGGAGATATATATATATATAAGTCCCGGGACGACAGATAAAGTGGAGGACCATTAGACTCCGTCTAATCCGGGCCGTGGTCGGATAAGCGAACGGTCGGTTTGCACTGCAAACAGTGCGAGAAGATGAATAGAACGGAATATACATTAACATTTTAATTTGTTTGTAAAACATTTCACATACTGCCTCCCTTCCCTTCCCCACTTTAGAAGTGACATTATCCTACATTTGCAGTTTTTGTGTTGCTGTTGCGGTTAAGTTGAATACATATTAATCTATCAACTAGCAAAAGTGAAAAAAAAGTTATAAAAACTTCATTTAAAGAAACATACAACACAAAATTAACGCTGTCAACTGATTTTGGAGGCAAGAAACAGCTTTCTTGATCAGGACAAACAAGAAGCGCAACCTCCACTTGTTCGAGCATGATCGGTAACTTATGTCAGAACAGCAATAGTGACTGAAGCAGTGGAATAGGGTTGCCAACGGCAAGAGGAGAAAAACCAGGTAAAAAACATGCAAGAAGGAACAAGTAGTCAGACACTATGAATGAACGGTAAAATACCAATGAGGAAAGTAAACGTCCAGCAAAGGATTCAAAGCACTTGTTTAGCAAGTAAAACTACAAACATCAGTGTCCTATTAATTAAAAATTGAAAACTAAGAACATGGGGTAATATTAAATTTAATGAGATGCTTATGTTTGAAGTTTTGATCACTGAACAAGTGCTTTGAATCTTTTTCGCACGTTCACGTTCCTATTTTGTATTTTACCGTTCATTCAGTGTCCTACTACTTTATCCTTCCTACATGGTTTTGAATCTCTTTTTTCGCTCTCTCGCCAACTCCCTTTTTCAGTTCCAGTCACGTTTGCTGTACTAACATCAATTGTAACAAATGAACAACAATTGAACAAGTATCTTTTCTCATGAATGGAACGAGCTAGATCCACGAGAATGATGTCACCAAATTTATCGCTTAGTATTACATATGAAAAGTGAACATGTTTCTCAATAGGAAATATATTTCTTTTTTATTTTGTATAACATTTTGATAATTTTTTTGAAAAATGTGCAGTATCTCGAGAACGGGTCATGTTAGCGTTCTAAAATTTATGTTAATCGTTTTCTGATGAAACATTACATAACAAATGTCTTATTTGCGTAACTTTATTAGCGGTTTTGATATTTTGACGATTTTTTCAAAATTTCACTCCAAAATTTAGGGGGGTTCTGAACATTCGATTACGTTTAAAAACAATAGGTTTCCTGTGTTTACGGATTGTGATTTTTGTACCAAATTTCGTTCGAATCGGTCCATTCGTTCGTCAGTTATCGTCTCCACTGACTCACTGACACACACACAGACATCACTTCAAAAATGTTTGATTCGTGATCAGGGATGCTTGAAACGTGCTCTCTCGTTGAAAACTCGAATTCGAATTTTCGACCCCGTCACAATACTTTCCTTATACATTATATATATAAGGAAAGTAAAAAAATATCACGGGATATTACACGGCATTTGCAGTTTGATGAGGATATAGCTTGTTTGTTCAACCCAGACCTACTAGGAGATGTAAGGTATCTGTTTGGAAGATCGGGACAGTACCACTAAATTAAGAACTTAGTGGGGGGGGGGGGGGGGGCATACACAGGAACCGTATCCTTACTACAAACCTCTCGGAAGGACTTACGGATCCACATATTTAACGTGCCCGTACTCCAGTCTGCCTGTCTTGGAAGTTTAAAAATAAACCATGGAAAAATTATTTTTAAATTCTCACTAAATGATCCGTGTGCATCAATTAAATTTGGGAACAGCCTTTTGCTTCATGAATTTTGATGATTAAAAGAGTATTGAAAAAAAAAAAAGTGGTGTAAGTCAGCAAGTTTAATAATTTATTTTGTCCTAAATTTGAACTTTGAAGAACCAAATTTTTCTTTAGTAAAATAACGTATATATTTAGTAAAATAGCGTACGGCGACTAAATAAAGTATTGGCAATATTTTTGTAAGACTTTCTTGGAAAGAATATAAGTATCTACTATAAGAATAACATTTTTTTAACTGTAAAAGTAGTAAATTCATTGTATTATATAAGAAAAGTCATGTGCTGCCCCCTAAGATTTTTTTTTAACTGAATACGAAAAGTCGAGATTTTTTTCAAAATCATGACAACCATTGATGATGCCACATAATTGACGAATGTTTCAATGGTTTTGGCATTGACTACTGACTAATATGAACACTAATTCGAAGAAAATATGAAATATCATTTTAAAAAGAGTAAATTTTTTTCCAATAATATATGTTATGTCATCACAATTTATTAGCATTGCCTTGCACATTGATTCTGCCAAATTTTGAGTTAATTTAGTAAGACAGCCGATTTAAACAGACTAAATAGTACAAATGAAGTTTACACATACTATTATTTCTTCTAATTAAAGTGGAATGCCAGTAAAAGCGGAAATCGTTGTTTTTTAAAGCACACCCTTTTATTGTTTGCATGCAACTTAAATGTCTGAAAAATGTATGTGACTTATATGTAAGGAAGAAAACATACCAAATTTGGATTTTTAAGTTTCTCCAGTTCTCGAGTTATTCCCCGAAAATGAGTACATTTCTATGGCGGGCTCAGGACGAGCCTTTCTCAATAAGGTTCGAAATCCTAAGAATAAAAATATATTACAAAATACAACATATCAAATTTGGGTTTTCAATCTGTTTCGGATCTCGGGTTATTCTCCAAAAACGAGTACATTCCTACGGTGAGCCTAGGACAGGCAAGCAATATAAGGTTGTAAAAGTCCAAAATTCAGCTTCACTATTATTAGCATTTTAAAAATTTTCTCATATATATATACATATATATATATATGCCCACACACATATATATATAGATAGAAATGAAGCTGAATATTGGACTCTTTTTTTTTAACTCTTATAACAATGGTTATTCATATCACCGTTGCTGTAAACAACAAACTATCACCCAACCACTGACTTATAGGTCAGTGCACCCAATTTAAAGGGCTTGCAGAGATTTTATCTGGGGCCCAGAATGTGCTGGCTCAATGCTGAAATTCTAGAATTAAAATATACCATATAAAAAACAATGACAAGCCAGGTTTTATGTTGCTACAACCACAATTAGTAGGACCTGGACCGTTAGGGTCTCAAAGATTTGAAATACGACATATATATATTAGAAATTTCAAATTCAATTTATGATTAATATAATAACCTTTTGTGCAAATAGACTTTTTACATTAATTATCTTATAAATATTCTTGAAATTTTGATCAATCATTGTGATAAGATTTAGACACACATTAATTTACAATAAATTTTGAAAAAGTGAATTGTAACATACCAATTTCTTTACATATTTATTTTTTTACATGTACATATTTTTAAATCTCTAAATATAAAATGTTGTTGAATTCTAAATGTAAGATTTTGAAGTATAGATGTTTAAAGTTTCAAAATTTCAACTTTTGAGGCATCTGGCATGCAGCCTACTAAGTGGAAGGATTGCCAGACTCCCCCAAATTTGTGAGACATTTGACACCAATTTCGTCCATGTATTGAATGGGTTAAGTAGATGTCAATTTTAGCCTATTTCAAAAATATGCTCAGGGTGAGGGTCACCTAAGCAGACTGCCTGACTCACACGGATCTCTGTTGACACTGCAAAGTTCTACCACATGCAGTGCTCAAACCTTTCGTACTCAATGGGGTAAGTAAAATCGTTGCTGACTTATCGATTATTTGAAAACCATACAAGAATATACAATTGGAACTTTACTGGAGTTTTATTTTACAAAGCATTATTCATGCAAAACCATTTCAACTAATTAACTGGAGCCACCATAGATTTTTTTTTATCTTTTTAAAAAAATATTTCAATCATTTCTTTGAAATGTTGGCAGGTACTAAAAATGTGATTTATAAAGTACTTCAACAAAACAATATGTATCAAATATGTCTATTAAATAGCTTATAAAGAAAGAGAGAAGTAAAGCACACAAATATTTATTTACATTTATAACAGTACTATTAGCTTTTGACACCATGGGAACAATTTTAAAATGAGTTATGTATAAAGCTTTTGTACTCTGGAACATTCGATCACTTAAAACAAGTTATACGCACATCAAGTCATAACATCAAAGTGTGTCAACAAGATAGCATCAAATTTAAACATAAAACTTTATTAAAACTATGTGGTAAAAGCAATAGACTGTGCAAAGAAAAAAATAAACATTTAAAAAATAACCATAACACAAATTGCAACAAATATAGTAACATAGTTAAACAAAAATAGGAAACAAGAAAGTATGAACAGAAGACATTTTTGACATTACATGTAATACAAGTTATGAACTGAAAACCGACTGAAAACTCATAACAAAGCAGCACCTTATGTCTAAAAAAAATTAAAATTAATTAATTAAAATAAAAGCTTGCATTCAATAATGCATGAGTGACAAATTTTCTATCCAGAAGAATTTGATTACAGGAAATTTAAATGGCAGTCAAAAATGCTTGTACTATGAAGTGATAATTATGTACATGGCTTTAAAAATAAACACATAACTCACCATTTAAGGCAGAACTTACAAGTAGGTAAAAATTATAAAGTCTATTGGTACTATTGAACTCCATGTCAACCAAAATAAGTAGTTAAAATAACTTTGGTGAGCACCATTCTTCTTCAGTAATGCTATTTTTCAAGACAGTGTGTTTGAATATTGTAAGTATGCAACTTCAACTTATTTGTAGACCTGAAAAGGGGGGGGTCATCAGTGGTGAATCTTGGTCAAAATGCATATCACATCCCACCCTGTGTTATCAACTGAACCCCAATAGTCAAGGGATTTAATGGCAATAATAATTAATAATGCAACTGCTAGTGTGCTATATATTGTAACTAGGGCAGAGTTTTTGTTGCAAATTTGGTAGGGCAGCACCATAACAAATTCTACAGCCACTGCTGGTTACAGTCCAGTTTGAGAATAAAATTTTCTGAGAGATGTCCTGGATGCGTGACTTAACATCAAAAACTAATGCATTACAGTGGGGGCAAATCTTAACAACAATGCATTACAGTGGGGGCAAATCTCAAAGAACTTGCATACTTCAGTCTCAAACAAATTTAAGAATACTGACTTGTTAGGAATTACAAATATCAGCTGAACTAGTCTTATCCACTTTTATAAGATTTATGCACAGAAATAAGTTTCAACAATAAAGCCATGTTTGTTTTTGAAAAATAGCACAGCTGACAGAAAACAAAAAGGAATCGATACTTGAGAGATTGATGCATGCTGAGGTGACACTAAAAAGTATTTAAAATTTGATATCTTGAATATAACATCACTAGAAAAAATTGAATTCGAATACCTGGAATATTGTGTCATGATTAACAGCAGATTCTGGGGTAAAAATTTAGGATATTTCAGAAGAAATTTGAAAGTATTTAGCAGAAAATTTGCTTCCACCAAATGAAAATATTTTCAACTACTGGGAAAAAAAAAAAAAAATCAAAAATAATTCCTTCAAGCAAGGATTTAGAAGCATTTAATCTTACTACCATCAACAGCTTTTTTAAGAGGGACTGTTCCAACACTTCTAGTTTAATTTGCAACCAAACAAAGCAGACTGAATCTTAATTTGTGTTTGAATGTTTGTTTTCTTAAATAAAAATCTACAACAAGTGAAGAACATTTACAATTATTCAATTATCATTGTTAAGAATACATAAAACTACCAAAAAATAATTAAACTTCAATAAAAAATTTCATTTTTAAATTAATGCGGTTTTACTACACTTTTTGTGCCCTGTTTGCTCTATAGAAGAAGAGATCCTGGAACAAACACATCTTGTTCTTCTGCACTGGAGAGGACTTTTTTTTAGAACTATTTTAACAAAATTTGTGTTCCTCTGTCTATTTTATGTCTTGTCCAATGCATGTTTTATGTGCATTGCTTCTTTGGTCTATAGAAGACATTGTGAAATCGGCAGCTAGTGTACCGGACTTGCATATCAAGTTGTATGTATGTATTACACTTTATGTTATTGCATTATAATTTATTTACTAATAATTAATAATACTTAATAAATGTAAATATTTTTCATTAACAATTTGAAATAACTATTTGGAGCATTCAAATATTCGAGATCTGTGTGGTAAATACTTTAATTCGATATAATACACCAGCCTAAGGCTAATGCAATAATTTGTAGACTTTTGCTCAGGGGCCCATTAAGAATATAGCTAAACATGTAATTAAAGTAAATTTAGGTATTGATTCAAAGTATTTAGAGTAGGTTGTAAAACTATACTGAACGTTTAAAAAATTTGTATGTTGTTCATTAAGTGATTTAAGTGAATATGCATATATCAGTAGAACTTTGTTCATTGTTACAGCAATCGTTATTACAACTATGCTCAATATAACCAATATTAATAAAATTATACAAACTAAAAAATAATATGCACGCCATAAAACATTACAATATGCTTTGATTGTTTCAGTATATACTATATAATTATCATTAAAAGTAATTTTTAATTTGTTTTTTAAGTGTTAGAACTAATAAAAGTTTATAGCACACAAACAGTTACAGTAGGCTACTTAATTGAGGTCGTTGTATAATTAGTTATTTCTCCTATAAACTTTGTATTGTTTTATACAGCAAACATAAAAAAAACACCACAGTGTTTAAAATACAAATTTTTTATTGGATAACATTACATGTGAATGTATATTTTTACATTTTACGAACATATTTTCATTTTTATATCATATTTACAAATATGAGTGAATTTCTGTTGCTGATAATAGGTTTGTCACCGGCAGAGTTATTGAGCGAGTGTGTGTATATATATATATACACATATGTATTACATATATTGGGTAAGTGTATGTATATATATATATTTACATGTACCCAAATACTTGATAAATTTTTTTTTAATTTTGCAGGTACTTTTCGAACAAAATCTCAATTTAACCATTTCAGTGCTACATGCACATAAAAGAGCTAATATGCATGTCATATATAACCCTTAATGTATATATAATTATTTTAACAATTTTTATGTTATTCATCCAAATTTATCATTATTATGCACTTTAAAAGTTTGCAGCAAATTTTGTCTCAGCATTCATGCATGCAGATACTTTTCTGATTACAGGTTAATTTGCAATATAGTTAATTGGCAATTGGCATAACCTTTGATTTCAAGGACCACCAACTATCAAATCTACTGTACCAACTATCAAGTCTACTGTATGTCCCAAGGGTAAGCAACATATTTTGTCGCATTTGGAATGCCAGAAACATTGGATAGCAAAAAGAAAAGAATCATATTTCAATTACATGCGAAGCAAAAAATTGATAAGAGTATTTAAATCTTCAATTTACTATTTATTAATATACTGAATATAGAAGAAATTGGAACTAGCAAAAGCTAGTCTTTGAATGGACTCGCACGTATAAAGTATGCAAGCTGTAAAAGATTTCAAATTAAAACTTTTTTTAACAAATAAATATAAAATTGGAAATTAAAACTTCCTTTAACAAATAAATATGAAATTGGAAGTACAAAAAAAGTAATTTCAATATCTGAGCATTCTAACACAAAAGAGCATAGAAGTTTTTAGAATTTGAATTGCAAGTTAAACAAATTAAATCACAAGAAAACAATGGATTTCATAGAAATGCATTTAAATCACCAAAACTTATTACCACACATTTTTTTTTCGATTTATTATTGTATGTATCATGGAGGTAAAGGGTAACTCTCTAATTCCATGGTATGTATTTCGTTTCAGCATGTTCTTCAAGCAACAGTGTAAACAAAAATAGGGTAGTGAAGCTAATATTAGACACATTTTTAACTTTGTACAACAGTGGATTTTTCTTTTTAAATGCTATTTGTAGGAAGCGTAGTAAGCATGCACAATTTTAAAATGGGGACTTTGCCCTATTAGTTCGTTTTGATAATTGAATTTTGTGAATCTGCAAGTAATTTCATATATGTACGCAAAATTTTATCTTTTTACCTGCTGTAGTTTGAGTAAAAAAGAGATAACAAAATTCAAGCAAATGTTGATTTTGCTTCGTTAAGAATGGAGAATGGACTTTGCTCCACTCATCCATAATAATTTTTTAAGTGCATCAAATAATAGTTGTGTGTGTACAAGGAACTTTGAATGTAAACATAAATGTTTAAAGGTTATAAAACTTGCAAATAAGTGATTCAACAATTTGAGATCATGACCCCATTTATTTGCATTGTGTATTGAAAGACATTTTAGATTATGTGTATTTTTATAGTTTATAGTTTTTGTTAATAGATAGATACATAAATATAACAAAAATTTACTACAATAAGGAAACTTTCTTTTATACCTTTAACTTTGTTATACAGGTTTGACTAAATATGTCCATGTCAGAATTGAAATATGTCAAAATATGTGTAACATATTTTGTTTATTCTTTTATAACAATACTTTGGTAAGTTTATAGTTATTATCAGCATTGTAAATGCTTTTTTGTATAACACAATCAAATATAAAATTGGATATAACTTTTTTCAGTTTCCAACAGATTGTTATAAGTATAACTTAAAAATGAAAAAAACAATAAACATATAAAACAATGAAAATTAACTCTATATACATTTAGTTTAAACTAAAGCAGTAATTCCCAAATTATTTTATTCAATTTTCATAAGTCTTCAAATATGAATGTTTAAAATTAATGGATTCAATTTTTTTTTTTTTTTACTTAACTAGGGGCCTTCACCCCTACTTGCTGGCACTTGCTTCATGAGCTCTTTTGTGCCGCCTGTGAGGCGTAATAAACTTGTAAGAAGTTCATCCACTGTTGGCTGCGACTCACTCATTAAAGTAAGTACATTCCCAAGACCTCCTCTCAAAAGATCAAAAATTTTTAATAAGCAGCTGCTTTGTGAACAAACACATAGGCCACTCAATCTATTTATGCAATGTGTACACCAACACAGCAGACATAATATGTTCTAGATCAGGGGTGGCCAACCCGCGGCCCGCCTTGAATAATTTTGCGGCCTGCGAGATTCATTACAACTTTACAAAATACGATTATTTTGTGCAATATTTTTGTTTTTAGTGTAGTGTTTTGTAACAGATAAATCCCATAACTGTTTCTATTTTATCACGTTGCTTCTGTTCTTATACATACTTAGAAGTGGGCAGTATTGCATTGTGATTCATCAACAAAATCTATGTGCCCAAGTATTATCGATGAATCATGTTATGCAAGTAGTCATAAAAACAGTGAATTACATTCGATCACATGCACTCTAGCATCGACAATTTAGGAGTTCGTAAAAGAATTAGATTGTGAATATGGTGATGTTGTATACTTCAGTCGTGTCAGATGCTTGAGTCGTGGAAGATGTTTACAGCGATTTTCTAAGTTAAGTCAAGAAATTGACTTGTTTATGAATGACAAGCAAATACCTGTACCAGAATTAAGAAATGATGAATGGTTTAGTAGATATCATCGAAAAACTCAATCAATTAAATACATCATTACAAGGAAAAGATAATTTAATAATCGATGCATTTAATCACATCAAAGCATTTCAGAAGAAACTACTGCTATCTGAATCTCAATTGAAAAATAATAACGTTTAACACTTTCCATTGATGAAAGAATTAAAAAATTCAAAATGTGTCAGTTACATCATATACGCAAAAGAAATAAGCAAACTTGCAGCTACTTTTGAGAGTCGTTTCACTAATTTAGACAAATACAAAAAATTATTTGAAATATATTCATCTCCCTTTCACGTCGATGTCGAGTTGGCCCCAGAATATCTCTAAATGGAACTGGTTGACTTACAATGCAATAATGAATTAAAACACATTTTTGAAACATCAGAATCAAAAATAGATTTTTATAATACTTATATCACAAAAGAAAAATTTTCCAATTTGAGAGATCTGGCACAAAAAGTTGTGAGCGCTTTTGGATCAACTTACACCTGTGAATCGTTTTCTTCAAAAATGAAATTTATCAAACATAAATCGCGTTCGAACTTAACGGACGAAAACCTGCAACATCAATTACGATGTGCAAATACACGCATTGAGATCGACTTGCAAAAACTAAGTGAAGGAGTTGAGAAACAAATATCTCACTCATTAAATAAATTAAACATTATTCGATCATTGCATTATTATTATTATATTATGTATGTTTGCATACATGAAAAATAATGAAAACAATAATAATAATTCATTCTGTTTTAAATTTTCACTCCAATAAATGTTTGTAATGTGTCCAAATCTAATATAAAGCTATATATTTTTATATGTGGCCATCGGGACGACGTGGTGGTCGAGTGGTCAAGGGATGCGTTTCCAAAGCAATCGCTCGAGCGCCACATTGTGGGTTCGAGCCCCACGTAAGGCATGGATGTTGTTGTGTTGTGGGCGCAGTGTGTTCCGCTCTCCTCTGGTGCGCCTGGGGCAACGTCCCTAGGTAAATGGATCATTTAATAAATGCCCGAATTATGGGAGAATGACGATGAGTCAAGTGCCTGGCCATTGGCAATAATATATATATATATATATATATATATATATATATATATATGCGGCCCGCGGGATTATAATGTTTTTCCGAAGTGGCCCGCAGGGTCATTTGGGTTGGCCACCCCTGTTCTAGATAATAGTGAAAATTATATGTAAATAGGACTAACAGTGGTTAAGCAAAATATATATATATCTTCCTCATTGCTTTTTGCTATTCAATACACGCTTTTATATTGCCCGCGGTTTGATACTGTGATTATTGATTAACACTCCTGCACTTTTGTATTTGTTATTTTAATATATATATATATATATACATAGAGAGAGAGAGAGAGAGAGAGAGTAACCCCGATGACTCCCTAACAAAAAATAAGAAATTGACCCTTTCCCCAACACAATTTAAACGAAAACCTACCACTTTCCAAGACTCCATGTGTAACACACTGCAACATCTACATTAAACCTGCTTTATCCATTACACAATTTCAACAATCTCAGAATAATTAGACCAAATTATACATTGACATTAATTTCCACAAACATAACTTTTATAATTTTAGTACACAATGACTGCATATGATTCTATCAATTTTCAAGTATGTCACTCATGCCTGAACTGATTGAAGACTGCCTTCGTTTTCATAGCAACTTGATATCATGAAGGTCCAGTCCATGGTAGAAATTGTAAATTTTCCTTTGTCTAGTTGAAAATGAAATTACTTTTCAACAACAGATAAATTTTAATACTTAATTTCAAAATCCGTATTAAACAAATAACTACGAAATAAAGTTTATTAGAATTTGCAAAGAATAAAGTATTTAAAGATTTTTATGAAGAAATATATGAACTAGTTTAATAGTTTAGAATTTATCATTTCTTTGCATTGACTTGAACTGTGCATTCACAGAAAATTAATTTACAGATACCATATTACATGAATTTATAAGAGAATTAAGTGGCTTTTTAGATGGCATAAAGAATAAAAATTTAGGATTAGATAATTTGCTAACAAAAAAATGAAATTTTCACTTCAACATCGATAAAAAAAATCTGATTGTAACCAAAATAGGAGGCGACACATGACAATATGCAAACATAGCTAATGTGCAAAGTTGAAAATCATTTGATACCATAGGAACCACAGGATCAATTCTTTGATAGGATCAATGCTAGCCCCGACAGAAAATTTTAAAAGGCTTTTGTCAGCATTGGCAGTTAGTTCTTTTTAATATATAGATACATATTAACCTGGGTGAGCATGGAACATGGTCAAAATCACTATGATATGCACTTCATCCTCTAATCTGGAAATGCAGGGCTGCTGCAGAGCTAAATGAAGAATAGTAACATGTCGATTATTACTGAGAATTCTGTGAATGTTAAAATCCTAACTGAATGTGATAGAATAATAGAATTCGAAAAAAGATTGTTAGAAAAAAAAATTTCAGATCATTACTATTTCACAAAATAAATACTTGAACTTTGATTAAAAGTAAAAACAGCAAGATTGTTAACAGATATTGAAAGGAAACATTTAAAATTGCAATAAGTCAAATATTTAAAATTTTTACTATATATATGCTTATGAAAGAGTAACAGTAGTCTCAGACTATAAGCTGCAGCAGCTATTATTCTTCTATCAACGAATTAACAGTTAAGGTGCCTTCCCACTCACCGCAACGCAGCGGAAGGTTGAGTTCACGCACGCGCTGTACGATGAAACAAGTGGGGGAACGTTCTCTTCCACAGTGAAAGCAGGCCGCAACGCTAAATTTGAAATGAAACCGAATTCATACCGCACGGTTGATGGCAACGCAACAACCAATAGCATCGTAGATGATGTTTTTACACCTGCTAAATCAATATTTCGTACAGTAAATTTTTTATTTGATCTTTTTTATATGGATTACTTCAGGTATCAGAATCTTAAACAGATGAATGAACATTAAAAAATATTCACTCTATTTTAAGATACAAAATGAGTTTAAAAAGCAATATTGCCGATGTTAACTGAAATGAAACAAACAAACAAAAAAAGAACGTAAAAAAAGTATTTAAATTCAAGAATGCCGTTATTAAAATATCATGTCTTAAACAAATTTCATTATTTGATTTTAAAGGTTTTCAAATACGTACCTACGTTAAATATCCGAATATGTTCTCTGCTCATTTGTAACTTTTAAAACATGTCTCATTAAAGTAAACTTTTAAATTTAAAAATTATTTTATCTACATTTATATTTATTAAGTAATTATGTTTTAAAATAGATTTATATTTATATTAAACTTATTTTTTTTTATTAAAAATAAATGATTTTCAAATGTATAGTAAATTTCTAATTGTCTATGCACATTTAAAATATTAAAAAAATCTTCAAATGTTAGTCCCAATTCTTAAGGTCTCAAGGACAGGGTTATACGGAGTGCCCAGGAGGGGAAAAATTCCCCCCTTTAAACTCCGGGCAAAAAGGAAAACATAAGGGATAGAGTTTACAACAGAAGGTTTGCTTCCGGCCACACATATTGCTACCGTAAACCCTAGGGTTGGTCGTGTGGTCTGGGTCTTCAACAGAAGGTTTGCTTGGGGGAGGGAGGGGCTGCGACCGAAGTCAGGCCCTTCCCCAAGTCTACAGAAGGAGGAGAAAGAGCTAGGGCCCAAACGGGAGAAACAAGAGAGGGGGGAAGAAGCGCACCCCGAAGGGTGCAGGGCCTTGATCTTGAGAATGGGGGGGGGGGGGGGGTACTGTACACACAAAAAAAAAGTTTGAAGGTTCGTCGATGTATCGCGAATTCCCAAAAGCAAGGGAGGGGCACGATGTTAACTAGAGTTCAGAAAATAAAAAACGAGAAGGGGGGAGCAGATGCAAAACAATGCTAGATAGGACGACCCCGTGGGGGGCGTAGAAATGCATCCTTGGGGCGATGCCACGGCAACGCCCTGGGCGCTTGCGCGCCTTCGGGTGAGTCGGGTTATACCCCGGGATGCTATCTAACGTGGGATTAGTGCCCAATTATTAAAATGCAACCTCTATAAAACTTCAAATTAGTTTGATTTTTGTTTCTATTCTAATCTAAAATGTTCAAAATTACATGTTGAAAGATAACTACTATAAGTATGTTCAATGATTTCTGTCTAATTTTATATGCACATTTTATATTTACTATTTATACAAGCACTTTTTTAATCAAGAATAGCTTAAAATGTATATTCCATCTATAGCTGGTATAAAGTATACTTCAAGATATTTCTCAAAGTAACTTTGAAATAAATTTTTATAAGCATTCAAACTTAAAAATAATTTACTGATATAAGGTTATTTTGTATATAGAACTTAAAATTATTTAAAACAAAAAATTCTACAGATTATTAAAGAAAACTTGTATTTGAATATTTTAGCAACAGATGGCGAAACTTGTAAAATGTAAAATTTGTTTGGAATCGAACCAGAGTCCACTCATTTGCAGAGCTTATTCTCTATCACCCAAGCCAAAGATTCACATTTGAAATGTACTAACAAATTATATCATGCAAAGCATTTGGTGCTATTTCAGAGTATTATTTTAAAGAGTAAACAGAATATGTTTTCAAGTTGTTTTAGTATTGCAGTAGAAGGACAAAAAAAATGTCTATGGAGAACATACATCAAAATTCATTTTCTAAATTCTGTCAGTTATTTTTTTTAATGATTCGAGAAAGAGAACACAATTGTATTTCTTAAAACGAGGAAAATGTCATATTGTAGTAAATATTCTAAAACAATTTAAATTAGGATCCTTTGTGTTTTGTGGTGGAATCACTTCGCGTCAGTACTGTAAACTAGCAAGCCGCTGGTAAATATAAATTCGAATTAGAAGAGACCAAAGAGATTATATTAGTAATAATGTCTTAATTTTTATTATATAATATTTCATGTGTTAAATCGCTTTAGAAGAGATGGTTATTAAACATGGCCACTGAACTAGGAGAAATTTCTGCACTTTCGTCCGATTGGCTCATTTCTTCACCATCGACCGACAGTGTGCAGGGGTTTCCCGCACCGCAAAGACTTGTGTGTACCTCGAGCGTTGCCATGAATTGTCTACCATTGTGCTGCGATGAGTGGGAAGGCACTTTTACTATATATACTAATTGCCAAGTGTCCATCTATCACGCTTTTTTAGGCACTTCCCGAATAGATGGAGACTTGGAATTTGGTACACGGCTCGGTCGTTCGATAAAACTCCCAGGAAAAATCGAATTTTTCAAAAACGTTTTCTAGAGGGGGTACTCCACACGCAAACGACCGAAATGTGAAATGATAGGAAAGCATGCTTTGACCCAAGACAAATATAGTTTTTCACAAATGTTCGTTTATGGGGGTGCTTCAGAGAAAAAAATTCGAAAGGTCAATTGATAAAAAAACATGTTTCGAGATGAGATAGAGATATCAAATTTGGTGTATGGGTAGATAGCTTCGAAGGAAGAACGTGTACAATTTCAGTTTACCAATCTTTTTTACTTTAGGGGGTGTCGCACACCAAAATGCTTGATTTTCGGAATAAAGTAGAAACGCCCCTTTTAAAACGTGATAGAGGGTTGATATTTGGTATAATGGC
Source organism: Amaurobius ferox (assembly GCA_951213105.1). NCBI lineage: Eukaryota > Metazoa > Arthropoda > Arachnida > Araneae > Amaurobiidae > Amaurobius > Amaurobius ferox. Next base: position 88,770,995 of record OX578153.1, read on the forward strand.
GAATCATCTGATAGAAAACACAAGAAGAATAGTTTTTCGAAAATGTATATTTAAGGGGTGGGTACTCCACACAAAAACATTCGAAAGGTGAAATGATGGAAAAAGAATGCTTTGTGATGATGAGATAGAGACTTAAAATTTGGTGTAAGGGTAAAAAGTTGGAAAGGAAGGAAGTATGCAATTTCAGTTTTCCAACATTTGCTATTGTAGGAGGTGCAGCTCACTAAAATATTCGATTTGCCGAACAAATGGAAAACACCTCCTTTACAATGTGATAGAGGCTTGAAATTTAGTATATGGAGATTGACCATTAGATAAAAAAACCGAAGATGAATACGGTTTGACAAAAATGTTCATTAAGGGGGTGCTACATACAAAAACGTTCGAAAGGTGAAGTGATAGAAAAAACATGCTTCGTGATAGGATAGAGGCTTCAAATTTGGTCTACGGGTAGATACTTTGAAAGGAAGAAAGTGTGAAATTTCAGATTTCCAATATTTGCTACTTTAAGGGGTACCGCACACTAATATGATCGATTTTCCGAATAAATAAGGCATGTTTCCTTTTAAATGTGATAGAGACTTGATATTTAGCATATAGGCCAATCATCTGATAAAAAACCAGAGACAGAGTTTTTCAAAAATGTTCATTTATGAAAAACTCTGACTGATTTATGAAAATGTTCATTCATGAAGAAAGTTAGACTTGCTTTATAGAAAAATGTTTGAAAGGAGAAATGATAAAATAGCAATGCTTCGGGATGAGATAGACTTTAATGTGGCGTACAGGTAGATAGTTTGAAAGGAAGAAGTACGTAATTTAAGTTTCCCAATATTTTCTTCTTTAGGGGGTTCTGCACATCAAAATATTCGATTTGCCGAATAAATGTGAAACGCGAATTATTCAAAAATTTACATTATTCAGGAATTGCTTATTTAACACTGTTGATTTTCAAAGGGTATTCGGCTAGTATTTAATACTAATTCCTCTACAATATTCATTGAAATAGACATGCATTTGGAATCTATATTTTCTTTTTTATACCCCTAACCTGTATTAATGATGCTTGAGAAAACAAACAAAAGTTGAGAAAACAAATTGGGAATGAGAAGTAGCAAGTAGGGTGGAACCCTAGTATATCCATAAAATAGTATTTAGTGAAATAGATAAATGCATATTTTTTTCCCATTTGACTTGCTTTTTATCATATTTACTTTTTTTTAAGTTCAATAGCGAAGCTGATTCCTAAAAATCTCCTTGAAGCACTCTACAATAGACACATTTGTCCTGACACCAAGCATTGTTGAAAAAACGTTAATATGTACCAAGCATTGTTGTATACTAGCTAATATGCAACTAACATAATATAATGATGTACCTTAAACACTGCAACTCTCCTATACTTTTCATTGCTTTGGTTAATGGGAAGTAATCGACTGCAATTTCTTAAGAAAAATTTAAACACTTGCCAGCTTTACAGAATGTTTATTCCATGAATCCACAGCATTAGTAACCATGATTTTGGGAATCACTGCTTGAATATTATACTAAAAATTGAATATGCTTAATGCATACTAATCAGTATCTAAAATCAATAAAGAGCAGTCCTATTTATGACATATATTATATAATGTATCTTAGGTCTCACAATATCCAAGTTCTAATTTATTAAATCACAGTGTTTTGGCAAATTGCAAATTAGAGATCGAAAACCCAGATACAAATATGTCGGACTTAATTTCAAAGTATGTATTTATATCTTAGATTCTATTTTATTAATGTCAATTTTCTAAAGCCATTTTGGATGAATACAAAAATAGAAAACCTCTTTTGACTAGTTACTCTTGCAATATATTACTGATTTATTTCCATTGCATTGAATCATTATTAAATTTGAGCAATCATTATAAAATAATAGTAATTAAAATATATACTGGATATGCACCAAGATAAAAAAAGTTTTCAAGAATACATTCAAATGCATGTTCTGGAATTTGCATATTGATAAACCTAAGAGTTTGAATACAGTCATGAATATTACATAATCATAAATATGCACATTAGTTTCCATGGTTTGTTAAAAAAGTTGTAACAACTTACTCCCACCATCAATACATAAATGGACCTGCATTTTGATTGATTTCAAGCTAGATTTTCTATATTATTAAATGCATATTGATGAAAACATTAGTGCACCTATGCATCTTCATGAATAGACAAGCAAAAACTTGGAAAAGAAATGGTGTCATTCCATTTCAACACCCATTAACTCAGCTTTTAATGGAAATGTGTTTATGAGTTACTACTGCAAAGTTACTAATTGATAAAAAATGTTTCCTTTATAGATCACATAGTTTATAAGATGTAAAATGTCAAAGTTTTGGAAAATTGTACATAAATGACTTATCCAAGACTCCATTTTTAAAGGCAGTATTTGAGGAAAAAATTTATATCTATGTAGTCAATCTACATATCATTTGAATATATATATATATATATATAATTTTGCTATAGTAATGAAATGTTTGCCCATTTGAGTCTGTTCTGTCTAACATGCTATTTTCTTAACATTTTTATCGCATTTCTATCCTGATTTTCATGGGATATAAATATCCCATTTGCCCAGTAAAAAAGTGCAAATATTCAAATTATTTTGTAGACGTACACAAAATTCTCTTATTTATGGAATTTTAGAAACACATCCAAAGTTATGGAAAAAAACTTTGTAAATTATGCAAAATTTTGCTGAAATGCAATAAACATGAATCGCACCTCTAATATATGCAAAAGGCAAATTTATTTTGTTAAAATCTTGTTACCAAATATTGAATTCTGAAACTTATTTGAGTTATGCTTCATCAAAATGCTGAGAAAAATTAAGATCACAATTTCTATGTCAGTGGGAGGAAAATGTGCTCCATTAAAATCTTATTAAATTAGAATATCAATTGGCCTATCTTTCTCAGAGATCTAAAATGGTGAAAAGGGGAAAAAACAGATTAGTGAATTTAAAACTAATTGCTGCAAGAAGGAGGGGGGGGGGGAGGGGAAAAAACAGGCTCTGATATTTCTTGTGCATCATTACATAATACTTATTTAATGCAGATGTATTTGTGCTTAAAAACTTGTAATAAAATTAAACAAATTTAATTTTAGTGTCTCTCAGAGGTAAATAATATTTATATAGCATTTTTTATAAAATGGGCATATTTTTATTGTTATGTGGCAAAAAATTTGGTGGTGATACATAGATGTGGATGTTTTTCATCAAGTACTATCTCTAAAAGCGAAGCAGAAACTCGTAAAAGTCATTATGAGCAATTTCCCAAAATTTTGACATTTTATATCTCAGAAACTATATGACCTACATAGGAGAAAAGTTTAAACTTAGTGATGTTAACAAGTAAAAAAGGTTTCATAAAAAGCTGAGTTAATGGATTCATTTTAAAATATAACTGGGTGATATGACACAGGATAACCCAAATATATTTCTTGGAAACTGAAACAGAAGAAATAGTAGACATTTCTTTGAAGAAACACACACTTTACAACTTGACTGAAATGTAAACATTAACTACTTCTTTGCTCCTGAAACTGCTGCATTTCATGAGTTTCTTCGTGCTTCCGAAGAAGACTTTTGATGGAAAACTTCTTATGGCATACTCTACACTCATGAGCCTTTTCACTAATGTGCAGATGTAAATGTTGACGAAGAGTTCCTTTGTATGCAAAACTTTTCTTACAAATATGACAAACATATGGACGAGGTTTATCATGAGTCAATAAATGGTCGCGAAACAATGCTGAATCATCAAACACAGATGAGCAGGAGTGACAATTATATGGTGCACCTGAATTTGTTTGACTACCTCCAGGGGTCACTAGTCGAAAACTATTGCTAAGTTTTGCTTTCTTGGGATCTGATTGCTGCTCTTCATCTGAATCACTCACAATCTCCCACACTTCAGGTTCTGCAGGTACTGGTGGTGGTACAGGTGCAGGTGGTGGTGCAGTGACAGATTTTTTCTTAAGTGGGGGTTCTCTGACAAAACTAGTTTTTGTAAATTCAGGAATAACTTGTCGACCACCAACCACAGCAACAGGTCGAGTGGGTGTACTGATAGTCGGAGGAACACTTTGGGACTTTTCTTTTTCAGCAAGAATAGCTTTAAATCCTTCCTCATTTGTATGTTCTATCAAATGATTAGTAAGCTGAAGATCAGAAGAAAACTCTTCATCACAAATACAACAGGGTTCGGAGATGTAAGCTACTGGTGAAGATTCTTCAGCTGAATAGGCCATTTTTCTTTGGCAAAATAGACATCATATAGGAAAACTCTTCTCGGTGTTATTTCAGCAATTAAGATTGATTCTGTATTCTCTTACGCCTAGGGCAAAACAGACTACATTAAAATGTGCAGAAATATAAATGAAAATTTACTGTAAAATAACCTATTATGACATGGAATTCAATTTTGATCAAAATGTCTGAGTTTTGTTAAAAAAAATATTGACTGTATAATGCTTATATGATTATTTGACATGCTTAAGTGTGAAAGAATATTGAATTAATCTTGTAATTTGAGCCAAGCTACACAATATAACATAGAAATTGGAAGGATTTAAAGTTATTAAGTATTCAATTTAGAAACAATATTTGGTACTTCCTTATTATAGTGGCCCCTGCAATTATGATTATGCCAAGGTCGCAGTTACGATTTCACTAAGGTCCAAAAAAGCAATATAACCATAATACAAACACATGCTATTTCTTTAGGACTGCAACAATTTTAGATTTTACAACCTACCTTGGTGATACATCTGGGTCGCTTGGCGATTGATTGATCCTCGGGGGCTGCTATAATAAGGAAGTACCCAATATTTTCACAGGAACTCTCAATAATTTAAACAAATTAAGAGAGTGTTGTTATAAATATTTATCAATTATATAAACAGGGCTGCAACTCAATTCCAGCAGTAAAAAAAGTTGAAAAGGTAACCAAAATTATTAAAAAAAGTAACCTATTCTATTGCGCAAAAGGCAATTAAAAAGTGACACTTTTTGTGCTTTAAAATGTCTAAAAACTAAGGTTATGATAAAATGTAGTAAACAAATCAACTGATCAATTTATTTGTTTAAAATGTACATGTGATGGTCACAATAATATTATAGTAATAAAATGATAGCATTATATATATATAGCTATTATTATTATTAATGGCTTCTTCATTATCCCCTATATCCATCTGATTCGCCCACTTTATTTCTATCCTATTTCTAAAACAATTTTATATATTTATACATCATGAATAGGAAAAATAATTTAATTATAAAAATATAGGGAAAACATGTGACAAATGCAGTTTGTTTATTAAGAAAAACACACTCAAATTATTTATTTATTATGGAAAAGGTAGGTAATTATGAAAATTATTTTGCATGAGTTCCGCTTCGTTATACTTTAGAGTTTTCTTAATAATCATACATGAATAGGAAAAAATAATATAACTACAAAAATAATGAAATGAACAAGTTTAATGACAAATGTGGTTTGTTTATTTAATTAGTAGCAATACACTAAAAATATTTATTTTATCCGGAAAAAGTTGGTAACAAGACGTGTCTTCTTATATAAATTAGTTCTACGCTATTTTACAAACAAGACTTTCCTCTTCTTTTACAACTACCATTCCTTCAAAAGTTGCTTTAGCAAGTTTTGCTTCCCCAAGATAATTTATAATCAAAGCTTTCTTTAACTTTGAATGTGCTTCTTTAAAAAGCTTGTCGCTAGTTTTCTTCTCATTCTGATCTTTTCTAATTCGCCTCAAACCTTCTAGTTTTTCAATACATTGTTTTATCTTTTTAATTTATAATTCACTTTCATCTACTATCCTGGCATACTTCTCTTCTTCAAGTACAACAGCTGCTCCATCATTTTTAACACTTTACAACAAAGTTGAAAAGTGTTTATGACTTTGTTCATTCTGTCTGTCCGTTAGCACGATAACTGCCATAAAAATGACTTAATCAAAATGAAATTTTAGTATGTTGTTCAGACGGTCTGTAGGACCTATGGGAATATAAATGAATAATATCACCCAATTAGTTTTGGATTGAACCCGGGTTGAAAAAATGAAATACATTGAGCCCTATGGGACCTAATTTTTCAAACATTTTTTAAGCAGATTTAAAATTCACAAATTGCTTCGAAAATTTTAGGTAATATTCAAATTGTTCCATAAAATAGATAAAAAAAATTCAGCGAAATATATTCAGTAATTTTTTAAATAAAAATTAAAATAATAATAACACCTCTTATATGAAGCGATCACGTGACCATGATATGAAAAGATCACGTGACCCACTTCAAAATGATGTATGGCATCCATCTTGTCTCAAAATCGTGATTTTTAAAGTTCTTTTTAATTCATATTGAGTGTTGTATCCGTTCTAAAACCACTTTATTTTTGGTTAAATTTTGTGCATCTACATACTGAAACAACGCAATTACAATAAATTTGAGTTTAAATGCTCATCCAAACTTGATTATTTCTACAACGAATCCTATTTTTCACCTATGTAAAATGTAAACAGTAAAATATGTAGAATGAGTTGTATTAGAATTGCTGTATTTCTTTAACACAAAATCATTTAGTTCATGGAGTCTGAGTAGCTGATATGAATGAAATATTCATTGATTTTACAAAGAGAAGGACGATTTTTTTCGATGAAGTTTTACGCATAGAGTTTAATTACTTGTAGCTCCATGGTCTTAATTTTCAAATAAAATAAATTATTATAGTATTGTGATGAATGACATGAATGGGAAATTATTTATGAATGAAATGCTGCTTTTACAGAGAGAGCCAGGAGTGTTATTTTTTCTATGACATCATTTGAATGAATTTCAGTTGTTTTCGATGAAGTTTTCAAATATAATAAATTATCGTAGTATTATGATAATTCTAAAATTATTACCGAGGAATGTATCACATTTTAGAGATATTTAAACCAGGCAATTTATATTTCAATGCCGTCATTTGAATGAAGTTCATTTTTTTTTATGAAGGTTTAAGTTTTCAAATATAATAAATTAATGTAGTATTGTGATAAGTTTTTAAATATTACCGAGGAATGTATTGCATTTTAGACATGTTTAAATAAAATTGCACTGAAGTTGGAAAGTGTTTCATAATCAATGCTTTAAGCATGATTGATCTTTCTTGTATTTTCTAGATGTACCATGTAGGAAGAGTGGGCGGATTTTGCCAAAGTCAGTAATTCCCTGGTGATTGGGATTAATTCTGGTTTGTTTCCATAGATTTTTAAAGCACCACTCCCATAAGACAGAGTCAAACATACCTTTATTAATTCTATAACATTTATTACTTCTTCAGCATGCTACAAGAAAATTTGAGATCAATGTATGTTTTCCAGTACTTATCAAATGGGCAATTTTTACAATATCCATAATGCTATGATTTGAATTCTTTTCCTTAGGCTGCGGGAAACACATGTGTTTAAGAAAAGATGTAGTGAAATTTAATCCCCATAATTTAATTCAATTAGAATAAAAATAATGACCTTAGTAACAGGTGATTATTTTCGGCACATCACATAGCGGGTAATGTTTCTTGCTGTTTATTCTTAAAAAAGTAATGCAAAGTAACTTTAAATTAAAAATGTAACCAAATAGTGACTTTAAAGTAAAAAGTAACTAACAGTTGAAAAAGTAACCCATTGGCAGCCTGTATAAAGTAATAAAACTAGAAAAATTCATAATTTAATAATTAGTATAAATTCCCCACCCTGTTGTCCACAGACCTTTGAGGGACCATTACAACAGGTGTATTTTTCGGATATGCTATGTACATGATGAAATGAATATTCATAAAACAATTATTATTTCATATAAAACAGTAATATGTATTTATTATATACTGCTTTTTACACATTGAGTCATTGCACTGACCTGTCATGTTGGCATATCTGACTTTTTTATGTCAATATATACATTTCTGTATGTACATTAACACCATGTTTGCACTAATACTCTTATTTCATTACACAACTGGGCATTTCACAGTAAGAGAATGCACTTTCCCTCTATGCAACAATTCTGTGTGGCTCAAAATCTAAAACCTGTAAATCTAGAGCTGCAGATTAGCACTGGCCACTAAACAGTACTTTGACAAGTAACTTTTCAAAAATGGCCAGTACGAAAATGTACAACACTCGACAAAACTGGCAAATAATTTTTTTTACTTGGCAAATTCGGATGATAGCAAAATCAAAAAGTCCTCATTTTTAAATTGTATTATTCACTGGTGGCCACTTTCTACAAAATTTGCATACAGCATCATGCTACTCTTATTAGATTGAAAGAAAGGACTAAAAAAAAAGTACTATTACTCAGGCTGCTGATTATAAAATATGGCTAAATGTAAAACTAACAGGAAAAGAACAAAGAAAAGAATATTAAAAATCAAAATCTAAGTGATAGATCTAATCTTGAAATTAAAGTATTTCAGTGTGCAATTTTAATATGGTTCAAGTATGAATGTTGTTAATTGTTAATGAAAATGATGGCACATAAGGCTAGGAATGAAATATAGTTGAATGGTTTTTAGGATTCATATTCAAACTCGGTAATGAAATTCCCTGAGTTTTTAAAAAGAATTTTCACGAACATTCGTAGTCTGAATCATGACATTTTGCAATATGTATTACAATTTTAGTGAAATAAATTTAGTAACACAGAAAATTTAACATGAAAAATTATTCACTTTGATAATAAAAACATAAAATCAAATTTTGCAAATCAAAACTTTGGTTTCAATTACAATTAAGATCAAAGAATAGTTTATTTAAAGAAATTGAAGTTCTATGCAAGTAGAAGTGGCTTTCCCGCCACTATAATTCAAAATATATATATTTCCCGCCACTATAATTTGCATATAAGTCAAAAATTCTAATTTTTTATAACATGCATTGGTTTAAGAAATTTATGGTCTTTGTTATGGGAAAAGCACGTAAGTCAGTTGGGCTTTTAAGATGTTCAAAAAAGGAAAACCTTAAAACACCTTAGACTTTACAGGGATACCAGTGGGGTAATAAAATATAAATTACAAAAAATTATTATTTAGCTTATAAATATATAACGAACTCCATAAAAATTTAGTCTGTTTTCTGAAAATTAAAAATTTAAATTTAAAAACAGTTCTTCTAAAAGTATAAAAATTTTCATTATTCAATATTTCAAAATCCTTGTTCTTGACTTAAGTGATTTTTCCCGTCTGCTCTAGATCCGAAGATTGAGAAAATCTATGAATGCATGCAGACCCTGCACCTCTCTAAATAAATACCACTGTTTACTGTACAACCAACCATCTAAAAAAAACCGTACCTTACATTTAATTTAAATTTGTATTAAAGAATCCTTTTTAAAAACAGATTAAACCTTTCAAGATGGCAAATAAAGGCATATTCCAGTCTTGAAAAGAATTTCCCAGGCTTTTAAAGAATTTCTGTAATTTTTCATGTGTACCCCCCCCCCCCCCCCCAAGACCTTGAGGTAAATTTTCTGCTTATTCCAGGTTTTTCCTGTACTCCTCAAGGCATAAGAAACCCTGGTTTTTAAAAGGCTTTCAGAAAAAATGAACATTGACTAAATTTTGAGGATGTTCTACCCACATGTGAAAAATGAAGCTTAGGAGAGTGATGGCCTAGTAGCATATTACTCAAGCCATCAAAGAAGTAGCATATTACTAAAAAGAAATACAGGTAGTCGGATGTTATTTATTCAGTTTTCAATCATTATAATGTGATAGTCATAGGACGCACTGAGGCTGCATAGTCAGAGAATGTGACAATTTTTAAAGTGATAGCTACTAGTTCTCAAAGCGATCAAGGATATAGAATCAAAGATAAAACACCGATGACCTCTGATAATCAGTGACAATGAACAACTGATGCATGAAATACCCATGGAGGCAGTTCCGTATTTCTTTAGAAGCGGAAGAAACATTAGCTTTGGGCAGCAGATTTCCTAGAGGCGGCAAAGTTTAATTTAAAACCAAGCACCAAAAACGTGATGATAAAAGGATAAATATTCATATTTGATCAGTTTTTCAATCCAAAACACTGGAAGGATTGCATTATAAGTCTTGCACTATTTACATCCATGACCATACAGATGGTCTGAATCTGGAATATGATTAATTCCCAGATCAAGTTTAACACGATGATTAAAACATTATTTTAGATGCTGTGCTCGGACTGCATCGCAATACGAACTGTAAATACTATTAGGGAAATTGTAAAATATTTCTATATTATTGCAAGATTATACAGTTTTGTTTTTACAATGTGAAAGTAAATTCAAGACTTTTTTTAGTTCTATCAATCAAAATTTCTATATAGGGTACACACACAGAATCTGAAATAAACAGTGAAATAAAAATAAATTTTAGGATGGCAAAAATTTCCTGTGCTTCTAGTGTCAGTGTAGACACTGATTCGACACTGCCTGCGGGATTACCTTACACCTTTCTGGTAGGTCGGACGGTCTGGGTTTCAACAACAACAACTGCCTGCGGGATGGAACGTAAAGCGTTTCAAATATTCCTAGAAGACCTCTGTTAACCAGAGATATCAGACAACTGCAGGGGATCACACTGCCATTGCCACATTTTGCAAAACAAAATTTAATTCGGAAATTGAAAAGATGATTTGGCAATTATGAGTTCTGCTAATGACAAATTCAAACTCCCTAGCAGATATGGGCGCTAAATTCCTAAGTCATCTGTGCCAGTGTATCTGTCAAATTTGAAAATCCTGATATACTGCTCATGATATACTAGAAAATCGTAATGTATACTTTTTAAAAACAATGATCTCTGGAATTTGAGTATTTATAAATTAAAGCAATTTTTTTAAATGGAAAGTTAAAATCTGACGAATATAAACTCCATTTATTGAAAAAAAAAAATTCATATTTGCAATAACAAAAATAATCGTGAAAAGTAACGAAATAATTACACAATTTAAACCATTAACCGAAATTATGAACACTTCTAATTACACTTTTTAATACTATGAGATATGGTTTCCAATAGAAATTTAGAACTACATACGTAGAATGTAGCATCATTCACACATACGCTACAAAATTCAAAATCGGAACTCTATTCTTATACATTCAACAACTTGAGTGATATTCATATATTTGTTTTAATGGTATTCAACAGAAAACTAAAATGAGTAATCGCTAATAAAATGCTTTCTTACATGATATTTTGAAAGAATTTATACATCTCAGTTAAGCCTATCAGAACAGTTAATAATAATTTGCATTATTCACAAAATAAGATGCAGAAAGTACTCACCGTTTGCACAACAAAATTTGTATTCTATTCTATGACAATATTTTCTAAATTAATAACGTTGAGATAATATAAACAATTGTCAAACAACAAATTCTATTTTTCAAAATATCAGGAAATATCGATTACAGTTACAGTTACAATTTAAAATCACGTTAGGCATTATCATTGGTTATCCCACGGTGATACTGGCATTTTTTAAATCCTAATAAAGTTTCATGTGACGTCATTTCGCGATTCCACTGCACGGCATCCATGATTGTTGTCAAATATTAGTTTACATATTACAGACGATTTTTTGAAATTTACAATCATTCACTACATAATTTTAGTAGAATATATCTAAATTTATCTTTCCTTAAGATTATTTAGCACAAATATTGATAAAAAGATTTGTTTTAAAGACTTAAATTTAATATTGCAGCTACAAGCATATATGCACAATATGTGCTTTTGGAAGTTTACTAAAGAAATTGGGTAAATTGAATTTAAAATTATTTTCTTTACATCTTCCCTTGTATTAGAAGATCTTATTGTAATCATATCTATGCCATCAAAGTTTGTTTATTTAATTGTGCTATGTTTATTTCATGCACTTAAAACACCCATGTTGCAAGAATTTTCTTAGTACTATATTGAGTTATAAACTTGTACAGTAAAGGTGTCGAAAGCCCAGACCATTCGGCTCGTCCAAGGACTTAGAGCAGCAACAGTAAAGGTGTGTACAGACGCTCAGTGAATGCTTGTCAAAGATGTCGATTCTCAGAATTGTGCTTTGTCCGCACTGTCACACATATTTGACGTCTTATGATAATGAGCTAGCTTCCTTTCATATCCGGTAGATGGCGCTATTGTACTTGTTTGCTAATTTTGTTTGTTTTAAATCAAGAAAATGAAAAGAAATTAAAAGTGTCTCAAATAGTTACAATCAGTGGCTTATCCTGACTCTAAAAAGTGTGGGGTGGGGGGCAACTGTTTAACATTTGCTTATGCCAGGGTTATTTTAAATGAAAAATACGCATAACAAAGCCTTGAAAAGTGGGGGGGGGGGGGGGGCAAGCATACGCTACTGATTACAATGACTGTTAACAATATATAATTAATTCATATATATTGTTTTATAATTATTATTTAATTTTGTTTTATTGTCAGTAGAGTACTCAATCGATTAGAACCTGCTGATTATTTTTTTTATTTGTGCAAAGGTATCTGTAGTTATATATGGCTAAACAAGCAAATATTAAAGCTGCTTGAGCAAAAGAACTAAAAACTGTTTTAAGGTTGACAATTACATCAAAATTATAATTTATATATATGTTTTGTTTTCTTAACATTTTACTTTTTTAAATAAATATAAAAAAAAATATGGTACTTTTGATTCATTCTGTATTCTCCATTTCACATAAATGTTCTCTAATATATAAAAGGAAAAACATAACTATATCTTGAACCATAAGATGGATTTTGATAATTTAACTCTGCAGCAAAGTACAGAATAAGGAGGACTAAAAACCTCTTCCGATCTCATACCAGGGTTGTGGAATCTGAGTCGGTAACAGTTTGGGTAAAGTTATTAACAAAATACTAACTTGGGCTAAAAAAAACATTTAAAAATTCTAATTGTTTAGTCGTTTTTAGGCAATAAATTATGAAACTTCAAATGCTTTACAAATTAAAAAAAGTATGAAAAGTAATGTTATTAATTTCATGAAGCATGTTTAAAGCAAAATAATTAAATATAAAATGTTAGCGGAGTAAATTTCCATTCAATGAACACTTTTTTTATGTATAAATGCAAAAAAATATTTTAGAAATTATGCACGATATCACACATGAATGAAAGTACTTTTAATCAAAAACAAATTAACATCATTGTTTAGTAGTTATGAACTGTTCTTAAAATATTATAACATAAATATATAATATACTATAATTAATAACATAATAACAGTTCATTCACATTATAAAAACAGATCTACACAACCTGAACATAACCCATTCTTTTTTGTTTTATTATGCCATGACAAATAATCAAAATATGCATGCAAATCAAAATATACATGCAAATCAAAATATACATGTAAAAATATGCATGCAATACCAAGATACAAATGTTTTACATACAATTACTTACTTGACACATTCTTAAAAATATGCTATTTCACTTCTTCACCTATATCATAATCTAAATCATGCACATGCAAAACATCAAAATACTAAAATTACTACATGAAGCTACTTACATGCCACACTGTACATAAAATCACACATTTTTCAAATCTGCGAGACAAGAAAAATATCCTTAAAAGTTTTCAGGGAAAAAAAAAGAACACTAGAAAGATTGCTGACATTTTATATAAGCAGCATAATTCTCTAGTAATTATTATCATTGTATGACAGTAGTGGAAAAAACCGAACCATAGTTTAGAAATCTCATTGTACAATCCAAGTATTAAACTGAAATTAAAAGAAACACAGAAAGGGTACATAGAATAATACTCAATTCATGAAATAAATGCAGGGCTGGCTGCACATTCCAATGAATAAACAATATACACTCTTGTTAGAAAACATACAGTTCTTATAATTATTCATCAGAAACATGCAAAATTGTTAGAATCTATGCAATCTATTAAAAACATGCCATTTCAATTCTTAAGTTCCAACTTAGTCTGAATTATAAACATGCAAAATATCAAGATGCTAAAATTATTACATGAAACTACTTACGTAAAATCAAACATTCTTCAATTCTGTAAGATGAGAAAAATAGCCTTGAAGATTTTCAGCCAAAAAACCACTAGGAAGATTGTTGACATTTTATAAGCAGCATAACTGTCTAGTGATTATTTAGCTTTATATGACTGTAGTGGAAGACACCGTAAATATACTTTATAAATTCCATTGTACAATCCAAACATTAAACTGAAATTAAAAGATACACAGAATGGGTACATAGAATAATACTCAATTCATGAAATAAATGCAGGGTTGCACATTGAAATCAACAAAAAAGTACACTCTTGTTAGAAAACATACAGTTCTGTTAATTATTTCCACGAAACATGCAAAATTGTTAGAATTCATGCAATCTACTAAAAACATGCTATTTCAATTCTTGAGCTCTAACTTAGACTAAGTTATAAACAAGCAAAATATCAAGATGATAAAATTATTACATGCAACTACTTACGTAAGAGCAAATAATTTCCAATTCTGTGAAACGAAAAATATATCCTTGAAGATGTTCAGTCAAAAAACACTAGGAAGATTGCTGACATTTTATAAGCAGCATAACTCGCTAGTGATTACACTTTATAAAACTGAAATTAAAAGATACACAGAAAGGGAATATAGAATAATACTCAATTCATGGAATAAATGCAGGGTTGCACATTGAAATCAACAATGAATGAATTAAAAAATTACACAAAAGAAAAGGACTAAAAATAACAAAACATACGGTCAAAAATATATATACGCGACGCAGAACGATATGATGAATACGGATGTAAATCCAAAATGGTAATATGTTCGTGATTGGTCAATACAAATGTCAATCATGCTGACTCCTCTCCTCAATGTTTGGCGAAAAAGTAGGACGCTGCTCTACAAGAAAAATGTTTGATCTCACACTTTGACAAACACGTCAAACACGTGTTCAGATGATCAAAAATCAGTGATCAAACCTTTTTGACAAACATTCACTGATCGTCTGTACGCAGCTTTATATAGCAGCTGACTCATTTATATAAAAAAAGGTGGGTTGTTCTTTTGCTGCATTAGTTATTACTGAAGATATGCCAGGGAAAACAGGCATATTTATGTATAATATATGTTAACTTCGTAGAAGTGATCTATTTGTTTTTTCATGGGTACATATTTCCATTGAATATTATTCTTGCATAATTATTGATATACCACATAAAGCTAGCCATCGTAGGCTGAAAATTGTTTAAATTTGTTCTTAACTGGCATTGACCTCCCCCAGACCTCGAAAGCTTTTCTTGACATCCTTAAATTTTTTAAGGAAGTAGAAAAACACTTCGATCTGAGCAACTTACAGGATATACTAAACAGCATTCTCACAATCATAACATCAGAATATGATTCCATGGCTAAACTTTTTTCTATCATTAAGATGGTAGCAGAAATCAAAAAACCCCAACCCACCCAGATCTAACTTGTTCAGGGACTGCAGTTGGTACATCAGAGTACTGCCACTACCTCCACGCGCTTCTTCTTCTGCACGTGCCATCGCCACGGATTTCACAAAGTGCATCTCCAGTCCGTTTTCAGGACCTATCTGACGCCCCGCCCATCTGGGGCGCTCTTATGGACAGACTTCTACAATCCAGCTAATGTCAAAGAATCAGCACAACTAAAGAGGATATCGAGGACAAAGACGCCTTCGGCGTCAGGTGCCTCATGACTTTTCGATACAACGCGGAGTTCTTAACTGCAATAAACCAAATCACACAATAACTTGTATAAAGTCTGCAAATTAAGCTTTATTTACTGCAATTTTGTCTTCGATAAGAAATAACAAACAGATTATGCAATGCTATTTATATTAAACTGGTGAGTGAAAAGCTTTTTAGGGGAGTAAACTCTGAATTGTAATTTCTTGCCATGCATATAGATTATGAAACTAGGGAAAGTAAAACAACTTGCTTGTAGTGAACATTTTGTACTGCAAAGTGCAGTCGGTGAAATTCATTTATAATTCTGGGGCTTTTTCTATATTTTTAAATCTATATAGCAAAATAGAAAAGTATATATTTTTTCTGATGAATACATATTTAGTATTTGAAAAAAGAAATTAGGTAATATGGAAATTTGTTACAATTGCTGTGTAAAATTGTTTATACAAGCATCTTTTCATAACTGTATATATGTCGTACAAAGGATGTAAAAGTTTGAGCTTTAATACATAAGGAAAGTATTGTGACTGGAATCAAATATGTGAATACTCTTCTTTTGATTTACACACGCTTAGCATCACTGAACTATACACGCTTCTTTCGCGTAGCACACGTAAAAATTCTCAAAACACCCTTTTCCATGAGTCGCGACGTAAATTAGGTCATAAAATCAAATAAAATCTTCATTAAAAAAGTGTTAAAAAATATATCGCAAGGAACTTAATGTTCCATAGGATACATCGGGTGGAACACAAGTTCCATTCGAAAAGTGAACGACGCGCTTCTCGCGCGAACTGAAAACGCGGAATTTCAACAAAAAACTCAAACTGAAAAATTCCGCGAGCGTATTTATACGTGCGGAAATCAAGAGAGTTTAGAAAAACAGCAGTAATTAAAATACCGAAATTAGAATTGCCAAAATTAAAGTTCAAAACTCTTATAGCAGACGATCCGGGAAAACGCGAACCAATTAAAATAATTCACGAATTCCGAAGAGACACGAAAATCACTTAGGCGTCGCATCAATCACGGTAAAAAGCGTGCAAAACCAAGATTCCAAGATGACCGCAACTGAAATTTTTGAAACGTACTGAACATGGAAATAACTGGACATTATGGAACAAACTGAATTTCTAACCAAAATGGGAAAATGATGCATCAAATTAAAGGGAATTTTAAGGGGAATCAAATAAATAATTATTTTTCATAAATTTACAAATCAAAAGTAATATTAATTTAGGGAATGGAACATTTTTAATTAAGAATATTATAAAGAAAATTAATTTAGAAGATTAGAAATATTCTATTTAAAGAATAAATGGAAAAACAAATAAATATTATTTAAAAACTACCAAATTAAGAATATTGAGCTAGGGAAAAATAAATTAAAGTAAATTTCAAACCCCAAATCATATAAATTCTAAAGCAACCCAACACTCTACACAAAAGGATTTTTCCTCCTTTAACTTAGGATAATCCTTAATAAATCGTGCAGCTATGCCTGACAGTTTTAATTTTAAAACCAAGACCTTGTCTGATTTAGACCAATTTGCATGGTCGGCTAGCATTTTTATTCTTCAATGGGAGGCCAGATTCCTCTCTAGAAAACACTGGGATTGAATCCAAAAATTCTCTTATTGAAGAGACTGTTTTAAAATTTCTCATTTCATTATACTATTTAGAAGAATCCATATTTAATCCCTGCTCAATTAAATCATTTTGTTTAATATTAACATCTGAATCAGTATTTTTGTCACAAACAGAATTTAAATCATCAGAGATTGCCTCAGTGTTTACTTTAGAAGGTAAATTTCTTTTTAATAAAGATAACCAAGTTTTCTTGGTACTAGCAACTTGACTTCTGGAATCTAAATCCCAATACTTACCATCATTTGAATTAGTATAAAAAGAAGGAAGTGGCTCTTTTCCATGTGAGAGCATAGCATACAATAAGGTTTCAAAAGGTTTATCCTTAGAGCCATCCCCAGTTTCATCAGAACCGAAAACAGATACATATATACAGTTAATTTTCCCAACTTCATCCATAACTGTAATAAAATTGAAAGCATAACACTACTAATAAATATTATTAAACATGAGAGCAATTTCTAGACTGGTACACGGCACTAGAATCTGTTGTGTTAAAGGGAGACATAATAATTAGTTTAAAGAAAATTAGTTTATTAAATTGAAACTTCAAATTAATTCAAAGAACAAATTACAAAAACTCTGCTCACAGGCAGGCAAATCAGAAAGAATTAACAAGTTTAAATTAAATTTATCACAGACATTAGAATTTTAGAATTTATCAGCCTATTTAAAATTAAAGAATCTGTATAAAAACTTTAGAAAAATCTGTTTAAATCCCATCATAAAATATTAACAATAGAATATTAAATTAAAAAAAATTAAGAATTTTCCCAGGCTCTAATACATTTAGAAAGGTTTAGAAAATTGTTCTCTCAGAAATAAAACTTTAGAATTTTAAATTTAAAGAATAAAATTTAAATCATACATTTCAGATATTAAGAATTCATATATTCAGAATTTAAGAAATTAAGAGTTTAAAACAATATTTATATTCATCCAACCGAGTCATCATATAGCATTACAGGGTGGAGATAGATGGCAAAAACCGGAGTTTCACTGGGATGACACAGAATTATCCAGACTGGTTTTCTTGGGATCACCATACTTTATTCTGGAGAAGATTCAGTTGAATGGCCTAACATCTACAACGGAAACGCTTGGATCTTCTTAAAACAGCCGGAAGAAAACTCCAGAGACGCTTCTTTCGCGTAGCACACGTAAAAATTCTCAAAACACCTTTTTCCATGAGTCACGCCGTAAATTAGGTCATAAAATCAAATAAAACCTTCATTTAAAAAAATATCGTAAGGAACTTAATGTTCCATAATAATGTTCCATCGCGTGAAACACAAGTTCATTCGAAAAGTGAACGACGCGCATCTCGCGCGAACTGAAAACGTGGAATTTCAACAAAAAACTCAAACTGAAAAATTTCGCGAGCGTATTTACACGTGTGGAAATCGAGAGAGTTTAAAAAAACAGCAGCAATTAAAATCAGCTTACCGAAATTATAATTGCCAAAATTAAAGCTCAAAACTCCTATAGCAGACGATCCGGGCAAACACGAACCAATTAAAATAATTCACGAATTCCGAAGAGGCACGAAAATCACTTAGGCGTCGCATCAATCACGGTAAAAAGCGTGCAAAACCAAGATTCCAAGATGGCCGCAACTTAAATTTTTGAAATGCACTGAACATAGAAATAACTAGACACTATGGAACAAACTGAATTTCTAACCAAAATGGAAAATGATGCATCAAATTAAAAGGAATTTTAAGGGGAATCAAATGAATAAATATTTTTTTAAAATTAACAAACCAAAATTAATATAAATTTAGGGAATTGGATATTTTTAATTAAGAATATTATAAAGAAAATCAATTTAGAAGATTAGAAATATCCTATTTAAAGAATAAATGGAAAAAACAAATAAATATTATTTAAATATTACCAAATTGAGAATATTGAGCCCGGGAAAAATAAATAAAAGTAAATTTCAAACCCCAAAATTACATAAATTCTAAAGCAGCCCAACATAGACATGTTTATCGACTCTAATTTGGATTTTAAATATGTAATTTGAGCATAGCACATTCACATTAAACTGAATCTGACTTTCTTTTTAAACTATCCAAATTATCCCAGTGTACTTAATTTAGAGTTAATTGGATAAATTCGAAACTCTCTCTCTGCTGTAATGCATAGAATTATGGAGTGTACTTAGACATTACAACATAGTACAAAATGTGCATACATGTACAACAAGCGTAAATTTTTCAAAAACATTACAAAGTTGTTTTTACATTCATGTAATAAGCTACTTCTGACCTAATTTGGGTTGTGTAGAGAGACCAATAGGAAAGAAACGCCAATGTGTTTTCTTGCCTTGTAATAGGTACCCACGAAATTGTATATATTTTCATTTTAACTAAAAAGTATTGAAAGTAAAAAAATTCATATATTTTTTGTATATCCTCTACATCTTTACACAAGAAAATTCTAACATTATGTATAATATTTTGAAATTCATACTTTTAACACATAACCATCAAATTACAAAATATGTCATATTATATTTCATTAAAATATCCTTTGAAATTTCTACGCCAATTTTAAGTTAGGAGTTTTAAACATCCTAATTAAAAGTTGTACACAGATTTTTAAATTTTAAAATCCCTATATCCTTAAATCACAATTAAATTTGCTGATGAAAGATAAATATATATACAGGGTTCGGAGCAAAAGTAAAACGCTATAAAAAAAATATCTATGGGTCAGAGAGACATGCGGTTGGCAGATTAATATCCACTGTGGTGGGGGATTTTGTATGGCATGAAAAAAATAGTTCAAAATCTCGACACTAGGGGAAGCTGTTGCAAAGAAAACAATACGAGGTAATAATTGTGAAATGAGATATTTTATTTCAGCAAGATTTACAGCTGCAAGTGCTCAATGTGTCCACCACCATATTCCAGTACTGAGTGCAGTCGCGGTATTACGGCTGATACAGCATGAAACAGCATATCAACGGGAATGGCTGTTAACACTTGCCGTAAGGCGTCTTTCAGTGCTGATAAAGACTGGGAATTTCCTCTATAGACCCGTGATTTTAGGTATCCCCACAACCAGAAATCACAGGGTGTGAGATCTGGGGATCTCTCAGGCCATTCATGTGTGCTATGCCTGCTCAGTAGGCGATCGGTGTCAAACGTTGACCGTAGCAACTCCATCACTTGACGTGCCGTGTGGGGTGGTATTCAATAATATTTTTGTCTGATCATAATTTTGCGTTGCGTGAGCGATATGCATAAGTCACCTACATGGCCTTTATCTGCAGCAGCGCCCCCTAGTGTCGAGATTTTAAACTATTTTTTTTCATGCCATACAAAATTCCCCCACCACGATGAATATTAATCTGCAAACCGCATGTCTCTCCGACCCATAGATTTTTTTTTATAGCGCTTTACTTTTGCTTCGAACTTTTGAATCATCCTGTATATAAAGTGGACTCTTGTTAAGACGGCACTTGTTTAAGATGGATTTCACGTTATTATGTACAAATATGGAATCCCCGATTTAGGTCTATGGACGTTGCATGTTATAAACAATGCTGAATATATTCATTTATTCGTTAAGATAGACAAAATTTATTTCATTTTTCAATCAATAGAAGATGTTCCGAACATACATTCCGAGGAATTGACTAAAGTTGAGAATGACTTACAAATATAGTGTTTATCCAGAAGAAACACTAAAGATTACGTTTTAAAAATACTAACATTAACGTACAACTACATTTTGTTTATGCTTTGGACGTTAATATTTGTTCATATTTACCTCATTATCAGCGGCGGCTCGTGAGCGACATGTAGAGGGAGGCGCTCATCTATGTATTTATGTATATATATTCCTCAGTTTGTGCCAACTACGTCGTTTAGACTTCGAGTTCGTCCGGCACTGATAAATTGGTTCCTGCATTACATCGAAACAGCCGTATGCCAAATTATTATTTTACTTGCGCTGATATACGTTGTGCAAGTTTCCTTGAAATGAATATTGCAACCATGGAAATTATTTGAATACATTTCTAAATAAATTTGTATCAAATTTGTAAAAATTAAATACTCTCAGTCGTATACATGTGCAGTATTTTTTTATGATTAGCGCAAATGTTTTTACACCCAAAATGCACACAATTTTTCTCATATACACTCTACGGCTAATAGTTTTGTACCTGATCGTCCTTGTAACCCAAACAGTAACATAATTAGAGAGCGAAAACCAACTAAATCTACGGCCGTTTATATGCAGAAACAAAGGAACTATATTTAATACAAGAATTAATTTGGAATTTACAGGGAATTATGCTTTATGCTTATCTCTGTTCGTCTTTAAAATGATACTAGCGAGTTATGCCTGCTAGCAGTCACTATATATAGCATTCGATTTTTATAACAATAAGTAGTTAGCTCGTTGCGCGGGTGCAGCAAAAGTGGATCAAAGTTTAGAGTGAGCAGATCGAGTGGGTCCATTGTAGAGTAGAAAATACAGTGTGAAAATTGCATCAGAATCGGAGCAAAAGTCACTAAGATAGATAAAAATGTAAATATGAAAAAGAGGAGGGTCTCCCCTCTTCCACCACGGTTGTTTCATATTACATAATAACAGACGATATTTGTGTATCGATGTGTGTGTAAGGTCTGTAGCGGAAAATGTAAACATCGTACGGCCTTGAAATGTTGTACACGGATATTTCAGGAACAAAGGCGATACATTTTTTGTAAAACTGAAATATGAAATTGAGCCTACTTAAAGTAAAAGTTACGCCCAGGTGGTTGACATAATAAGGTTGTATATCTAAGTGATTGCCACCAGAAAAATCTAAATCGCTCAATTAGAATGAGAAATAAGAAATTCGGGGGGGGGGGGGCTAACCGAATTGAAAGCTACGCCAGGGAGATGACACAATAAATATGTATATCCAGTTCACATATACAAATGGTGCCGGGACTATGGCCACCAGTGGAATCAAAATCGGTCAATTAGGAACCGAGATGTAAAATTAGAGGGGGACTACTTAAAGTAAATGTTGTGCCTAGTGGATTGATACGAAAGATATTTATATTAAAATGGTATAAAGACTGTAGTTACCAGAAAATTCAAAATCGCCCAATTTAGGAACCAAGATGTAAAACCGTGCGGGCTAGTTAAACTAAAAGTTACGCTCAGGGGGGTTTGAATAAAAAAAATATGCATGTCCAGGCGATACACGTATAGATAGTGCAGAGACTATAGCCACCAGTAGATTCAAAATCGCTTAATTAGGAAGCGAGATAAGAAATTTTAGGACTTCCACAAGTAAAATTTACGTCTAGGCAGTATCGGAGCAATATTGGTCTTCAATGATATTAGAAGAAAATTGGCCTCTCATGGAAAAAGGGTTGCCATTGCCTCAAGAGGTGGGACTTCTTGGAAGAATAGGGAAATTTTTATAATGAGAAGATTGTGGATCTCGTTAAGGCAGTAATATCTGCACATGGTTCAATCTGACCTCTTATGGACACGACACCAACCAACCACCAATGAAATTAGAAGCAAAACCAGGGGGGATTGAGTAGTGGCCGGTGAAGGGGGGGGGGGGGGGAGATTTTAAGTAAAACGACGTCAGATCAAAGAATCAAGTATCTGGTTGAAAATTGTTTTTTAATATTCTTTAACAAATATTTATAATTTTTTCAATCTTTAATGTTAAATAGCTGAAAAAGTAAGACAGCTGAGTAAATCAAGAGACCCACCCCCTCAGACAACACATTTCTGAAAGTGTCGCTAAAAATATCCACGGGTATGCCACAAATACAATTCTCGTGGCTTTTAAACAATTAAGAGGTCAAATGCATTGAAATTCGTCACAAAGTATAGAATTACCCTAAATCAGAAATGATCCCCTTTCCGAAGGATAGAACCACCCAACATCAGAAATGACCCCCCCCCCCCCCTCCCCACCGGACGCTTACGGAGCGAAACAGTTTCAGTAATACGGATGGGTGGGTCAAAACTAAACTGACGCCCCAAACAATGCATTTTTCTACCGAAGGCGAAGAACAGAAACCCCCAAAATACCACAAATAACCACCACTTATTCATTTAAGTAAAAAGCACGAAATATGTATCGAAACTTTTTTGAATTTCTATTTTCTGTATCTAATACTAAGCTATTTCGCCATGAACCCAAACTGAAAGAACTAGGTCAATAGAATCAATAAAATAAATCAGAATTCCATAAATACAGTAATTTATTTTTAAATATTTATTTAAACATTCAAATTTATTATTTTAAAAAGAAGAGACAGAGAAAACACACATTTATCAAGAAAAATTCGAGGCCAAATTAGCGAAACTTAGCCAATTCGAATCAGTCGTTCACAAGTTAAATGGAAGTAAGTTCCTTTCGACTCGTCCACAGTATTCGTTTCTATTTGGCGACGAGTCGCGGTAACTGCTGCGGCTCACATCGGATTGAAATATTGCAATGTCTGTTTTTTAACATTTTACAACAAAGTTGAAAAGTGTTTATGATTTTGTTCATTCTGTCTGTCTGTCTGTCTGTCCGTTAGCACGATAACTGCCGTAAAAATGACTTAATCAAAATGAAATTTTAGTATGTTGTTCAGACGGTCTGTAGGACCTATGGGAATATAAATGAATAATATCACCCAATTAGTTTTGGATTGAACCCGGGTTGAAAAAATGAAGTACATTGAGCCCTAATTTTTCAAACATTTTTTAAGCGGATTTAAAATTCGCAAATTGCTTCGAAAATTTTAGGTAATATTCAAATTATTCCATGAAATATAAAAAAAAAAAAATTCAGCGAAATATATTCAGTAGTTTTTTAAATAAAAATTAAAATAATAATTACACATCTTATATGAAACGATCACGTGACCATGATATGAAACGATTACATGACCCACTTCAAAACGATATATGGCATCCATTTTGTTTCAAAATCGTGATTTTTAAAGTTCTTTTTAATTCATATTGAGTGTTGTATCCGTCCTAAAACTATTTTATTTTTGCTTAAATTCTGTGCATCTACATACTGAAACAACGCAATGACAATATATTTGAGTTTAAATGTTCATCTAAATTTGATTATTTCTACAACTAAGCCTATTTTTCACCTATGTAAAATGTAAACAGCAAAATATGTAGAATGAGTTGTATTAGAATTGCTGTATTTTTTTAACACAAAATAATTTAGTCCATGGAGTCTGCATGGCTGATATGAATGAAATATTAATTGATTTTATAAAGAGAAGGACGATTTTTTTCGATGAAGTTTTAAGCATAGAGTTTAATTATTTGTAGCTTCATGGTCTTAAATAAAATGTTTAAATAAAATAAATTATCATAGTATTGTGATGAATGAAATGCATGGGAGAAAGTTATGAATGAAATCCTGTTTTTATAGAGAGATCCAGGCGTGTTATTTTTTCTATGACGTCATTTGAATTAATTTCAGTTGTTTTCGATGAAGTTTTCAAATATAATAAATTATCGTAGTATTATGATAATTCTAAAACTATTACCGAGGAATGTATAACATTTTAGAGATGTTTAAACCAGGCAATTTATATTTCAATGTCGTCATTTGAATGAAGTTCATTTTTTTCGATGAAGGTTTAAGTTTTCAAATATAATAAATTAATGCAGTATTGTGATAAGTTTCAAAATATTACCGAGGAATGTATTGCATTTTAGACTTGCTTCAATAAAATTGCATTGAAGTTGGAAAGTGTTTCATAATCAATGCTTTAAGCATGATTGATCTTTCTTGTTTAACTCTTAATTTCTATTGCCGTTATATTAACATACCGTTCATTCTATCAGCCAGAGGCGATAAAGGGGCGCGGCCTCATTAAAAATCCCTTATCTTTCCCTGTAATGCAGTATTTTCCCCTATAGACTTAATTTAGTATGCAAAGAGCATAAGAGACTCTTCCAAAGTTTTAGTGCTGCCATCTAGTGACAATTTCATCACTTATTTCCAATAATTCGAATTTTAGTTGAAATAAAATTCAGATAATTTCCTTAAAAATTTTAATTAACTTATATAACTAAAATAATTTGAAGTGCTTGATCAAGAGGGTCCGCGCGGCTCCGCGGTCCCTCTGAATAGCCGCCCCTGCTCATTATACATATCAAAAAATGTTTTGAATAAATTGTTCTGTCTTTTTTTAAGGTTGTATCTTTCAATGTACCTATAAATTTGAGGATAACAAGCTTTCATTACCGTTTTGCAATTTTATTACTATTTTACTTCAGATTTATGGACTCACGCTAATACGTACAATACATGTTGGTCCTTGACTATCCTTAGTAGTGGGGAAAGGCGTTGCAACAGCTGCGGAGAAATGCGGAACGCGGAGCAAAATCGTCTCCGGGAGGGAATGTCGTAATCTTGGACGAGAGGGTAAAAGGGGGAAATAGAAAAATTGAGGGGTTTTTCAGTGTTAGAAACTTTTCTTCGGGTGGCAACGACAGTGTCATCTTCTACGAGGGTATTGTTTCCGTCTAATGAATTTTTTTAATGAGGTAAAGAGGGGGTGGAAAGAAACATTTTGAAGGATGGCAACACCTGGGATTGACCAACAATTGCGGAGCAGTACCCTAGTGTCTCCTAGTGGCGGAAAGCGAACTATTCGGGATGGAACTTAGATATTTTTTTTGTTTGGGTTGCAATGGTAACCTAGGAGATAGAAACACTTTTGAGGATGGCAACACCTGGGGTTCACCAACGGTTGCGGAGTAGCACCCCAGTGCCCCTAGTTACGGAAAGAGGAACTATTGAGGACGGAACTTAGACATGTTTTTGTTTGGGTTGCCATAGCAATACCTGGGGGAAAGAAACTTTTATAGGGTTGGCAACACCTGGGATTCACCAACAGTTGAGGAACAGCGCCCCGTAGCGGCTGAAAGGAGAACTATTCAGGATGGAGATTTTTTCTTACTTAAATTATGTTTGTAGTATCGAATATCCTTGCGTTAAGGGTGTCGAAAGCCCAGACCAACCGACTCGTCCGAAGACTTAGAGTAACAAATTGGGTGACCGGGAAAATGCGTTAAGGGTGTGACAAAGCCATTTCTAAAGAGTTCTTACACTATCTCTCCGTCCAGGCCAACGACCGTACCGTGCTGAAAACACCGGTTCTCGTTAGATCACCGAAGTCAGGCAGCATCGGGCGCGGTTAGTACTTGGGTGGGTGACCACCTGGGAACACCGCGTGTTGTTGGCTCTTTTCGGGCGCGGCAGCCCAGTGGTTTGCGCGCGATTCTCGCCGCTGCCAGAACTGCCGCCGTGTTCATGCGGAGTACGATCACGTTAAACATGTGGGTCCGTAAGTCCTTCCGAGAGGTTGGTGGTAGGGGAAGGAGGGTACGGTCCCTGTGGATGCCTCCCCCACTGGGTTCCGGTCTAAATTGGGTGGCACTTCCCGGCCGTCCAAACAGTTATCTTACACCTTTCTGGTAGGTCGGACGGTCTGGGTCTCAACAACAACAACTATCTCTCCGTCCCCAGGGCGCGGTAGCCCATTGGTTAGCGCGCTGGAGTTGCACTCGGTAGGCCCGAGTTCGATTCCAGCCGCTGCCAAAACTGCCGCCGTGTTCACGCGGAGTACGATCACGTTAAACATGTGGGTCCGTAAGTCCTTCCGAGAGGTTGGTGGTAGGGGAAGGAGGGTACGGTCCCTGTGGATGCCTCCCCCACTGGGTTCCGGTCTAAATTGGGTGGCACTTCCCGGCCGTCCAAACAGTTACCTTACACCTTTCTGGTAGGTCGGACGGTCTGGGTCTCAACAACAACAACTATCTCTCCGCTCCCGGCCGCCCAAATAGTTGCTCAAGTCCTCTTACGAGTCGGACGGTCTGGGCTTTCAAGTATCCCCCCGCCTTCTAAAGGGAAAAACGAGTTCTTACAATATCCATATGCCAAGAGCGTACCAAGGTAACTCCTTAGTTATTTTAAAGACGGTTATGAATTGCGAAGTTAACTGTGAGAATCTCGCGCCATCGTGATGAAGGGAGATAGACGATACTTGAGAATTTCTTAAAACACAACTGTAAGTTTTCGAACTTGCAAAATTTTGCAAAAATGTTTCAAAAGTGTAAAAAACAATTAAAAATGTGCTTTTTTTTGAATAAGTTGAATTTCGCGGATTATGGAATTTCTCCATGGTAAATAGTTTTCACAGTTTTGTAAATTTTTTACAAAAAATGTGTGGTTTTTGCAAAAAAACGGCCAAAAATGTGTTTTTTCAAAAATGCGGAATCAGCCAATTTTTTTAAAAAATGTAGAGTTTCTCTATGGGAATTAACATAGGTTTTCACACTTTTGCAATTTTTTCACAAAAAATGTGTGTTTTTGCAAAAAAACGGCCCAAAATGCGTGTTTTTGAAATATCTATATTCGATAAATTCCAGAATTTCTTTATTGGAAATAACATGGATTTTTGCACTTTTACAAAATTATCACAAAATTTTGTAAAAAAATGTGTTTTTATGTTTCAAAAACTGTAAAAAACAACCAAAATGCGTGTTTTTGAACAAGCTGAATTTCGAGAATCTCGAGAATCTCTGGAATTTGAGGAGGGGGGGGGGTGTATACCCAATGAGGGTGGGGAAGCCCGTAGGCTGTTTATCGACGATTCGCGAAACACTTAAGTGGATAGTGTTACATTCATTTCAGTCTTAAAATTCAAAGTGATCATTCAGGATAAAGCAAGTTAGATTTTGTGAGGAGGTATGCATTATAGAGATACCAAAAGATGAAGATCGCAAGGGATTCTGGGAAATTGACGGCCAGCGTTTCAGAGAGCGCATTTTAAGATTTGGAGCTATTTTTAAATCTGTATAAAAAAGAGGCAAGAAGAGAGATTTGATTTTTAGTAAAAAAATTTCGCAAATGTTTACTTGTTAAAAACTAACAAAAGGTTTTTTACTTATAAATTTTAGCAAATGTATGTTTCTTACTTTTCAAAAACCACACATGTGTTAATATCTCTATAGGAATTAACATGTGTTTTCCCACTTGTATAAATTTTTAGCGTTTTTTCACAAAAACGTGTTTTTTACTTGTTAAAAACTAACAAAAAGGTGTTTTTGAACAAGCTGAATCTCGGGAATCTCGGGAATTTGAGGGAGTATATATACCCAATGACGGGGCCCACAGACTGTTTAGCGATAATTCGTGAAACATTTAAGTGAGTAATGCTACGAATCCCACATTCATTTTAGTCTGAAAATCTGGAAAATCCCCAGAGAATATATTTATTTTAAAAATAAGTATTTGAAAAAAGGGTTAATATCTCAGTTTATACACATATTATGTCTTATTTCTCTAAACCCCAGCATTTTCCAAAATAGCAGTATATACTAGAGCCTTCCACGTTTAAAACTCGTAAAAATGTACCAACGCTCCCACCCAATACTTTGTGCGCATCCCTGGCACTAGGAGAATACGAATACAGTGGCCTGGTGAGGAATTGTTTTATCAGGAATACGAGTGAGTCTGTATTCAGGGGATATAGAGCTGAAAAAAGATTGTCTTATAATTTTCAGCGTTTAAAATAACAACATACGCGTTAATTTCCTTGCAACGAATAACATATATTTTCGTATGCATACTAGTTTTAAGTGAAATTTAATAAACACAAGTTTTTATCTTTCAAAAACTGATAAATACAATTTGTAGTGTTTTAAAAACTGCGAAACGTGATTTTGTACCTGGTGAAATTTAACACAAGGCATTATGTGTCGTGTAAAATTTAACACATATAGCTTTCTAAGGTAGGCAGAAACACCTAATGAGGTGATATGTGTGTGATACACACGCCCAACGCAAAGCGACGGAAATAAATGGTAAGATAGTTTTTAAAGACGAGACTTTGAAATTTTTTCGATAAATGGGGTGTTTAGGGTTATTTAACGTGTAAATGATCGATGCATAGCAATAAAATGGAGAACTGGGTTAAGTTTTTAAGAATAGGACTTTGAGGTTTTTAGCTAAATGTAATATGTACTAACATTTTATAGAACAATATCACCTACAGAGGAAGTATGAAGCGAATCCATCACCGACACCTAGTTATGAAGTGTCGAACTAGATGAATATTTCTACAATGGAAACTTTAAATTCCTTAGCTAAATGCAATACTTCGCAGCTTTCAAAGGGTTGGAAACGCTTACTGAGGCGGCATGCACGATACTTATAACCGATACATAGGCGTGAAATGAAGAACTAACAGATTTTAAGGTTAGAACTTGAATTTTTAGATAAATGCGATTTCTACTAATTGCTAAAAATGGAGAAATGCCTAGTGAGTTGGTTATATACAATACATACAACCAGCACCCTCAGGTGGAATGTAGATCTAAGGTAGTATTTTTAGGAGAAGACTTGGAATTTCTAAGTAAATGGAGTATTTAGGAGCATTTAAAGAGATATAAACATATGATAAAAGAGATATAAACATATGATAAGGCAGTATACATGATACACACAACTAATATAGGACAGCGAAAGGAAAACTTCACTATTTTTTAAAGACTGGACTTCAAATTTTTAGTAAATGTAAGTGTTTGGAAACTTTTAATGGGCTATGTATGATACACATATCCGATCACAGTGATGGGAAAGTGATACCAGACCAGTTTTTAAAGATGGGACTTTGAGTTTTTTCAGTTAAGTGGGGAATCTACTAAATTTTAGCGAGTGCTAGCGTTTACCGAGGGGGTATGTATAATGCACATGACTAGCATATAACATTAGGCTACGTCTAGGATAACATATGCTACCGCTATGAGAGATCAATTTTAGTTTTCTATAAAGATTAATACAAAGTACTTCCACACTTTAAATGTTTCATCTTTGAAAGTGCATCAGTGGTATTGATATGGTAACGGATTGATCTGTTAAGCATTATACAATGTTTTGTTTACTCACAATTACTTTTTCAAAAAATGTAATTTACAAGTTAAGTTATTTTTTGCATATGGCGAAATTTTTATAAATTATTGTTCTGCTTTAAATCTCGACAAATAATTCTAATTAGCGGCAAAATATTACAAAAACTTTCACGACTGAATGAAAAAAAAAACTGCATGAAGCACATTTATAGTCTGTGGTGTTCCACATGTTATATGATTTATATTTTTACAGAGAATATTAGACGAGTTCTTGTAAAGATCAAAAATTGGTTTTAACATATTGCTGATTGGCTATTCCAAGCCAAAACTATTCCGCGCAGTGGAATATTTTTCCGCAGTTGTAAAATAAAATCAAAACATCTAAATAAGCTTCAATAAACTTTATTTAATCAGCATGCGTTGAAATGAAACTTATACATATATTTAATAATTTTTTCATGCACGGTATACTCTAAAGTATTTACCTACGTGCAATGATACACAACAAGTTTTACAAACATATCGAGTTTTTCTGCACTTTCCTTTGGAAGAGCAGAAAAACTCTACATACTCTAGGATCCCCCAAGTAACAATATATTTTAAATACGATGACTGGTCAGAAACATATGCAAACATGTGTATACTCGCGAACTGTCAGCAAAGTGTTAGTTACAAATGATGTAATTCGACATTTGAAAGGAAGATTAATGGAAAGCAGCATCAAACATGCACAGTATATGTAACACACACACACATATATATATATACAGGGTTTTTCCCGGCCGTCCAAATGTTTGCTCAAGTCTTCGGATGAGTCGAACGGTCTGAGTCTTCAACTATATATACAGGGTGTCTCAAAAATATTGACCTCAGCTTTTATTCTTTAAATATTGATCTTAGACATATATAATAAATTACAAAGCTGCGTAAGAAAAGGTACAGAATTTTATGAAATCGATTAAACTTTTCAAAGGAATTAAATTTTAAGAAATACAAAATTTAAATTTTTATACGGCCCCCGTACAAAAACATTTTCAATGAGTAAATGTGCCCCCTACACTAATAAGGTGGTGTACAAAATTGCTGCATTTTATCATAAAAAGTCCCAGAGATATGAAAAGACAAAAATGCTGACTTAAACCACTTTTCTATACATCGACATGGGTTCTCAGAGGGGAAACATCATGTCGGCAGATCGCGTTTCAGGGGTCATACACAAATTGCGAAAGAAAACAATGATTACATAAATAAATAATAAACTTTTCTATTTATTGGTACAAAAGTATATACACTTTGTAGATATAATAACTTTACACAAAGATTACAAAGTTTGTTCAAAGTGTTTTCCATCCATGCCAATACAGAGTTGCAATCAACTGATAACACTTCTGTGAATTCGATCAAGTTCTTGTTCAGTGATGTCACGACAACCATCTTGAATGCATTGTTGCAACTCTGTTTTATTTAAGGGAGGTGACAGATAAATAGTTGTGCTTAAACGACCCTACAAATAAGAATCCATTGGCATTAAATTAGGCGATCTAGGGGGAAATTTGACTGGCCCATGCAAGCCAATCCACATGTCTGGAAACTCGTTATTTAACCAGTGTTTCACAACTGTAGAAGCTGGAGATTCATCCTGTTGAAACCATACATGTGGATGTACTGTTAGGGGCAGTTCATCTATAAAATCAGGAATAAAAGCATTCAGAATCTCATTAATATATCTGCCACCCGTCAATGTACCATCATACAGTATGGGTCCAAGCAAACGGTTTCTGAAAATACTAAACTATATACATTCACAGAAAATTGCTTCTGATGATGAATATCACGTACCCCGAATGGATTTGTGTCAGACCAAAAGTGTTCATTTTGAGGATTTATGTTTGTCATCCATCTTGTTTAAAACAGCATTCGTCAGTCCAAATTACGTTTTTCAAGGAAGAGGGATTTGCATTTTCCTGATTTAGAGCCCAATTACAAAAATCTAGATGACGTTGATAATCTGTTGGCTCCTGTCCTTGAACACCATGAATGTTAAACGGATGCCATTTATTCAGTCTTAGTATTCTCCACACTGTTGCACGTGGTACGTGCATTTCTGAAGCAGCGGTGCGAACACTACTATGTGGATGACTGCTGAAGTAAGCCAAAATATCAATTTCTACATCATTTGAGTGAAGTCTGGGCCTACCTAGTCCACCTGCACGATGTATGCTTCCTATTTCATGCACTCGTTACACTAATCAGGAAATAAATCTCCCAGAAGGATGTCGAGAATTGGGAAAAGTACGTTCATATTCCCGCGCAGTTTCGTTAGCATTGCTATTGCATAAACTGTACAGCATAAGCATTTCAAAAAGTTCTTCGTTGATGTATTGCGACATACTGTTGCTACAGGCTAACTACACTCTCCAAATGTAGCAGAAATGTGAAATACTTAAAGTACAGTGCCTAGAATACAGTCACTATAACTTAAAATTCGCTCAGACTGCCGCACTGCGAGAGCTGAGCTTGCGTAAGTAAGGCGATTTATCAATGGCAGAGCAGAAACAACTTTCTCATGTGATGATGCGTTTGTTGCGATTGTGTAACACACCGATCAAAGGCAGATATTTGCATATGCATACATTTCTAAGTCATTTTGATTGGACCATTTCCAAGTTTTATTCTGTAATTAATTACGGAATATTTTAAGGTATTTTTCAGGAAGCAAATTATCGTTTTTAATCTAAGCAATTAAGCAATTCAGGAAGCAATATATCGTTTTTAATCGTGTGAAAGTATGTGTGTGTGTGTCAGTGAGTATGTGGAGACGATAACTGACGAATAAATGGACCGATTCGAACGAAATTTGGTACAAAAATTACAATCCATGAATACTGGAAGCCTGTTGTTTTTATACGCAATCGAATATTAAGAACTCCCCTAAATTTTAGAGTGAAATTTTGAAAAAAACATTAAAAAATCCAAACCTTTAATAAAGTTACACAGATAGACATTTTTTATGTAATTTTTCATTAAAAAACGATTAGCATAAATTTTAGAACGCTAGCATGAATCGTTCTCGAGATATTGCACATTTAAAAAAAACATTATCAAAAAATTATATAAAATAAAAAAAAATATTTCCTATTGAGAAACATGTTCACTTTTCATATATGTAATATCATGCGATGAATTTAGTGATATCATTCTCGTGTATCTAGTGCGTTCCATTCATGAAAAAAGAAACTTAGAGTAATACTTTTGTATTTGAACTCCAATAGTCATTTATCTGCTATATGAATAAATTATTTCTCCGTCCATAACGCTTGGCGAGATTTTGACGACGAATTTGGCGGAATGTCGCCAACTTGGCGACTTTTTTAAATGTTACCAACACAGAGAAAATCTTGCCAAATGGATAAAAATGCCGCTACAGTAAATACATTGCATTATTGTAAATTCATTGCATTCATTGCAAGGAAAGTCATGTGTTGCCCATCGCATTTTTTTACTTTCCTTATATATATAATGTATACGGAAAGTACTGTGACGGGATCGAAAATTCGAATTCGAGTTTTCGACGGGAGAGCACGTTTCAAGCATCCCTGATCATGAATCAAACATTTTTGAAGTGATGTCTGTGTGTGTGTGTGTGTGTGTGTGTGTGAAAGTATGTGTGTGTGTGTGTGTGTGAAAGTATGTGTGTGTGTGTGTGTGTGAAAGTATGTGTGTGTGTGTGTGTGTCAGTGGGTCTGTGGAGACGATAACTGACGAACGAATGGATCGATTCGAACCAAATTTGGTACAAAAATCACAATCTGTAAACACTGGAAGCCTAATGTTTTTATACGTAATCGAATGTTCAGAACCCCCCTAAATTTTCGAATGAAATTTTGAAAAAATTGTCAAAAAATCTAAACCAATAATAAAGTTACGTAAATAGACATGTTTTAATGTAATTTTTTATTAGAAAACGATTGACATAAATATTAGATCGTTAACATGAACCGTTCTCGAGATATTGCACATTTTTCAAAAAAAATATCAAAAAGTCATATAAAATAGAAAAAAAAAATATTTCCTATTGAGAAACATGTTCACTTTTCATATATAATATCATGCGATAAATTGGGTGACATCATTCTCGTGGATCTAACTCGTTCCATTCATGAAAAAAGATACTTTGAGTAATACTTTTGCATTTGAACGCCAATTTATCTGCTGTAAGAATAACTTATTTCTTCGTCCATAACGCTTGGCGAGATTTTGGCGACGAAATTGGCGAAATGTCGCCAACTTGGCGACTTTTTGAAATGTTGCCAAATTAACGAAAATCTCGCCAAATGGATAAAAATGACGATTAATCAATGAAAATGACGACTAATCGTGGAAAATTCAATATCTAATAAGTTATATAATATATAAATATATAATAATAGTTATATAATATATGTCGAAAATTCAATAGCTTGGAAAGGATATTAGTATCTACTAGAAGAAAAACCTATTTATTTTACTGTAAAAGTAGTAAATTCATTTCATTATATAAGGAAAGTCATGTGTTGCCCACATCAGATTTTTTTGTAATATGCTAGTAGACGAATGTGATCATTTGGTTAGCTATCTGTCAGTAGTAATAAGTATTCAATGAAAGTAAGCGTTTAACCTTAAAGACATTTATAGTCGTTAATTAGGAACGCATTTGTTACATGCAAATGATTAAAAATGAATAAAAATAATAACATTTTTGAAGTGATGTCGGTGTGTGTGTGTGAAAGTATGTGTGTGTGTGTTTGTGTGTGTGTGTGTGTGTGTGTGTATGTGTCAGTGAGTCTGTGGAGATTATAACTGATGAACGAATGGACCGATTCGAACGAAATTTGGTACAAACATTAAAATCCGTGAATACTGGAAGCCTATTTTTACTTTCCTTATATACATAATGTATAAGGAAAGTATTGTGACGGGGTCGAAAATTCGAATTCGAGTTTTCGACGGGAGAGCACGTTTCAAGCATCCCTGATCACGAATCAAACATTTTTGAAGTGATGTCTGTGTGTGTGTGTGTGTGTGTGTGTGAAAGTATGTGTGTATGTGTGTGTGTGTGTCAGTGAGTCTGTGGAGACGATAACTGACGAACGAATGGACCGATTCGAACCAAATTTGGTACAAAAATCACAATCTGTAAACACTGGAAGCCTATTGTTTTTATACGCAATCGAATGTTCAGAACAACCCTAAATTTTCGAATGAAATTTTGAAAAAATCGTCAAAAAATCAAAACCAATAATAAAGTTACGTAAATAGACATTTCTTATGTAATTTTTCATTAGAAAACGATTAACATAAATTTTAGAACGCTAACATGAACCGTTCTCGAGATATTGCACATTTTTCAAAAAAATTATCAAAAAGTCATATAAAATAGAAAAAAAAAAAATTCCTATTGAGAAACATGTTCACTTTTCATATATAATATCATGCGATAAATTGGGTGACATCATTCTCGTGGATCTAGCTCGTTCCATTCATGAAAAAAGATACTTTGAGTAATACTTTTGCATTTGAACGCCAATTTATCTGCTGTAAGAATAACTTATTTCTTCGTCCATAACGCTTGGCGAGATTTTGGCGACGAAATTGGCGAAATGTCGCCAACTTGGCGACTTTTTGAAATGTTGCCAAATTAACGAAAATCTCGCCAAATGGATAAAAAGGACGCTAAATCAATGAAAATGACGACTAATTGTGGAAAATTCAATATCTAATGAGTTATATAATATATAAATATATAATAATAGTTATATAATATATGTCAAAAATTCTAAATCTAATAAGTTATATTTATATATATATATAACTTATTTCTTCGTCCATAACGCTTGGCGAGATTTTGGCGACGAAATTGGCGGAATGTCGCCAACTTGGCGACTTTTTGAAATGTTGCCAAATTAACGAAAATCTTGCCAAATGGATAAAAATGACGATAAATCAATGAAAATGACGACTAATTATCGAAAATTCAATATCTTGGAAAGGATATTAGTATCTACTAGAAGAAAAACCTATTTATTTTACTGTGAAAGTAGTAAATTCATTTCATTATATAAGGAAAGTCATGTGTTGCCCACATCAGATTTTTTTTATACGCAATCGACTGTTCAAAACCCATCCCTACATTTTTGAATGAAATTTTGAAAAATCATAAAATTAAAACTTCTAATAAAGTTATGTAAATAGACATTTCTTATGTAATTTCTCATTAGAAAACGAGTAACACAAATTTTAGAAAACTAGCATGAACCGCTCTCGAGATATTGTACATTTAAAAAAAATATCAAAAAATTATATAAAATAAAAAAAAAATATTTCCTATTGAGAAACATGTTCACTTTTCACATGTAATATCATGCGATAAATTTGGTAACATCATTCTCGTGGATCTAGCTCGTTTCATTCCTGAAAAAAGATACTTTGAGTAATACTTTTGTATTTGAACGCCAATAGTCATTTATCTGCTATAAGAATAAATTATTTATCCATCCATAACGCTTGGCGAGATTTCGGCAACGAATTGGGCGGGATGTTACCAACTTGGCGACTTTTTTAAATGTTACTAAAAGAAAGAATAAAAAGATAGAAAATCTCGTCAAATGGATAAAAATGACGCTAAATCAATGAAAATAACGACTATTTGACGAAAATTCAATATCTTGGAAAAAATATAAGTATCTACTATAAGAATAACCTATTTTGTTTTTACTCTAAAAGTAGTAAATACATTGCATTGTATAAGGAAAGTCATGTGCTGCCCACATCAGAATTTTCTCTAAGGGGACACAACTCGTGGGATTGTCCCCTGGGTGTAATATCTATAGAAGTAAATGATGTATATGTCTATGGCAATATCCGGAGATTCGTGGATTGATTCGTCAAGGTGACGGAGAGGAACTGTATCTTTGTGGCCAGTATCCAGATCCGTCGGCGACTGGGATCGAGACTCGGCTGGCTGTTTTTCACGCAGCCACTTTGCCGTGGGTGGTTTGGCTGACGGTTGCAGTAGAGGTCTGAGCTGAACCTGAGGAGTGCATAATAAACGCGAAACTGGTCCATGAATACTGTTATCTACAATGGGAGTGTCTTTCTTATCTTGGGAAACGCCCCTTTCTGGCCGGTTCTTGTGAGCTTGATATTGGAATATTCGAATATACTTATTAATTTTTAATTTTATGCAATTATTTTTGATAAATTTATTTGTAAATCGTACAATATCTCGCGAATGATTCATGCTAACCTTTTAATGTTTCATTCAATCGTTTTCGAATGAAAAAGAATCTGATGTGGTCCCTACATGACTTTCCCTACAGACTTAAATTCATTTTCTCTTTCTCTCATAATTCTTTTAATTAAGTTTTATTGCGGGCACACACATAGTTGAAAAAAATCTGATGTGAGCTGCACATGACTTTCCCTACAGACTTAAATTCATATTTTTTTCTTTAATAATCCGTTAGATTGAATTTAATTGCACCAAATAACACTAAATTAGCATTTTCAATTCAATTTTTGTTTTTATTTGGTAATTGGACATTTCTCCGATAGCGGCGTAACAAAAATGCAAGAAATCTCAAATATCTTGAGAACGGTTAGTCTTAAAGTATGATGGAGTGTGTTATATTCTTTTTCACGTCAAAAATTGCGTATAAAACAAGAATTTAATTGATACATTTCAGCATACGCAGTCTTTTTCTGTTGTTGTTTGATTTATGCGGGCTGTTCTGTAAAAAAAGGCAGGTTGTCCTTTTCCGAATCGCACCAAAATTTTATCAACACCAGAGTGTCCTAAACGAGAGTAACTTATCAACGTGGGCGCGATAGCTCACTGGTCAGCGCGCGAGAATTGCACTCGGTAGATCCTGGTTCGATTCCCTTCGCTGGAAAAAGAAAAAACTGCCGCCGTGTTCACGCAGAGTACGATCACGCTAAACATGTGGGTCCGTAAGTCCTCAGGGGTGCGGAACTAATCCTGTAAAACCGAGAGGTAAGCCACGTGAGCACTGCTGTCTCCAAGTAACTTATCTACCAAATTTTGTGAAATTTGGTCAATCAGTATTTTAGCTAGGGTAGATACATCAAATTTTTGCGGGCCATTTCGTAAAAAAAGGTAGGTTGTTCTTTTCTGAATCATACCAAAATCTAATCAGCACCAGTTCGTCCTACAAGAAACTTATCTACCAAATTTTGTGAAATTTGGTCAATTAGTATTTTAGCTAGAGTGGATACATGAAATTTTTAAGGGCCATTTCGCAAAAAAAGGCGGGTTCTGTTTTTACGAATTCTACCAAAAACTAATCAGCACCAGGGTCTCACCTAAGTGACTTACTTACCAAATTTTATGAAATTCGGTCTATTAGTTTTTGAGTTAGAGTGGATAAATACACTGCACAGACAGACACACACACAGACGTCACGCTAAAAATAGTTTTTTCGTATTCTAGAGGTCTCGAAACGTGTAGATCGTTATATTAACGCTCTCTTTATTTTAATTAAATTTATTTCACTTTTAATTCAATTTTCGTTCTCATTCGGTAACCGGAATTATTTTCAAAGGTGGCGTAGAGAAAATAAGGAAAACTAAAATATCTCGAAAACGGCTAGTCCTAGTGTAATGACGTTGGTCTTATTATTTTCGTCGTTAAAAATTACGTATTAAACGAGCATTTAATGGATATATTTGAGTATACCTAGTTCTTAAGTTCAGATTTTGACGATTTTTGCGGGCTATTTTGCAAAAAAAAAAAAGTCAGATTATTTCCTTCCGAATCGTACCAAAATCTAATCAGCATCAGGGTATCCCACAAGTGACTCATCTACCGAATTTTGTGAAATTCGGTCCAGTAGTTTTTCAGTTAGAGTGGATACAAGCTTTTGCGGGCCATTTCGCAAAAAAGGCGGGTTCTTTTATTCCAAATGGTACCCAAAACTAATCAGCACCAGACTCGCTCACAAGTGACTTACCTACCAAATTTTGTGAAATTCGGTCCAGTAGTTTTTTAGTTAGAGTGGATACAAAATTTGCACAGACAGACAGACACACAGACACACACACAGACGTCACGCTAAAAATGTTTTTTTCGTATTCTAGAGGTCTCTAAACGTGTAGATCCGTCGAAAACTCGAGTTGCGATTTTCGACATGATTCCAATACTTTCTCTATACATTACCATGTATTGCAGGGAAAGTAAAAATCTGATGTGGACAGTACACGACTTTCCCTGCAGACTTATTTCCACGTTCTCTTTATTTTAATTAAATTTAATTCACTTTTAATTCAATTATCGTTCTCATTTGGTAACTGGACTTATTTTCAAAGGTGCCGTAGAGAAAATACGAAAAAATCTAAAATATCTCGAGAACGGCTAGTCCTAGTGTAATGGGGTTGGTGTTATTCTTTTCTTCGTTAAAAATTACGCATAAAACAAGCATTTATTGGATATATTTGAGCATATGTCTTTATTTTAGATTTTGGCGAGTTTTGCGGGCCATTTGGCAAAAAAGGGCAGGTTACTTTTTCCGAATCATACCAAAATCTAATCAGCACCAGAGTGACCCACGAGTGACATATCTACCGAATTTTGTGAAATACGGTCCATTAGTTTTTTAGCTAGAGTGGATGCAAGCTTTTCCGGGCCATTTCGCAAAAAAAGGTGGGTTCTTTTATCCCAAATTATACCCAAAACTAATCAGCACTAGATTCGCCCACAAGTGACTTACCTACCAAATTTTATGAAATTCGGTCCATTACTTTTTTAGTTAGAGTGGATACAAAATCTGCACAGACAGACACACAGACAGACAGACACACACACAGACGTTACGCTAAAAATAGTTTTTTCGTATTCTAGAGGTCTCGAAACGTGTAGATCCGTCGAAAACTCGAGTTGCGATTTTCGACATGATTCCAATATTTTCCCTATACATTACCATGTATTGCAGGGAAAGTAAAAGGATAATTATTTTAAATTACATTAATTTGCACTTTTATTTAAATTGCCGTCTTCTTTGGCTACTGGACGAATTTCAAAGGTAGCATTGCAAATATGCGAATATCTCAAAATGAAGGTCATACGTCCCCCCCTCCCCTAAAAAAAACAGGGCCGTAGCTAGGTAGGGGCCAGGGAGGCCTAAGCCCCCTCAAGAGGTATACTCAGCCTCAGCCCTCCCCCCTGATAAAAAATATTAGATTTTTTACTAGTGATATGAAATTTCATATAAAATGTCATTCAAATTTTGCATACAAAATATTTCTTTTGAGATATTTTTTATAAATTAATTCGTTTTAAAGATTTTTTAATTTAGCTGAATATGTGATTATACTAATAATCAATTTATTTACATATTTAATTTAAAAATATTTAAAAATTATGACAATAGTATTTTGGATACTATTGTATTATTGTGGGGTTCACTGTTATACATTATATAGAGTCAAAATCAACTGATAAGTAGGTAAGAGTTAATATTAAGCATTAACTTGTATTAACTTTCAGAATGTTTCTACACATTATTAAAAGCTTTATTACTAGTTGATGCTTACATTAAAATTAATTGTAATTATTATATATTAATATTGATGTATAGTAGCTATATGGATATTAATAATAAGCTCTTAGCTTGCAAATATAAATATGCAATTATTTGTTATTAATTTAAATGCGTTGACATATAATAGTAAATATTATGGTTTATGAATGCTAATGATTAATGTGATTTTGGAGAGTCCCTCCATTAAGACTGCTGAGCCCCCCCCCCCCCTTGAATTCCTCTTCAGCCCCTCTTCAATTTCGTCTCTGGCTACGGCCCTGAGTAAAATTTACATATTATAAAATAAATATTTTCTTAAGTATATGCTATTTTATATATCCATCTTGAAAAAAAAAGTAAATTTTTATACCCATCCTTCGGGCTTCACCTGGAAAAAAAATCATGTTCATACTACACTACACAGTAATACGCTAAGTCGCCTAACATTTAAAAAGTCGCCAAGTTGGCGACATTCCGCCAAATTCATCGCTAAAATCTCGCCCAGCGTTATGGACGGAGAAATCATTTATTTAACTTCGTCACTCTCCTGTGTTCCTTTCAATGCTAATAGATGGCGCTGTAACTCCAGAGTTTTCGGAAAGTGTGGAGATCAAAATAATTCTGAATTTTTCCGTGGGTCAAATGCAAAGAAAATAATTCTAAGTATAGAATTAAATTCCATTAAATTTAGAACATATTTTAGGTTAAACGTTATGTAACTAAAAATAATAGGTAATTTCCTTTTCAGTGTTTTGTTTAGTATACTGTCTATTAGTATGATATTAGAGAACAAAATTTTACATTTTCAAGTTAATCTTACTCGTAAAAAAAAAAAAAATCTAATAAGGCAGTATATGGTTTTCCCTAAACGCCAGAAGAATTTTTTTCGTATATTTAGAAAATATTCGTTTTCATTCTTATTTAAACTCAACCCACGGTAAAGAATCTGTAATACAAAATTTAAATCTAGATTTTCAAGAGACTTTGTTGAAAAAATATAATTATTGTGTATGCATATGCCAAATCAAAATTTAATTAGTGTTTAAGCAATATCACTGATAATAAGTGAAACTTGTAAAATTAGTTGGAGT
Source organism: Amaurobius ferox (assembly GCA_951213105.1). Taxonomy (NCBI): domain Eukaryota; kingdom Metazoa; phylum Arthropoda; class Arachnida; order Araneae; family Amaurobiidae; genus Amaurobius; species Amaurobius ferox. The sequence goes on from OX578153.1 coordinate 88,813,032, forward strand.
TTAAACACTAAACTATTTTTCCTTGCGAGTGGAACATGCTAAGTCATACATGAACATGATGCGTATAAATTAATATGATGTGACAGTGATGTCGCCAAGAGGGAATTTGGGGGTCATAATACCCCCCAGGAACACATCGATCTATTGAATTTTGGAAGAAGTAATATATGGAGAAATCGAAAAATATTTAGTTACCCCCCCCCCCCCCTCCTCCCTTCCATATATATTTCTGATGAATCTGACATGTGCACAAATTTATTGATGTGTATAAATGTGTTGCATAATAAATCTATATTATACAGCTGAGCTGAATGACACTAATTGTCTGATAAAGTGCTGAATTATAAATCCCAAACTGATGAAGATAAAAACTTGAAACTTCGCTTACACGTGGACATAAGTAATGAGGAAAATCTAAAACCTTGGAATTTTACTCGAAAAATTTATAAATCTCAAATTTTTTGCTTGAATGTCCCAACTATGACTCGAGAACGGCCAGATACATAAAATTCGGTTTTATGCCACTATGCGCAGAAAGACAAAATTTCCTTAAATTTTTTAATTAATTCTGTTGGTGTACAATCAACTGTTGAGATATTTCATAGTTATAGCAGATGATATTTTTTATATTTTATAATTCAATTTTTCAAGCAGATTTTGATTCCATTTGTAACCATAATTTTTTATAGTTTTTATTTACCATTCCATTTGTAACCGGAGCTAAGATTTAAATACGGAAATCGATTATGATTATGTACCATTTATGAATATACAAAGATAATTTTCATATTTTATAAATTTTTTTTTTTTTCCTTTTCTTTTGTAGAAATTTATTTTCAATAAAAATTTGCTAACAGATAGTTATTTACATTTAGAGCAATGCGCGCAATGTTTTAAATAACAGACGATTTCTTAAAAGTCAAAAACGCTTGCTACTGCTTTGACAATTTTATTATAAAACGCTTTTTAATTGGAATATTTTGATAATTATTTTTAAAATATATTCTTAACATTTTGTTTAATAAATATAGGAAATATGAAACATTGATTTTTTATATGTTTTAGGGTGATTTTTTCTTTTAAATGAACATACATTATACGCATAATGAGAAATCGAATGGCCTTTTTTTTTTTTTTGGACGCTGGCATGAACGGTTTCTCGAGATATTACACATTTTCTGAATAAATTTGTCAAAATAATTACCTAATATTGAAGAAGTATTAACCATTGTTGAAAATGTTTTCCATATGTAAAATCCATATGTTTTCCATATGTAATGGACAAATTCATCTTTATTTTGCGATTCCATTGACGAGAAAAGACGCCAGTTTCTTGCTTCAACGCCAACACATTCGCCAAATTTTACTTATTTCACTTAATATTAATTAAATATCTCTATTATTTTGATTTGGCTTATGCGCATGCGCATAAATTATACTAGCCATTTCCACCTACGCTTTGTGCATGCAAAATTGCTTGTGGTTACTAAATATGACGATTTGCAATGCATATTAAAAGTTCTGAGTATCAAAAACCGTTTCAAATTTAATCATAAAAATCTAACGTGGCCAGCACATCACTTTCCCTACAAACTCATGTTAATCTTCTCTCTATTTCTTTAATAATTCATTGGATTGACTTTAATTGCACAAAATGACATTATTTTAAATTACACCGAATTTGCACTTTTAATTCAATTTTCGTTTTCACTTGGTAACTGGAATGATTTTTAAAAATGGCGTAGCGAAACTGCGAAAAACAGAACCTAAAATATCTAGAGAACGGCTAGTCCTAGAGTAATGGGGTTAGACTTATTCTTTTCATCGTCAAAAATTACGTATAAAACAAGTATTTAATTGATATATTTAAGCATACGTAGTCTTTTAGTTTATATTTTGACGATTTTTGCGGGCTATTTCGCAAAAAAAGGCAGGTTCTTTTTCTCTGAATCGTACCAAAATCTAATCAGCACCAAGATAACCTACAAGTGACTTATCTATAAAGTTTTATTAAATTTAGTCAATTTGTTTTTGAGCTAGAGTGGATACAAACTCTGCACAGACAGACACACAGACACACAGACACGCAGACAGACACACACGTAAACGTCACGCTAAAGTAGTGTTTTCGTGTTCTAGAGGTCCCAAATCGTGTAGATCCATCGAAAACTCGAGTTGCGATTTTCGACATGATTCCAACACTTTCACTATGCATTACCATGTATTGCAGGGAAAGTAAAAATGACATGGATTTTATAGTTCTGATAAATAAGATAGAAAGAGAGGTATGTATAGCAATATTTCATCTTCGATTACTGTATGTCGCCATTTTCTCAATGTTTATAAATATTTAAATTTAAAAATAAATCAATTATGCATAATATTTTCAACAATTTGACTAGAAGAATAACCAGCAGACGATTTCGATGTATAAAGCCTCATTCTGTTTCTATGGTTACACAAATGGAATCAAAAACTGTATAAAACAAAAAAGATCAATCATGCATAAAACATTGATTATGAAACACTTTCTAACTGAAATGCAATTTTATTTAAAAATCTCTAAAATGCGATACATTCAGCGGTAATTTTTTTTTAATTATCACAGAACTGCAATAATTTATTTTATGTGAAAACTTAAAACAACATCGGAAAAAATGAACTTTATTCAAATGACGTCATCTAAATATAAATCGTCTGGCTCTCTATGTAAAAGTAATGAATATTTCATTTATACACTTTTATTCCAGACTCCAGAGTTAAATAATTTTGCGCGAAAAAAATTCAGCAATCCTTATACAGCTCATCTTACAATCATTTGCTTACATTCTGCATACATTAAAATTAGGCTTCGTTATAGAAATAATCAAAGTTTGATGATGATTTAAACTCGAAAATTGCGTTGGTTGCAAATATAGATGCACCGAGAATATACAAAAAAAATCTGATGTGGGCAACACATGACTTTCCTTATATAATGTAATGAATTTACTACTTTTACAGTAAAAAAATAAGATTTTTCTTATAGTAGATACTAATATTCTTTCCAAGATATTGAATTTTCGACAATTAGTCGTCATTTTCATTGATTTAGCATCATTTTTATCCATTTGGCGAGATTTTCATTAATTTGGCAACATTTCAAAAAAGTCGCCAAGTTGGCGACATTCCGCCAAATTCGTCGCCAAAATCTCGCCAAGCGTTATGCACTAAGAAAAAAGTTATTCTTACAGCAGATAAATGACTATTGGCGTTCAAATACAAAAGTATTATTCAAAGTATATTTTTTCATGAATGGAACGAGCTAGATCCACGAGAATGATGTCACTCAATTTATCGCATGGTATTACATATGAAAAGTGAACATGTTTCTCAATAGGAATTTTTTTTTATGTGACTTTTTCATAAATTTTTTGAAAAATGTACAATATCTCAAGAACGGTTCATGTTAGCGTTCTAAAATTTATGCCAATCGTTTTCTAATGAAAAATTACATAAGATATGTCTATTTCCGTAACTTTACTAGCGGTTTTGACTTTATGACGATTTTTTCAAAATTTCATTCGAAAATTAAGGGGGGTTCTGAACATTCGATTACGTATAAAAACAATAGGCTTCCAGTGTTTACGGATTGTGATTTTTGTACCAAATTTGGTTCGAATCGGTCCATTCGTTCGTCAGTTATCGTCTCCACAGACTCACTGACACACACACACACACATACTTTCACACACACACACACACACACACACACACACGCACACACACACATACACACACACAGACATCACTTCAAAAATGTTTGATTCGTGATCAGGGATGCTTGAAACGTGCTCTCCCGTCGAAAACTCGAATTCGAATTTTCGACCCCGTCACAATACTTTCCTTATACATTATGTATATAAGGAAAGTAATAAAGCGGCTTTAAGACGGATGCAACACTAAATATAAATTTAAAAGAACTTTAAAATTCACGATTTTGACACTGGGAAAAAAGATGGATGTCATATTGTATTTTGAAGTGGGTCACGTGATCTCTTTATGTTATATGGGTGTAATTATTAGTTTCAATTTTATTTTAAAAACTACCGAATATTTTGCTGAAATTTTTTTTATATATTTTATGAGATAATTTGGATATTTTCTAAAATGTTAACTTTTTATTAAAACTTTCGAAGCAATGTGTGAAGTTTAACTTCGCTTTAAAAATGTTTGAAAAAGTAGGTCCTATAGGGTTCAAGGTATTTCATTTTTTCCACCGGGGTTCAATTCAAAACTAATAGGGTGATATTATTTATTTATATTCCCATAGGTCCCACAGATTGTCTCAACAACATACTAAAATTTCATTTTGATAAAGTTATTTTTACGGCAGTTATCGTGCTAACGGACAGACAGACAGATAGGCAGACAGAATGAACAAAATCATAAACACTTTTCAACTATGTTGTAAAGTGTTAAAAATTGAATTTTAAAACATAATAAGAAAATCGTCATCTATAACTATAAAGCAAAATATCACAAGAACGTTTGAGTGTACACCAACAGTGTTTATTAAGAAATTTTAGGGTATTTTTTTCTACGAAGGATGGTATAAAATATGAATTTTGTTAGTTTATTTGTCTTCAGTTACAGCTGGAAGAATGTTGGAACAAAAAATTAGTGATTTATTAATTTTTCAAATAAAATTCTAAGATTTCATATTTTCTCATTACTCATAGGTCAAGTTCAGCGTGCAAAGTTTCAAGTTTTTGACTTTAGCGGTTTGAGCCGTGTAATTTACCCCTTAGTCAGTTAGTTTCGCTTAGCGGTTTGATATAGATGATTTTTTAGCAAGATCTAGTTAAAAAAACAAACAAAAAAAAAACTGTAATTTGTGTTACTGGCTTCCTGCAAAATTGAAATTTGCTAATTTGTTGGGAAATTTATATCTCAGTCTTAAAGTCATATCATTCTGTTAGTCATTATCTTATTATCAAACATAAGAAGTTTTTGTTAATGATTTGTCTAGCAGCTGATTGGATCTCTAAAATTGTGTGTGTGTATTAAATGGTTTCTGAGCCCGCGATTAGCAGCTGATATAATACACGACAACTTAGTCCAATTTGTTTTATAAAAAAAAATGGCAGTTATGTTGCTGTTGCTATGAGTACAAAATTTAGTAAGAGAAACAATAAGCTTGCTTTATCAAATTTAAGTTCAAGTGTTTTGTTTATTTGCCTCGAAATTGCACACTTCGAGATTAAGTATTTGCGGTGCATTTTACTCCTTTCAGTGCTAAATGTTCTCCTGCGGATTTTTTAAAGGTATTATCTCATATAAACGCTTACGAAATGTTTTGATGGATATTTTTAACGAGTTGAATTGAATATCTTTCAATATACAGGATGTTTTTTTAGAAAATAATCTAATGAAGCTTATAACTGCTGAAACGTTAGTGCTAGATACATACTTTCAAGTGGAAAACTGTTTTGAATCGTATGGAAAGTTTGGTTTAATTTATTTTTACTTTCCTTATATACATAATGTATAAGGAAAGTATTGTGACGAGGTCGAAATTCGAATTCGAGTTTCGACGGGAGAGCACGTTTCAAGCATACCTGATCACGAATCAAACATTTTTGAAATGATGTCTGTGTGTGTGTGTGTGTCAGTGAGCCTGTGGAGACGATAACTGACGAACGAATGGACCGATTTGAACAAAATTTGGTACAAAAATCACAATCCGTAAACACTGGAAGCCTATTGTTTTCATACGCAATCGAATGTTCAGAACCCCCTAAATTTTCGAGTGAAATTTTGAAAAAATCGTCAAAAAATCAAATCCGCTAATAAAGTTATGCACATAGGCATTTCTTATGTAATTTTTCATTAGAAAATGATTGACATAAATTTTAGAACGCTAACATGAACCATTCTCGAGATATTGCACATTTTTCAAAAAAATTATCAAAAAGTTATATAAAATTAAAAAAAATATTTTCTATTGAGAAACATGTTCACTTTTCATATGTAATACCATGCGATAAATTGGGTGACATCATTCTCGTGGATCTAGCTCATTCCATTCATGAAAAGATACCTTGAGTAATACTTTTGTATTTGAACGCCAATAGTCATTTATCTGCTGTAAGAATAACTTATTTCTCCGTTCATAACGCTTGGCTAGATTTTGACGACACATTTGGCGGAATGTCGCCAACTTTGCGACATTTTTAATTGTTGCCAAATTAACAAAAATCTCGCCAAATTGATGAAAATGACGCTAAATAAATGAAAATGACGACTAATTGAAGAAAATTCAATATCTTGGAAAGAATATAAGTATCTACTATAAGAATAACATTTTTTTTAACTGTAAAAGTAGTAAATTCATGGCATTATATAAGGAAAGTCATGTGTTGCCCACATCAGATTTTTATAATTGTGGGTGGTATTTGCATAAAAATGCGAAATATAACTTTTTATATGGCCCTTTTAGAGCAAAATGTTCAGTCACACGAAAAATGTTGATAAACTTTGATGAAATAAATAGCTTTTGGTATCTATACCTATAAAATCAATAGGGGAATAAATTAAAATCGTTAATTACTTTCCTTATATACAATAATGTATAAGGAAAGTATTGTGACGGGGTCGAAAATTCGAATTCGAGTTTTCGACGGGAGAGCACGTTTCAAGTACCCCTGATCACGAATCGAACATTTTAAAAGTGATGTCTGTGTGTGTGTGTGTGTGTGTCAGTGAGTCTGTGGAGACGATAATTAACGAACGAATGGAAAGATTCGAACGCAATTTGGTAAAAAAATTACAATCCGTAAACACTGGAAGCCTATTGTTTTTACACGCAATCGAATTTTCAGAACCTTCCTAAATTTGCGAGTGAAATTTTGAAAAATCGTCAAAAAATCAAAACCTCTAATAAAGTTGCGCAAATGAACATTTCTTATGTAAATTTTCATTAGAAAACGATTGACATAAATTTTAGAACGCTAACATGAACCATTCTCGAGATATTGCACATTTAAAAAAAATATATATCAAAAAATCATATAAAATAAAAAATATATATTTCCTATTGAGAAACATGTTCACTTTTCATATGTAATACCATGCGATAAATTCGGTGACATCATTCTCGTGGATCTAGCTCGCTCCATTCATGAAAAAAGATACTTTGAGTAATACTTTTGCATTTGAACGCCAATAGTCATTTATCTGCTGTAAGAATAACTTATTTTCCCGTCCATAACGCTTGGCGAGATTTTGGCGACGAATTTGGTAGGATGTCGCCAACTTGGCGAAAGAAGACTTTTTTAAATGTTGCTAAATTAACGAAAAACTCGCGAAATGGATAAAAATGATGCTAAATCAATGAAAATGATGACTCTTTGACGAAAATTCTATATTTTGGAAAGAATATAAGTATCTATTATAAGAATAACATTTTTTAAACTGCAAAATTAGTAAATTCATTGCATTATATAAGGATAGTCATGTGTTGCCCACAACAGATTTTTTACACATGTACCCAAGCGTGCGTATGCACACACACACAAATACACACACATACACAAATATACACACATACTAATACACACACACAAACTCCGCTCTTATCAAGCAATTTTCGAAAGAATTTAGGGACGATTCATAAAATAAAGTTATAGTGTATTTGTTTTCTTCTGTAGACCATTACTAAATTGACATATGATCGTTAAAAGTTTGTCTTGTATCAATCAGTACGAGTTTTTTTACATAGAACCACCATTTCTCTTTAATAGATTGCAGATTCTATGCAGATTTTTAAAGTTATCAAACTTTGTTCGTCAAGGGGCTATATAAAAAAAAATATTTTTTGTATTTCTATGATAAGACGTTACATAGTTTTGAAAGTGTTCTATCATAATACTTCTTACGATCTAAAACAATTTTCTAATTGAAAATGTGTGTCTACCCCTAATGTTTCAGCAGTTATAACCTGATAAACATTTCTCAAATACGTTTTATACCTATGCAGAAGACTAAGTATAATTATTTTGAATAACAAATAAATCCTTTTATGTTTGAAAAAACTTTTCTCCTCTTCATATTATCCTATTCTATGCACAGGCGATCTTTCTGCCCTTACTTTGCCGCGAAATAGGCACTTTCACTTAAAAAGTGGTAAAATAGTTAAAAAAAAGCTTTCCCACTTTCAAATAAACTTACTCACCAAACTTACTCACTTCTGACCACGCCACAAAAGCTTATTTTCTACCCGCTGACCAATCCATCAAAATTTTTCCCGAAGCTTTGCAGCTATAAATTTTCTAAAAAGGAAAGTACCCTCTTTGTTCGGGCCCTCTTTTCTCTTTTTGGTAAACAACACCTCCAGGGGTACAGGGGCACTTTCTTCGGCCTTGAAGAGGGCAAAGAACACAAGGGGGTGTTGCTGGCACGCGCCAGCTTTATTGAGGTGGGTGGGGCAGGGTATTTTTCTTTGAATTTTATAGCTTTGGAGGGGGGTGGAGGGCATGACCTGAGAGGTAAGTATTCCAGAAGGAAGTTAATTTTTGATGCCCCCAGTGTAAGAATGTTACAATACTTTGAGCAGAAAATAGTTGCATATTCTGATTCCTTAAATGTTATATCTTGTATATTTTGAATCCTGTTACATTCATACATGCATAGCATACTGTATAGGGGAAGTTTGTGACGGGGTAGAAAACTCGAATGGGAGTTTTCGACGGAAGAGCAAGTTTCAAGTATCACCGAACTCGAATTAAACGTTTTCGAGGAGCTGGCTGTGTGTGTGTGTTAGTGTGTATGTATGTAGGTATGTTAGCATGTATGTCAGTATATGTGTGTGTGGAGTTTCGAGCGAAATTTATAATTTGCTTTATGTAATATGTATTATAATTATGTTATATGTAATATATTATGTTAGTATAATTTGCTTTACATTCTAGCGGTCCCAAAACGTGTAGATCCATCGAAAACTCGTGTTCGATTTTCGGCATGATTCCAATACTTTCCCCATACGTTACCATGTATTACAGGGAAAGTAATAGTTGTTTCATTTTAAACAGATTTACGAAAAATCCACTTTTCGTCGCTATTCTGCTTATTTATAATAGCAATAAATATGTTCATGACACCTTTATATATTTGATTTATATTTCATAACGAATAGCATTTTAAAATTTTCATTCCAATAACATTTTCTTTCTTGCAGTTGAGTGGTATTAAAATATTTATCAAATGCAATATACGACTAATATCCTTTTCAAACAAATTAAATTTTTCATTTCACTATATATATATATATATATATATATAAAAATAAATTATTAAATCCAAAGTTAGAATGTATGTAGTAACTCATAATACACTATTCCAAAATTTTCTACAAATACAAAGAAATTAAGACAAAAAGAGGAAATAATAAAGCATAATGCAAGTCATAAGGACAAAGACAATCAACAAATTTCAAAAATGAGGAATGCAAATAAGAAAACAAAAAAATCAAGCAAAAAAGCTTGCACATGGAGGAGATTTAGGCTTACGAGATTAGGCTTACGAAAAGTTCATTTCGAAAAAATTCTCATCGGGTCCATATATCTTTTCGAAATGAACACAAAAATGCTTGTTTCTGAAACACAAGATAGATTTTATCTATAAACTTGTGTTATATGGACGACAAGCATAAAGATTGGAACAATAAAGGAAACATAAATACCTCAAAACGCACCTCTTCAGCGCAACCATGACGAGCAAAATATGACTGGATCATCGTTGCCATATGCCAAAATGAAAAGATGTGATTTGCTGTTGCCAAAGAGAGTAATAAAAACAGTACTGCGCAAAGGCAATAAAATGAGTTATTCAACTGTTAAAGCTTCGAGATAAAAAGATGAAAATATAATTGCAGGAGAATGAAGAAGTACGGCTAAAATAAGATAATAAGGGGAGAATATGAGAATTTTAGGCTAATCGAAACTTATTAACTATACTATTGACTAAATATGCAGGATATTGATACATTTTACTGGTAATTTTGAGGTTATTAATGTGCAAAGCATGAAATTTTTTATCTGATAATCTATAAATTCTAAAAAGTTGATTAAGTATAATATTTCTAAACAATTGAATCGAGTTGCAGGAATTAAAAGGTAATAATTTATTAATATTAAATTTAAAAAAATCTTTTTTATCATATAATTTAGTAACTATCCCATGAGCAGGTTCTATAATTAGATTTAAATCCAAATAATAAACATTATTACTAATAGAAGTTTCATTAGGTATTAATTCCAAATTATCCGGATAGAAATCTATATCTATGACATAGTTATCAGTAAATACAAGACAAATCAGATCATCTACATATCTATAAATTTTATAATCAGTTGAAGTAAAGAATTTTTCATAATGATATAGGTATAAATTAGCTAACATACTACTACTACAGCCACCTTGTGGAACACCTGAGACTTGTAAGTATAATTTATTACCTTGAAAGATATAATTATTGAAAAGAACAAAATGGAGAAGCTTAGGAAAATTGGTAAATTTTGTAAGATTAGAATGTTTAGTAATATAAGCATTATATAAAGCTAAAATGACATCATATAGATCAGTGATCTTAATATTATTAAATAGATCTTTAAAATCAAAAGTTTGAAATCCTATTATTGTACTATATATATATATATATATATATAATTGAAATATATATATATATATATATATAATTGAAAGATTGTTTGTTTATTCCGTATACAAATTCACAGTTTTATTTATTTATTTATTTTATAAAATTGGTTAGATTATTTTCTACATCACAATGAGTAATCTCGTTCGTATTTCGAGTTTCTTGGACCAGGGGTTTTCGAGATATTAATGGAAAAAACCAGTAAAATTTTACCTGCCATAGAAATGGCATTATGCAGACGATTATTTTTCGAAACTTTTTTGTCTGAAGAAAGTTATATTACGTTACTTATCATCAGAATAAAATCAAATGCGTTTATACGGCAGACGATTTTTAATTTTTACGATTTAAATAATAAAGTAAATAGAAAAATCAACTTTATAAATAGATGGCTTATGGCTTTGGATACAATATTACGGAAGTTATTGAAATTTTAAATTCTTTACGTTATGGGTTTTAGTTTCATAAAGAATTTTCAAATTCATATATTTTCTGCTGTGTATGTTTTTTCGAATGTTTTTGCTTGTTGAAACAGGATAGAAACGGTTCGTGTATGTCTTTTATTAACAGTTCAGCGTCTTAATTTTGGCGTATGTTGATCATATTTCATATTATTTGTAAATTTGGTTACAAATGGGACTTCGATGTTTGGTTCTTCAAATCTGCTTATGAAATAATTTTGTAAAGCAAAAATAGAGAATTGTACGTTTCTTTTTAGGGCAATTTAATTAAATATTTTAATTTAATTATTTTAAAAAATAATATCATCTAGTATTCTACTAGAATTTGCACATATTTTAACTCACAAGCAACTGTGGGTGTATCCGCTAGACGAACGTTATATGTTTGACAATAACATTTAATGTTGCATATTTGATATTTACATATACGTATTTGCTTACGTATAAGATCATTAACTAATACACATTAATAATAACTAATAAGTGTATAAAATAAACAATACACAATAAAAAAACTAATACGTATATATGGTAACTAATACGCATGTACAATAATAACTAATAAGTATACAAAAGACATAGTATAATATAAAAACTAATCAATTATAATGGCAAACTGTTGTAAAAATTACTTTAGAGTAAAAACTTCATTAAAATACTGATTACAGTATATTAAAATTATCTTCACCCCCAATTCTGAAGAATAAAACATCCTGGTCCCATTTGTTAATAAATTAAAAATATATCAAGTTTGGTAACTAAATTCCAAACTGAAAAAAAAAAATACATAAACGATATCAAAATGGTAGTCTTACCATTTGTATCATGTCGCAACAATCGGTTACACACAATATAGAAAATAAAGGAATTTGAAAAATCTTTGGCCAAATAAAACAGATGACTTAAGAAATTGCAAATATAAACAATTCTCTTAATCTTAAATCTCAAGTCTGTAACAAATATAATCCAATCAGAAATCTAATACCATTTATAAAATTTGCATTTATATTAATTTCTTTATCATTTGAATCCGAGAAATTGAACGAAAATCGTCTGCTTTAAATAGATTTGATTTAATTTCAACATGATATAATCCTCCTCAAATAAAATTTCGGGAAAAAAAATTGTCTGCCTAGTGATATTTCAATTCAAAATTTATAATAAATTGTTAAATAAATTCATTTTCTCATTCCCCTTATCAACAGCTAAATCCAGTCTTGCCTTTAAAAGGGTTTTCCTAGCAAGGAGACCGCTGCACGCATGTAAACAACACAAGGGTTCTTAAAGAAAATATCGTTGAAATTTCAATGAGAGTTTCACTAAGCAGTTATACTTATCACTATGCTTTATGGTGGGTTTGGTGATCTGCTAATTTTGTGAAGCATAATCGATTTTAATCGATTACAGCGGCATCGAAATATTATGTCTAATAGTAATTGAATATCCATTGAATATTATCTATGTTTAAAACATATCGTAACTAATTACAATTGATTGATATTGGTTATTGTGGAAAGAAATTTATGTTGGGTCTTTTGTTCTGGTGTGTGTGTGGGAGGGGGGAGGGGACTTATTATAACCTATGCATAGTCGGGGTGTTAATTCAGCCCTGACTGCAAAGATCCATTCGATTTTCTCGTACATTAATATTCAGATATCTCTAAATATTAATTGTACTTAAAAATATTGTGAAAAATGCACTTAAACGTACTATACTTTTTAAAGTTACCAAATGGTACTTTTCAGTCAGTTACCACAGGCGTAGCTAAAACCTCAAAGAGGGGGGGGGGGAGGAGAGGGTATCAGGATCGCAGCCAGGCAGGGGCCCAGAGAGGGCTTAGTCCCCACAAGAAGTATACTCAGCCCTCTAAGCAGTGATATGACATTTCATCCAATATTTTATCACAATTGTGCATGAAAAATTGTTTTCGAGAAATTTTTTCGTTTTGTATAGTAAGAAGAAAGTTGTTTTTTAGTTTAGCTGAATATGTGGTTATACTAGTGATCATCCGTTTATTTACATATTTAATTTAAGAATATTTTAAAGTTTAATTAATGCAATAGTAATTAGAAAATTTTGGTATTGTCGTGGTGTTCGCTGTTATATCAAAATTAATTGAAGAATTATTAATTTAAAGATAATAATAAACTAAACTAAATAATACTTAAAGAGTTAATATCATGCGTTAACTTGTGTTAACCATTACAAATTTTCTTCGATTAATTAACAGCTTTGCTAATAGTAAATGCTTATATAAGTATTAATTGTAATCATTATATATTAATATTGATGTATAGTAGGTGTATTTCCACAATCAACTATTAGCATACATATAGCTATACAAGTAACTATTTGTTAATAATTTATATGGAAATTTATATGGATTGAAATATATATTAATAAAAAACATTAAAAATGCTAATGATAAATATACTTCGCAGTATATAAACTATGATTCAATAATGCATGGTAATAGTGGTTTCCAATAATAAAAAGTATCATGTTTAGTTATAATCAATTAAAACATTTTCTAATTACAGCATTTTTTTTTAAAGGCTAAAATTTAATACTTTAGTTCATTCCTCTCTGCTCCCCACAAAAAAATTCTAATGATCACCCTTTCGTAGTGACTTTCGTTAATTCATCATTCACTATGACCGATAGTCCGGCACTCCTCTCTAACGGAATTCAGGTCCATCCGTCTGCACTGAGGTACATTTATCGTAATAGACTAAATTATTTTATATGCCCCAAACGGGAATCGAACCACGGATCTTTGTACTGACCAGCCGACGCTCTACCGTTGAGCTACTGGGATGGAATTGCAATCTCTTATCGTCGAAGTGGACTCTTCAAAGTTTACCTTATAATTTAAAAATGATTTTAAATATTTTTTCACATACTGTACAATGTAATCCAGTCTGCCAGTCTGTGTAATGTTTTAGGCAAATATATGTCACATTTATTGTCTATTATTTTGGCTTAAATCGATTTTTCCTCATTTTGGATTAACATCCGATAATCCGGCAAATTTGGTAACTCAGCACTGCTGAAGCCCCAAACGTGCCGGATGGATTACTAGAAGTTTACCGTAATTTGTGATTTAGTTCTGAGATCAACTTTTGAAAAATATTATTAAGAGTTGCAATTCCTGTAGTATAAAGTTCAATTATGACGTTTATCTGTTTTCTAAATAGAGATTCGTAAATAAAACTCTTCGAATTTCATATTTGCTTCTCAAGAACACCGTACACAACACACTAATGTTCTACCAACTTCGCAACTCACTCTGACACGACAAAGAACAAAACTAAGTTTCCAAAAGCGCTAGGGGTGTGTTCCACTGAAACGCGCTGTCGGCAAACGATATCGATCCCTCTCTCCACCCCGAGGCGGGGGGTCAGCAAATCTCAGGGGGGGTTGCGCAAGGGGTGGAGTCACCCAGAGGGAGGGGTGAACAGACGATAATCTGCGGCAGCCGGTTTGACAGCGGCGGACGACAGGCGTGGTGCTAAGGTCCTGGCGGAGGAATACATGCGGGTGAACCACACAGTGGCGGTTAGGGGGGAAAGAAGTCACGTGGTGTGCCCCCACCTTCAGTGTGCTCTACAGCTTTTCCATTGAGTTCACTTTAGCCACGGATGTGGTAAGAGCAAGTTGTAGAGGAAGTTTGTTGTGAAGAAAAGTTTACATTTAAACTCGTGTGTTTAAAAAGCATCCCTTCAGAAACTTTTCCCGAGTGAAAAATTGTGGATGAACAGAGACTGGATTTTTCTTTTTTTGTCTGACTTGTGATTTGGGATAGTGTATATGCTTTCCGGAGAATGGTTTTGTATAAATTTTACTTAATTTTTATTACGTCTGAGCTTCTGTATCGGACAATGGCGTAATTTATACGCGAACTGATTTTCAATCCAGTGATTCCGATTGTGAAACTTTTAGTCATCACTTACTTAATGCCAAGATCTTTAATGAGCATGGAAAAATATCAGACGATTTGATGAAAGTTTGTAATCTTTTATTTCGAGTTCTATGCTATGACGGCACTGTTTTGAAAAACAGGACTGCTTCGTTAACGAACATCAACAAAGACAATAGTGCATTTTTATATATCGCATTTTATAATGTGTGAAAAAATTCAGGATGGATAGGTACTGTATGCTAACATGAAATTCGTGATCCAATCATCCTAACTGAAACAATACGAAACAGCAGAATAATTAATTTTGTTGAAGTTTTCCAGTAGCTGTTATGCCGCTGAGTTTTGGGGATATGATTCTGCACTAACTGTTCTAATCGTAATAATTGTGATAGTATCATAAAAAGTGATTTTTTTTAAATTTTTTATATATGCATTTGAGATTTGGCATTTTGTGATAGTATTTATCCACTATTAGACTGGTATTGGTATCTGCAAACTACAAAACGGATAACAATAACTTCCAGCATGCATCTACCCGCGGAATCAGTCAATGGCTCACCCAGTCCGGTGGACCGAAGTTCGAATTCGGACTTTGTATTTCCTGGAGAAAGGATCCTTACAGAGGTGATGGCAGAACACCCTGGGGAACTTGTGAGGACTGGCAGCCCCTGTTTCGTGTGTTCAGCTCTGCCAACGCACTGGCGATCGAACAAGACGCTGCCAGTGGCGTTCAAAGTCGTCTGCTTGGGGGAGGTGGCGGACGGGACAGTGGTCAACATCAGAGCAGGGAATGATGAGAATTTCTGTGGAGAGCTGAGAAATGCGACAGCGGTGATGAAGAACCAGGTGGCGAAGTTCAACGATTTGAGGTTTGTTGGGCGGAGTGGAAGGGGTGAGTGGAATTTTAATGTTCTATATTTTATAACGTGGTGCAGGGGAGTAGGCAAAGCATTGCATTGCCGTAGCTAGAGACGAAATTAAAGAGGGGCTCTACAGTATTAAATTAGGAGGGACTCACAAAAAACACAATTAATCATAAGGAAGGGGTGAGTAGAATTTTAATGTTCTATATTTAATAATAATTAATCATAAGGAATTACTCATAATAATTAATCATAAGGAATCAATATATAAGTATCAATACTCACAATAATTAATCATCAGAATTACTCATAATAATTAATCATAAGGAATTAATAATTAATCATAAAGAAGGGGTGAGTAGAATTTTAATGTTCTATATTTTATAACGTGGTGCAGGGGAGTAGGCAAAGCATTGCCGTAGCTAGAGACGAAATTAAAGAGGGGCTCTACAGTATTAAATTAGGAGGGACTCACCAAAAACACAATTAATCATTAGCATTCATAAACCATAATATTTATTTTTATATATTTCAACGCATTTAAATTATTAACAAATAAGTGCATATTTATATTTGCAAGCTGATTATTAATATCCATATAGCTACTATACATCAATATTAATATATAATAATTACAATTGGTTTTAATGTAAGCATTAACTGTAGTAAAGCTTTTAATAATGTGTCGAAACATTCTGAAAGTTAATGCTTAATATTAACTCTCACCTGCTTATCAGTTGATTTTTAATGTATAACAGTGAACTCCACAATAATAGATAAAAGTAACCTAAGTACTGTTGTCGTAATGTTTAAATATTTTTAAATGAAATATGTAAATAAATTGATCATTAGTATAATCCTAAATTCCTAATATAGCGTGACAGATTAAAAGTTCAAATGCAAGTTTTCGACAGAATAACATGTTTTAAGCATCCTGGAACTCGAATCGAGCATTTTTGAAGTAATGTATGTAGTATGTGTGTATGTATGTTAGCATCTGTGTGTGCGTGTGTATGTCCCTGAAACTGTATGCGCAATATATCATGAATGAAGCTTTTTGGAACTAATGTGGTGCGATAACTGCAATTATTTAATACTGAAATCCTATTAATTTTAAACGCAAATAAATTTATCAAAAAATTACTTAAAATAAAAGTAAAAATCTGATGTGGGCAGCACATGACTTTCCCTGCAGACTTATATTCACGTTTTCTTTATTTTAATTAAATTTAATTCACTTTTAATCCGATTTTCGTTCTCATTTGATAAATGGACTTTTTCAAAGGTGGAGTAGAGAAAATACAAAAAAAACTAAAATATCTCGAGAACGGCTAGTCTTAGTGTAATGGGGTTGGTCTTATTCTTTTTTTTTGTTAAAAATTACGTATTAAACAAGCATTTAATGGATATATTTGAGCATACGTAGTTTTTATTTTAGATTTTGGCGATTTTTAAAGGGCCATTTTACAAAAAAAAGCAGGTTATTTTTTTTCGAATCGTACTAAAATCTAATCAGCATCAGGATGTCTCACAAGTGATTTATTTACCGAATTTTGTAAAATTCGGTCCATTAGTTTCTCAGCTAGAGTGGATACAAGCTTTTGCGGGCCATTTCGCAAAAAAAGGCGGGTTCTTTTATCCCGAACCGTACCTAAAACTAATTAGTCACTAGATTCGCCTACAAGTGACTTACCTACCAAATTTTATGAAATTCGGTCCATTAGTTTTTGAGATAGAGTGGATACAAAATCTGCACAGACGTCACGTTAAAAATAGTTTTTCGTATTCTAGAGGTTTCGAAACGTATAGATTCGTTGAAAACTCAAGTTGGGATTTTCGGCATGATTCCAATACTTTCGCTATACATTACCATGTATTGCAGGGAAAGTAAAAAGTAGTAAATATTGTCAAATACGTTCACTTTTATTATGCAATAAATGTGTTAACATCGTTCTTGTGAATCTAGTTCGTTCCACTCACAAGATACGATACTTTTTGTAGTAATTTTATGTTTTGACGTGGAAGAATTCGACAATAGTTATTTCTTTCACGGGGTATTAATTAAACGTCAATTGCATTTTAATGAGGATTTTGCACGTAAGTATGAATAAATTGTCATCTGTTGATATAAGTTGCCAGAAGTGAAAATTAAGAAAAGAATTGAAGTTGTAAAAATGTCAACTTTGTTGATTTTTTGCAAATCCTTGAATTTGTCGATACCATAAACTTTAAATGTATCATTTCAAACTTTAAATCAATCACTTTAAACATTAAAAACTTTTAATCTATACAATTATTTTACTTTGAAAGAACTAAATTCAGTGTATTATATAGGGAAGCGGTGAACAAACACATCAGAATATTTTTACTGTTATTACTACAATACATGGTATATGCAAAAAGAAAGTATTGTGATGAGGTAAAAAATGTTTAACGAAATTAAAAAAAAAAAAAAACTTTCTTGAATACAAATTATCCATTTCTTCAAGTACATCTGTGTATCGGCTCTATATTTTTTATGAACAAAATTGAGCTATTAAATAAGAGCAATTTTGTCTGATTTTTTTCAATTGGAAAATGTAAGTAATATGTAAGGATTTTCAAAAAGGTTGGGTACGAGAATGGTCCCTAATTTTTTAAAAAAATAGAAGGAACATGTAAAATCAAACAATTTATATTAAAAGTTCTTAAATAAGATGTCTTCGCTTGTAATTTTTTTATTTAAATGGGTATGACATCATTCACATCACAGGTCGCGGACATTAAAATAAAATTGTAATCTTAAAAAAAAATAATAATATGACCATTTATTATTAAATAAGTGAGTTCTTCGCAAATATCTATATTAAAAACCATGTGAAATAATTTTTTAGAATTTATCATGAGCCGTTCTCGAGATATTATAAATTTTACATTCCCACGCACATGGAGTGTGGTATCTCTCGAATGAAGTGATTTCAATGCAATTTGGTATGGTTTTATTAATCAGCAACAAAAATAATAAGTTTATTTTTATAGATCGATCTCATAAAAAAGTTTTAGTTTTTATTTCTGAATACAGAAATTTCCGAATATAGTATACAGAATATATAAATGTGTTCATTTGTATGGAAAGTGAAGATTATTCATTAGATGTGTAGAATGGTCGTGGTGTAGATGTAGCAGGACAAAATTCCAGGAGGCTTTAGTTCAATTCCTCTGCACACTACATCTGTTCCATTTCAATCTGTTTTTGAAATAATATGTGTCTAATTCTGTGTAAACTACCGGGACTTAAAACGTACCAGGTAGTTACTTACGTAACTTGTGTATCGGAACTTAAAACGTTTGAAAAAAAAATAATTGTTTTTTAATTTGGCCCTAAATAAGTTTAAGTAATATTGAATCTAATGATGTGAACATTATGTAAGGTAAAATGTTTTATGGATCAAACCGATAATGTGACAAATTTTGGTTTATGATGCATTTATTAAGTTCTAATGAAAATTTGTCAATTGCTTCTAAAAAGATGCTACGAGACAAAGTTTCATATATGAATTAATTCATCCGGTACTTTTGGAATTGTATTACTTTTAAATCTTTCAAATATTTTGATATAATCATGCAAAATATTTAAAACGTGATCTGGTTTTAATCTGAGGCAGAATCTCTGTGAAGTGCATATATTTATTCTTCAGATTTTGTACTACATTTTTTATATCATATATATCTGAGAGTGAGACTTTGTGTGACTATAATAATGAATTGCACAGCCCAAACTAGTGAAGGTAAACTTGAAACCTTGCATACACGTAGGACTTGATCTGTTAATGAGAAAAAAATCTAAAATTTTTCATGAGTTTTGTTCGAAAAAATTATTAATCTCGGCTGTTTTTGTTCCAACATTCTTGCAGCTATAAGTTGAGAACAAATTAGACACGCAAAATTCATTTTTATACCATTATGCTTAGAAAACAAATATTATCATTCTTCTGAATGAACTTCTTTGCTTTTGTATACAATCAACCGTTCTCGATATATTTTAATATATAGTTATAGTAGATGATATTTTTATATTTCATAATTCATTTTCTTTTATGCAAAATTTGATTCCATTTATGAACGTTACCTTTAAATCATACCAAAATCGATAACGACCATTAAGTATTATTTATGAGTATGGTTAAATAATTTCCATATTTTAATATTTTGAACGATTTTTTTTTTTTTTAAAGCAAAAAGGGTTTATCTGGGGGATATTTTGCTTCACTTTACGTATTTTCACTCAAAATATCATCTAAACTATAAAAAATAGACAAACAGTTTTTAGTTATTGCCTTGTCAATTTAAAGAAACTTGAAAATGAACCGTTTTTAAAGTTTGTATTGCTTATATTGCGAGAACTGAAAGTGCTAGTTTTAAACAATAAGTAATTTACAGTCCAGTGAAAGCTCTAGAAGGATATATAATGTGATTTCAGACTGAATTCTTAGCTTCTAAAACTTGGTCATTTTTTATTGTTGAAATTTTAATATTTCGAATTATTTTTAAGAAAGTGATGGTACTTCGAGAATTTAGCTAGCTGTAAAAAATCTGATGTGGGCACTGGGCAGCACATGACTTTCCCCGCAGACTTATTTCCACGTTCTCTTTATTTTAATTAAACTTATTTCATTTTTAATTCAATTTTCGTTCTCATTTGATAACTGGACTTATTTTCAAAGGTGAAGTAGAGAGAATACGAAAAAGCTAAAATATCTCGAGAAGGGCTAATTCTAGTGTAATGGGGTTGGTCTTATTCTTTTTTTCGTTAAAAATTACGTTTTAAACAAGTATTTAATGGATATATTTGAGCATACGTAGTTCTTTATTTTAAATTTTGGCGATTTTTGCGGGCCATTTTGCAAAAAAAAAGGCAGGTTGTTTTTTCCAATCGCACCAAAATCTAATCAGCACCAGAGTAACCCACAAGTGACTTATCTACCGAATTTTGTGAAATTCGGTCCATTAGTTTTTCAGCTAGAGTGGATACAAGATTTTGCGGGCCATTTCGCAAAAGAAGGCGGTTTTTTTTTATCCCGAATCGTACCCAAAACTAATCAGCCCCAGATTCGCCCACAAGTGACTTGCATACCAAATTTTATGAAATTCGGTTCATTAGTTTTTTAGTTAGAGTGGATACAAAATCTGCACACACAGATACACACACAGACGTTACGCTAAAAATAGTTTTTTCGTATTCCAGAGGTCTCGAAACGTATAGATTCGTTGAAAACTCGAGTTGCGATTTTCGGTATGATTCCAATACTTTACCTATACATTACTATGTATTGCAGAGAAAGTATAAATAAGTGAATACTTTGCATTTTGAAAGTGCTTTCATACAAGAATATGTAATAGTATTCCGGATCGGGTCGTATGTTTTTGAAAAAATCTGATGTGGGTAGCACATGATTTTCCCTACAGACTCAGATTAATTTTCTCTTTATTTCTTTACCATTTTATTAAATTGAGTTTACTTGCACAAAATAACGAGCATTATTACTTGAAATGACACTGAATTTGTACTTTTAATTCAATTTTTGTTTTCATTTGTTAACTGGACGCATTTTCAAAAGCGGCGTATAGCAAAAATGCGAAAATACTGAAATATCTTGAGAACGATAAATGACACTGAATTTATACTTTTAATTCAGTTTTCGTTTGGTAACTGGCCGCATTTTCAAAAGCGCATTTTCAAATGCGAAAATACTGAAATATCTTGAGAACGGTTAGTTCTAGAGTAATAGGATTGGTTTTAGTATTTTTATAGTCGAAAATTGCGTATAAAACAAGCATTTAATTGATACATTTGAACATATGTAGTCTTTTATTTTAGATTTTGATGATTTTTTTTTTTTTGGGGGGGGGGGGGGGGGAGCATTTCATAAAAAAGGTAGGTTCCTTTTTTCGGAATCGTACCAAAATATAACCAGCACCAGAGTAACTTACAAGTAACTTATCTATCAAATTTTGTGAAATTTCGTAAATTATTTTTCAGTTAGAGTAGATATATGCGATTTTTGCGGTCCATTCCGCAAAAGTAAAAAAAGGCGGGTTCTTTTTATCCCGAATCGTACCAAACTCTAATCAGCACCAGGTTGACCCACAAGTGACTTATGAAATTTTATGAAATGTAGTCAATTAATTTCTGAGTTAGAGTGGATATACATACATTGCACAAACAGTCACACACGCTCTATATTTCATTCCATATAAATTATTAACAAATGACTTCATATTTATATTTGCAAGCTAAGGGCTGATTATTAATATTCATGTAGCTACTATACATCAATATTATTATATAATAATTACAACTAATTTTAATGTACGCATTAACTAATAGTAAATCTGTTATTTTCTCGAAGAAAGTTTATGAAAGTTAATGCTTTATTAACTCTTAACAACTTATCAATTGATTTTGACTCAAATGTATAACAGTGAACCCCACCATAATACAAAAGTATCCTAATACTATTGTCATAATCTTATTATCTTAAGTATTTTTAAATTAAATGTGTAAATAAATTGATCATAGTATAACCACAAATTTAGCTAAAAATCTTTAAAACGAAATAATTTATAAAAAAAAATATTAAAGAATATTTTTATGCAAAATTTGAATGACATTTTAAAAGGAATTTCGTATCACTACTAAAAAAATAATACTTTTATCAGGAGTTAGGGGCTGAGTATACCTCTTGGGGGGGGGGGGGGGCTTAGCCTCTTTTGGCCTTTGCCTGACTACGGCCTTGAGTTCGACACGATTCCAATACTTTCCTTACATATTACCATGATTGTAGGGAAAGTAAGAATCTATTACACATTGCCAGATTTGTTTAGAATTGATATTTGCTTGAAATTTAAGAAAAATGAAGTTGCTTCAATTATGTATTTTACTTTAACTACCATAGACCCATATAATCTGTTGCATACGCAACACATGAGATTGCAAACAACGCATGAATTTATTTAACTTTAGAGAAGTTTTATTTTACAAGATGTGATTTACGCAAAACCATTTCGGCTACGTCGGACTAGAACTATCACTCATTTTTGATATATTTTTGCAGGGCGCAGGCCGTCCATAGGACATACTCAAGTACGTGTGTGTGTGTGGGGGGGGGGGGGGGCTGTAGACCCTCTACAACTTTTGTTGAGGGAAGAGAAGACATGAAAAAAATTACAAAAAGAGAAAAGGCAAATATGGGGAGAGGGAGGGCGTGATAATAAATAATGTAGTTCACAGCAAATTAATGAATTTTTCAGATGATTCAAAAGAAATTGAAAGAAAAAACATGAATAAGAAAATACTAAATAGAAAAGATAATAATTGCTGAAAGAAATTAATGATGACCTAAAGATGAAAACAAATTTTGAACGAAAATAATAAAATCATATTTCAGGCTCGGATGAACTCTGGTTTTATTTTAAATTGAACCAGTTCGGGCTTTTCAAATCCGAGCTCGAACTCATCTCTGAAGCTGAAGGTTGCAAATCCACATTTGCTTCCGTTTTTCATCAGTTGAAAAACCACAGATTACGCCTGTCTCATGCACGTCAAGAAGGTCATCTGCTTGGTGCACGAAGCCTGGGAAAATAAACACAGTCCCAGCCACAATAGACTGTTTCACAACTGTGACCGATCGCAAAGACTCAATCAAAGCAGGCCGTAAGAAATCAACTGCAAAAACAGACCTCGCTGGTAACGGAACCTCTCTCAAGGTCCAACTCCTTCTCAGGTATTTTTCCTCAGGGCACATCCAGTTGTTCAGGGAGGAAAAAGGTTAAAAACACCTTTTATTCTATCCTTTCATTACCAAACGTGGAAGACATTCTTTTGGGAAACTCTGGAGGTAATATACCTGAAAGCTGTTTTCCTACTATTGTCAGGATTTTGGGTGGCATTAGCGGTTTCTTTGGGGGGAAAAAAAGCAGGTAAAATATTAGAAAGGCCGCCAAAAGTCTTTTATTTTCTTGACAGATTGTCGTTTATGTGATTGTCCAGGTTACTAAAGAACTAAAAGGGTTGTGAGCGCTGTGGATAACAGTTCTTTGATAATTGGCGCCAAAAGGTCTTCTGTACGCAAGTGATAGTGCAATGTGTGGCTGAAAATTATTTTTACCCTGCTTTTATCTTGTTAAAAGGGGACTAAATAGCGACAGACTTATGACTTTGTCGAGTATCAATTTTATGTCGGCCACAGGGCTCAATAAAGACTTTGAGGTTAAGCAAGCTACAAAATATTTACAGATGTTAATTAATAGTTAGAATTGTCAGAATTTGGGCAGCATTAGCGGTTTCTTTGTATAAAAACAGGTAAAAGGTTAGAAAGGTCACAAAAGTATTTTATTTTGTCTTACAGGTTGCCGTGTATGTAATTGTCCAGGTTACCAAAGAATTAAAAGTGTTATGAGATATGTAGATAACAATCCTTTGATATTTGGCGCCAAATGGTTTTCTGTGTGCAGGTGCGGCAGTACCCTACAGGCAGGACTGCTTTTATCTTGTTAAAAGAGGCTGAATAGAGAGAGACTTATAACTTTGTCACCTGTCAATTATATCTCCCCCACCCCATAATAAAGACCTTGAAGATAAGCCTGATACTATTTGAGGGACAAATAATGAATACACAAAAATATTTTCCCTATTTTAATGTTTTGAACTTAGTTTTTGCGAAAAAAAACCTACAACGTTTTTACCCTAGCGAGTTTTTGCCTCACTTTGCTTATTTGCATTCGAAATATCTTCTAACCTATAAAATATAGATATAAATAGTAAGCGACACGTATTTTCACTGGGAAATCCAGAAAAACTTAAGCTAAATTCAACTATCGCCAGTTAGATAGTTGAATTTAGCTTAAGTTTTTCTTTTTTTGTTTCCATACCTTTTAATTTGGTTGATTTTCTGAAACTTGAAAACTTGTGTTTTGTATTTTTTATCCATTTGATTGATGATTTGCTGTATTATAATTTATTCTGTGGGTGTTTTAAAAGTTAGGTTTATCGTGTTACATCTTCTTACTTTTCGTTCATTGGATTTTCAAACGTCTATTATTATTGAAATCATTTTATTTATGAGCTGCATTTGCGCAATAAATTAAATGTATTTTGCATTTTCAATCCATTTACTTAATAACTTTAAATTCTTTATTTAATAATATTTGCATAGTATCCTTCATATTTTGGTAAGCTTTAGAATATATATATATATATATATATATATATATATATATATATATATATATATATATATATATATATATATATATATATATATATATATATATATATATATATATATATGTATATATATAATA
Source organism: Amaurobius ferox (assembly GCA_951213105.1). Lineage (NCBI taxonomy): Eukaryota > Metazoa > Arthropoda > Arachnida > Araneae > Amaurobiidae > Amaurobius > Amaurobius ferox. The sequence goes on from OX578153.1 coordinate 88,838,317, forward strand.
ATAGAAATTTGAAAACCCAATGAACGAAAAGTAAGAAGATGTAACACGATAAACCTAACTTTTTAAAACACCCACAGAATAAAATATAATACAGCAAATCATCAATATATATATATATATATATATATATATATATATAATTTTTTTAGGCCTAAACCTTGTCCACGTGTATAGCTTTCATGCTTGAACTTCATTTGGTTTTCATTTACAGATTCTTCCATGCCTTTGATTTTGATAATTTTCTTTAGCTTGATGATTCGAAATTTGTATTTTTTTTCCATTTGCTTGAAGATTTGCTGATTTATACTTTTATTTTGCAAGCTTGTTAGAATGTTAGGTTTTTCGAGTCGCAGCTTCTCACTTTTCTTTCATTGAACTTTCAAACTTTTATTATATATATATATATATATATATTGTAAGAAATTTAATTATTTGTATATTTTATTTAACTGTAACTTATCCCTTATTGAAAGTTGTATGAAGAGCACATGTAAAAATAAAAATAAAATAGACCCAACGTTTGGTTCAAGAATAATTCTTTTATAAATAAAAGAGGAACTAAATACCCCTCGTTCCCTGTTCCATATAAAAGGTAAGCAACTGAAATCTGGATATATATATATATATATATATATATATAAATAAAAATTGAAATTTTTTAATCGAGAACTATGCATAAACTACTGTAAGTGCAATAAAACCCAACTCTAGCATATCTGTTACAAATAAGTAACTGTAGACCCAATATATATATATGTTATCATAACTATTAGGAACCTTACTCTCTATTAAGGACAGCTGATTCCCCTGAAACTTTCAGTAACATGCTTGCAAGTGTTTTAACATGTAATAATATACATTGTCGTCTCATTAATAGTTTTAAACTTTCACAAGCACTCTGTCTTTATTTGCTTCCGGTTGCAGCGACAGTCACTGACTTCAGGACTTACCGAAAAGCCATCCTAATTTAGAAGACCAGCAATTCCCACGTCGCCACATCCGCTCTTCCCACAGTTCGATCGGCCAGTTTATCAAACGTTGGCCAGGAATGTTCGCCACCATGAGATAAAGTCTCTGCGGCGAGGTGGTCGGCCCATAAGTATACGCAAATCCACAGAATAGTTCCTGCCTCAAAGGCAGGATGTAGGAAATCATGGGAATCTTATGCGTTTGAACTGTTTGAAAATGCCGGAAATGTGTTAAATTTCGACGGGATACCATTTAAAGAGCTTTTAAACATTATACTTTAATTTTCAAAATGATCCGTAATTTGAATACTTAGTTTAACAGCGTAAAAGCTTGATTAAAAGTATCAATCGGTTTCTGACGCAAATAATAATATCCTTTGTCAATATAACAGAACGAAATTCGAGAACGACCAACATACTATCATGCGCCGAAAAAATATCTTAAATTTTCTTGATTCATTCTCATTGTGTAGAACCAAAGGTTTATATAGTTATAGCAGACGATTTTTGTATATTTTATAATTCATTTTTTTTTTAAATGCAGTTTTTGATTCCATTTGTAACCATAGTAACAGAGTTACGAGTTAAATACTAAAATCGTCTGCTGGTTATCAATTATTTCACACACACACATAATTTATTTTTTTTAACTAAATATTTTATAATTCATTTTTTTAAATACAGTTTTTGATTCCATTTGTAGCTATAGTAACAGAGTTATGCTTTAAATACCAAAATCGTCTGCTGGTTATTCTTTTAATCGAACTATTTAAAATAATGTTTTATTAATAACATAGTCTTTTTATTAAAAGGTCTGAAATTTTGAAAATAAGGCAGCATACAGTGGTAGAATATCAAATATTGTTTTAAATATAGCAATTTTCATGCTACTATAAAATATGAGCCATTCTTGTTAATTAATTTTAAACAGTCTTCGATATTTAGAACGTTTATTAAGTGTATATGTAAATGAATAGCTAGTTATTCATAACTTATGAAATATTATGATTTATCCAACATGCGACCTTCCTACAGAGTAAGAAATGTCTCGAGAAAACAAAATGCGAGTTATAGAGTCTTTCTATAGTTCTATCTAACTGAAAATCAATAGACTTTTAGTTATTATCCATAAGAAAAGCAAACAACATTTCATGGCAATCCCTCCATTATTTCGAACGGTGTAGTTCTATCCGTTGAAAAGTAAAAAAATTGATATCTCGAGAACGGATTGTGCTAACTGCTAAATAGTAGCGTGCATTTATTTTTGATTAAAAGTATTCTTGCAAGGCGTTTATTTTATTGAAAATACTGAATATGTTTATTTCTTTTACGATTTTTTCTCTATTTTAGAATAAAAACGTGCAATATCTCCAGTAGGCATGCATTTACGTTTTGTAAATGACATCTTTCACTTCTAAATAAAAAAAAAATGACATTTATTACTATTATTATTTTTATTACTATTTTTGTTATTTTCATTACTATTTCTGTAAAAAATTCAGTATAATTATTTTTTATAATGTCTTTTGATTTTTGAAAATAACTTTTGTAACTTTTCTTCGATTTTTCGAAATGTTCGAAACACTGAAATCCTTCCCTAGTTCGACTGCTTCTGAAATTAATAGACCTCTGGCATGAATTGAAATAATCGTGCCAAATTTCACTCGATGTGCTTAATTTGTTCGAGAAATATAGTGCCCACACACAAACATAATCGAAAATGGTTATATGCTATTCAGAGATGCTTAAAACCTACACATCCATCTCTATTATAATGTTTTCCCTTTCCTCATTAAGTGTATGAGAAAAATTCTCTTTTCTCATTGTGTGTTAGTGTTACTATGATTAAAATCCGATATGGGCAGCACATGATTTTACTTCTTCCTCAGAGAAACAATGGTGTACAAGATCAATGGTGCACAATGTTTTTGGGATTGAATTAAAAATTCGGAATTAATTGAAATTGAGAGCTTTTGTTAATTTATGAGTCTAAAAAGAATAACTTATTAACTCAATTAAATTTTCATCAAATTGCAATTAACATTTGATTAGTATTCCTTGAAGTGAATGACTATTGGTGAATTTTTTGACGTCAAAGCACAAAATTATTATAAAAAGTATCTTTCGTGAATGGAACGAACTAGATAGACGAGAATGATGTAAATAGATTATTTGCATAATATTGCATATGAAAAGTGAATATATTGGATGATAGTTATAACTTTTTAGTTTTATGCATTTTTTTGGATAAATTTGTTTGAAACACATGCGATATCTCAAGAACGACTTGTGCTAGCTTTCTATAGTTTGTCATTAATTTATGAGTCTAAAAAGAATAATTTATTAACTCAATTAAATTTTCATCAAATTGCAATTAACGTTTGATTAATATTCCTTGAAGTGAATGACTATTGATGAATTCTTTGACGTCAAAGTACAAAATTATTATAAAAAGTATCTTTCGTGAATGGAACGAACTAGATAGACGAGAATGATGTAAATAGATTATTTGCATAATATTGCATATGAAAAGTGAATATAATGGATGATAGTTATAACTTTTTAATTTTATGCAATTTTTTTGATAAATTTGTTTGAAACACATGCAATATCTCGAGAACGACTCGTGCTAGCTTTCTATAGTTTGTCATTCATTTCCTAATGAAAAAGTAATTATATGAAATGATTATATATTTATCTGTATTGAAGATTGTAATTTTTTAATGTTTTTAAAAAAAAAATATTCGAAAATTGTGAAATATTTCATAATACAGTAAGTCATGCCGGCGTTCTGAAGTCTGTATCATTCGATTTTTAATAAAAAGCGCCGTATGAAACGATAATCTATTTAACACTATTAAAAATCCTGATTTTTTTTATGATTTTTACAAACATTCATTCAAAAATTGGGGGTGAGGCTATTTCGAGCATTCGATTGCGTTTAAAATCAATAGGGTTGTAGTATTCATTCACTGTGATAATCGTACCAAATATTTTTGAAGCAGCCTATTCTTTTGCGAGATATCGCTTCCTCACGATCGCAAAATCACGAACATGAACACACTAGCTGACATAGTAACATGCACACACACTAGCATACATATACACATACAGACATCACTTTAAAACGTTTGATTCCAGTTTAGGAATATTTGAAAGGCTCTCTTACGTCGAACTCGAATTTTTGCCCCCGTCACAATACTTTCTTTATACAGGAAAAGTAAAGTAAAGAAAAAATAAAATAAAAATAAATGAGTAGGATTATTGCAAGAAGAGGGAAGATTTTCCTTAAATGAACAGATGATTGCTTTTGAATTCATTACATTCCCCATCCAATAGCCAAAATTGAAATTCACATCCCCTCAAAAAATAACTTGTCTTTTAATCCCAATACTTATTCCAAAACTCTAATCCCAAACTTTCGGTTCTTTAAAATTTCGGTTAACTTTCTATCTTCCACACTTTTCTACGCGCGGCTTACTTTAATAGACAGCATTCCTAATCCGGTATTTTTCTGGAATAACTCTGTTCGAAACTTGCCTTTTGTGCGCTCGCTAGGGGCCAACGCAGCTCTATCAACCACACTTTGCTCCTCAATAAGACACAAGAAAAGCAAGGGCCAAACGAAAACAAGCATTCAAATACAAAAAGCAAACTTTCTTTTACATGCGAAAGAAAACATGAAAAAGAAACACAAAAAATTCTCCCCGTCATGCTAATTCACTTTTGTTCTGCAGTTCTCCGCTGATTTTTAGCTAAACACAGAAGCGGAGTTGAGCAGTGAGACTGCTGCTCCCTGTAAACGGCACAGAATTATAATTCAATTATTCGAGGAACGTTTACCGGGAAATTCCCTCAGGGCCAGTGGCAGAAGTATTGGGTATTCGCAAAGTAATTGAATTTGTATCCAAAATTCGGTTGATCGCAAGTACTATGTGTATTTATCTGAATCCCTGCCTTCGGTTATAGACTGGTCGAAAAAAGAAGGAAAAACTCTATTTCTTCAGTTCCCGCCATTTTGACGAAAGCGCAGACGACAATCGAAAAACACAAAGCGAGAGAAGGAAAAACTTATTTCTGGATCGCTGCGCTGCAGTTAGAACATTAATAATGGAAAATTTAATGCAATTAATATCTAACTTTTCCCCTTCTGTCGAGAGTTTTTATCTCATTTCACTATTTTATCTATAAATTAGATATTTAATAACATTACATTCTTTCGGTCTGTTAACAGAATGTAGAATTTTGATTTATTTATATTTTCTTGCAAATCTGATGAATAGGTTTCATCGGTTTCTTTCTTATTTCTTTTTTTATACAGTCTTTATTTTAAATTAAGAGAGAGAGAGAGAGATGAATAAGTTTTGGGGCTATGTTCCGGGAAAAATTGAATTCGCTTTGCAAAAGTCTTACTTGAGGTGGAAGAAAAGTTTTTTAACATGTTTAAAAGTTTTTTTTTTTTTATTATTATTCCTTTCTCTTTTTCCGCATCAAGACATATTTTCCAAGCGAAAAAAAAAAAATTCAATTTGAAATATTGGAATCGTTTTGAATAACTTAATTTTGGGCATTCCTTTTCGAATTTCCGAACAATAATTTTTTTTTCTTACAGTTATGAGCCCGACAGAAATTAATACAAATGAAATATGCACGAAGAAAAATAGTTTCGATGAAGAAATAGATGAGAAAAGTTTTTCCTGATTAATTTCGGAACAAAAGTTTTACATCTGATTTAACTTCGAAATGCTTACAAATAGAAAAGATAATTTCAAAAATATATTTTTTTATAAGAATGAATAATTCTGATATTCTCTGAGATTTTGAATTTACTTAATTTACTATTATTGAATTTTATTTTCGAAAACAAATACCTTTTTATTCATTTCTTAACTCAGAGAGGAATGTAATTGGGCTTGAAGAAAGAGATATGTTATTTTCCGCCATTTTTATGCTAAATGGATTTTCTATTTATGCTTATATGGGATTTCAGTGGTCACAACTATCCCCCTCCCCCACATTGATGAACAATTATATTGGATCTTCGTTTGACATAGGCTAGACAATATTTAGCACTGTAAGCGCTATCAAATTCAATTACTGACAGTGGCGTAACCAAAAATTTATTTTTTTTTAAAAAAGGAATTTATTTTCATTCTTGAAGGTAGAGGGCTATAAACTTTAAAATTGTCTAAATAAACAAATAAGCTAATAAAATTATTTTGAACAAATTATAAATGAAACATTTAAAAATATATACTCATATGTCAATTTGAAATTCAAATGCGCATCGAATGATTTTGTATATCTTCAATTTTCTATAAAAATCCATTTTTTAAAAAGATAACATTAAAGTTTTGAAAAAAAAAAGCAGTATTTTGTTTGTAATTAGCATAAATTTAAGCAAAAAGTAACTACTTTTACTGGATTTTTTGTGAAAATTTCAATATTAGAAACTTTTGATATTATTGCATTGCCTCTTCCCCAAAGATTGTTAATATATTGGTTCCTGAAAAAGTTGGCATTGACTTTTTCCAACGAGGAATGTGAAGTATAAATGTGATAAAATTGTGAAAAGTATATATAATATTTTTAATCCTTTACAAGCCAAAAATAAAAAAATGTGAAACCAGCAATACAATCAGTTAGTCAACCGGAAAAAAGATGGCTCCATGTTTTTTTCTTAATTAGACGCATAGTTGATAGCAACAGCAGTTAAAGCAGTCTTTGTCTCGGCATAGCCGATTGATAAATCGGCTATTATTGCATTACAAACTTAATTTTTTCTTCAGAATTTTATCTGATAATTTAAATAGTTTTATTAGAGACCACTAATATGTGCTTCGAAATAGAACTAATCACTAAGTCAAACGAAAAAAAAAGGCACTACTTATTTCACCTGAGCTTCATCGCTCTTTTGTTTTAAAATCAAATTTTTATTTGCTATTTGTTTCATTTTTCATATCTATAAAGAAAAAAATGTAAAGGAAAACTTCTTTAATTTTCCACACAGGCAAACGTGCTGTCCAGAAGAAGTAACTAAATTGTATATCGTCATTTCGAGAATGTGCAGTATGTGTTCTGGGGGCTAGGTTACATTTCGGAATTTGTAATAAAATATTCGGAAAAAAAAATTAAATTTTAAATATATTTTATTTTGATATTTAAATGTTGTCTTTGTTTTTGTTTACAGAAATTTATTAATAAGTTTAAATATTTAATAATTAATACGGAAAATTATATATTTATAAATTAATATTTTTGCTTGCATTTAGAATTTTTTCAATATTTAGTAAATTTAAGCAATTAAATTAAAAAAAAGTCTTGTTTACTCTTTAAATTGTTTAATACTTAAACAGTTTAAAACAGAATTTGAACATTTAAATGAAAAAAAAAATAATGTTTATTTTTAAATTATTGAAAAATTGCAGCAAAACTTGCCAAGTTGGCGATGACTTGCACCTATTTTAAGCAATTGGACAGAGGTAGTTACTTCTGCTGAAGGTAGCTGCATGGCTGGTCTTAGGCCGCTTAAGCCAATTCGATCAAATCGGGTCCTTTGCTGCAATGGGCCCCGTGTAGAAAATTCGTAAATACATATATATATATATATATATATATATATATAAATTAGTAAATCCAATGTTAGAATATATGTAGTAACTCATAAAACACTATTCCAAAATTTTCTACAAAATACAAAGAAATAAAAGAAATTAAGACATAATGAGAAAATAATAAAGCGTAATGCAGGTCATAAAGACAAAGACAATCAACAAATTTCAAAAATGAGGAATGAAAATAGGAAAACTAAAAAATCAAGCAAAAAAGCTTGCACATGAAAGAGCTTTAGGCTTAAGATAAGTTCATTTCGAAAAAATTCTCTTCAAGTCCATATATCCCTTCGAAATGAACACAAAAATGCTTGTTTCTGAAACACAAGATAGATTTTATCTATAAACTTGTGTTATATGGACGACAAGCATATCTGATAGATTAAAAAATTCTATTAAAATTCTATCTGATAGATTAAAAGAAAGAATTATACAGATTTCGAAAGTAAACACGACATAAATTACTAAATTAGGTTTAATAAATTGGGCATTAACATAGGTCGTAGTTATATTCGCTTTGATAACACAAACTGATCTGTATTTCGGTTGTGGGTCCATTAAATAGGCTGTTTTTTTTTTTTACGTAAATCTGCCGATGGTAATGAGACGAAAATTAATATTTATTATTTATTATTTGCATTCCAAATATTCGTTTTACCAAGTCGGGTATACATCTGAGATGAAATATTCTGAAAATTTTAAATCTTTTTAAATTTTGAATTAATTTTTAATAGTTTTAGAAATAGAAAATACGACTGGAAGAAAGCTCTTTATCTTTTGTAAAAACCACTATGCTCTTAAAAATATTGAATTTGAAAATATTCTTGGTAACTTAGCTGGAAAAAAAAACTATTCAATCATTTTATTAATAAGTTATAAATGCGCTTTGAAATTTCGCATATTTTCAAAGTAAAGTATTTAAAAAAAAAAATGCAAATTAAAACACTGTACTTCGTATATTCCTTAGGCGATCTAGCTAGGCGAGAAAATAATACAACCCAAAAACTTTTTATCACAACACGGCTTCCCCGTAAATATTATTATCAAATTAGAGCTCCCCCCCCCCCCCTTTTTCTTTGCTACCCAGACAGTCGACCTACCCAAAGGTGTTGTTGTTGTTGTTGAAACCCAGACAGTCGACCTACCCAAAGGTGTTGTTGTTGTTGTTGAAACCCAGACCGTCCGACCTACCAGAAAGGTGTAAGGTAACTGTTTGGACGGTCGGGAAGTGCCACCCAATTTAGACCGGAACCCAGTGGGGGAGGCATCCACAGGGACCGTACCCTCCTTCCCCTACCACCAACCTCTCGGAAGGACTTTCAGATCCACATGTTTAACGTGATCGTACTCCGCATGAACCCTACCCGAAGGTGTAAAGTAACTGTTTGGACGGGCGGGACAGTGTCATCAAGTTTATATAGTGATTCAATAAGGGTGTCAACTACAAGGACTGTAACAACCTTCTTCTAACCCACCAGTTCTCGGATTGACTTTCAGACTTACAAATTTAATGTACCGATACTCCGGGTAGACACTGAGATAGTTTTGGGCGGAGTCAGGGACCGAACCTGGGTCTACAGTATGAACACCCTGTAGGAAAAATAAATAAATTAAACGTAAAAATTGATGTAAAATTGTAATACCCAGGTCCCCTAAGAGACGCACTCGGACGACCTGAGATCGATTTCCGGTCTGCCCAAACTGTCCCCGTGTTCACGCGGAGTACGGGTATGTTAAATATGTGGGTCCGCAAGTCCTTCCGATAAGTTAGTGATAGGGGAAGGAAGATACGGTCCCTGTGGATGCCGCCCCCACTGGGTTCCGGTCTGAATTGTGTGGCACTTTACGGGCTTCCAAACAAATACCTTATATCGTAGATATCCTAAAGATTATATAGCATATCTACGCCTAACACCTTTGGGTAGGTTGAACGGTCTGGGTCGAAGAGGAAAAAGAATACCAGGACCCCGCAAATAATACTTCCAATTGGACTTCCACAAATAATACTTCCAGTAGGAGCTCCGCAAATAATACTTCCAATAGGGGCTCCACAAATAATACTTCCAATTGGGGCTCCACAAATAATATTTCCACTTGGGGTCCCGTAAATAATACTTCCAATAGGGGCTTCACAAATAATACTTCCAATTGGGGCTCCACAAATAATACTTCCAATTGCGGCTCCACAAATAATACTTCCAATTGGGGCTCCACAAATAATACTTCCAATTGGGGCTCCACAAATAATACTTCCAATTGGGGCCCCGTAAATAATACTTCCAATAGGGGCTCCGCAAATAATACTTCCAATTGGGGCCCCACAAATAATGCTTCCAATTGGGGCCCCACAAATAATACTTCCAATAGGGGTTCCACAAATACTTCCAATAGGGACTTCACAAATAATACTTCTAATAGTACTTCCCCGTGTTAACTAAGTATCGCCCTGGTTAGACGCTTCTATTTTTCATTCCAAACATGTGTATTTTTCAACAAAGAAGATGACAGAAACCAAACAAATTTATCTGAACCTGAAAGAAAGATAAAAGGTGAACGTTACATAGTTGTCAGTTATAATTACTCATGCGGAGGAATTTACTCGGTATATCTTTAAATTAATGAAAATAATCTTGTTTGTGCTTTAGCTTTAACTTTTTGCGCGTTTAAACTGGCTCTTATCTATATATATTTAAGTTTCGACGGCGTTTCTGCTTCTCTGTTAGTTCTTGAAATCTGCTCTACCGATTTTCGTAATATTTTGATGTGAATAACATCTTACGGTTGGGGGGTATCTCTGGCTGAAGTAGCAGCGTTACGAAAAATGGAAACACTTATATCTCCAAAAAATTAAAAATAATTCTATTTAATTTGTCGGAAATAGGATTCTATTTATGAATATATAAAATATTTTGAATATTTTAATATTTTGAACTTTTTCCCCCAAATAAAATTAAGTTTTTGATTTAAATAAATGAAAGCCGAAATCTTTGGATTTTAAATGTCATTTAATAAACATCCTATAGACGTACACATATATTAAAAGCCAGAGCGCATTCGGGCATCACTATACCCTTTCTCAGTGGCATTATATGAAAATCGTACCAACAAGCTTAAATACAATTCACACTGATAGGCAAAATTCGCATATTACAAATAGGCATCATTGCAACAAACACGATAATGCATCAACATAAAAACATGAGCAAGAAAATTTAAATTGAAGGCTATTATAATGTAAAATTAGAAGGATAAATTGTCAAGTTCTAGATCAAGCATGGTATGTATTAAGCAATTAATTTTAACATCCACTTTTACTAACACTTGTATTCCTGCTAATTTTTTTCATTCCATCTCGTCTAAAAAAGTTTCTTTTAATGCGCACTCTAATCGTGCTTTTAATGTCTGTTTCTCTATTTCGTTTTAAATAATGAAATTAGTTGTATCTTTAAACTAGGTCAGGATGCTGCTTACTCCTTTGAGTTTGTTTATAAAAATTTTTCTCAAATTCGCCGTAAATTTATTCAACTCAATTCTAATCTCATTTCTATTAACGACAGTATGCCATTCAAAGCTAGTTTTCGATATCACCGAAAAATTTTTCGTCCCCTTTTCTAATTTTGCACAGAGTTTAAATTTAGACCTACTCACTCGACCGTGACCACTATGTTTAATCGTATTCGCACTGATAAATGTAAGGATAAGGATAACTTTAAAAGCCAAGCTGGGGTATATATGGTACACCTTCTTTGTCCTAATAATGATTTTAAGTTTTATATTGGTAGCACTAAATGTACGGTTGGTATACGGTTAGCTGAACATGCTCGAGACGTTAAAAATGGTAAATAATCTACGGCTCTTGCCCAGCTTGTGGTTAAAGATAATTTTCAGCCCCTTATCGTAAAATATTTTCTTTCGATTAGTTGTAATAACTCCCGTTCAATTTTAATGTATGAATCCATGTTTATTTATTTATACCGTGCTTTTATCTGTAATTTTGATCCTGTGCATGTTTTGAGTTATGCATGGCAACTCGTTCTCGATTCCATGCGCTTAAGTCTTTACAAAGTTACCTCTGATTTTAAAATTAATTGCTTAATACATACCATGCTTGATCTAGAACTTGACAATTTGTCCTTCTAAATTTTGCATTATAATAGCTTTCAATTTAAATTTCTTGATCATGTTTTTATGTTGATGCATTATCGTGTTTGTTGTAATGATGCCGCTTTGTAAAATGCAAAATTTTGCCTGTCAGTGTGAATAGTATTTAAGCTTGTTTTTCATATAATGCCACTGAGGAAGGGTATAGTGATGCCCGAAAGCGCTCTGGTTTTTAATCTATGTGTACGTCTATAGGATGTTTATTAAATGACTTTTAAAATCTCGTCTTTTAATTTATTTAAATCAATTTTCAATTTTGACGTGTTACCACTCTAAGTAAAAAGTTTTTGTTTGAGCGAGTTTTCTGTATCATTTTGTTTACTGTCACTCGAAATATCTTCTGAATTATAAAAGATATATATATATATATATATATATATATATATATATATATATTTGAAATATGTAATAATAAGAATTATGTAAAAAAAAAATAAATAAAAAAAAAATATATATATAAAAACAATGCAAGTAATATTAACATCACCATAGAAGCAAATTCACAGCCACAATGCCGATAAGAGAAAAGAACAGCACCGTCCCAAATTCGATGATTAATCAGAACTAAATTCATCTTCAGGTCTGAGTATTTAATTCTAATTAACCCAAACAAATGCCTGTTTCAGATTAAGCAATAGCACATCACTATAAATGCTTAAACTCAGACTACAGGCAACAAAAATTGAAAAAATGAAAATAGGATACATTAAGAAAATTTGTATTACCATGCGGCATGAACCCTTATATATATATATATATATATATATATATATATATATATATATATAAACAGAGATCGACAAAAATTAAAAAGCATTGAAAAATTTCTGTTTTTTTTTTTTCAAGTCTGTAAGGCGTCATAAACTAAAAGCGTTAACTATAAGAAGTAATATGTAGTAAGTATAAACTATAAGAAGTACGCAAAGAAATAATTAAAAAAATCAAAACCACTTTTTAAAATGACCGACCGCTTAAACTCGAGCCCGGATGTCGGTTTTGTTCTCATATGATCCGTTCTAGCTTCCAGCTCAGTTCAACGGAGCGTGGGGGTGGGGGCACCAAAATTTGGAAATTCGAATAAAGGGATCATTTAGTGATTAGTGATTACTAGTCACGAAGCGTGGGTGACAGACGATGTAATAGCGTAGATTCGTTGTGAGTTATCATATCCTTATGCCCTATACTACCAAACGTATTTGAAATGGGTTCTGGAGTTCTTAAAACTTGCTTATAAGTCAAAATCTCGAATTCGAATTCTTCAGAGGACAGCACTTTCTCTATACAATAGCACGAGAAAGTAAAAAAAAAATCTGATGTGAGCAGCACATGACTTTCCCTGCAGACTCAATTCCATTTTCTCTTTATTTCATTAATATAATTTATTAAATTGAGTTTAATTGCACAAAATAGCACGCATAACTACTTGAAATTACAATGCATTTACATTTTTAATTTAGTTTTCGTTTCGTTTGGTAACTAGACGTATATTCAAAACCGGAGTAGCGAAAAATCGAAAAAAACTTAAATATCTGAGAACGACTAGTTCTAGAATAATGGGGTTGATTTTATTCTGCTCATCGTCAAAAATTACGTATAAAACAAGCATTTAATTGATAGCATTTGATCATACGTAGTCTTTTATTTTAGCTTTTGACGATTTTCCCAGGCAGTTTCGTAAAAAAGGCAGGATTTTTTATTCCGAACCATACCAAAATCTTATGAACACCAGGGTAACTCACGATTGACTTATCTGTCAAATTTTGTGAAATTTGGTCTATTAGTTTTTTAGCTGGAATAGGTACACGCGATGTTTGCGGACCATTACTACAGTTTTATGAAATTCGGTTCATTAGTATTTGAGTAGAGTGGATGCATGCATTGCACGCGCGCACACACACACACACACAGATGTCATGCTAAAAACATATTTTTCGTGTTCTTTGAGTCCTGAAACGTATAGATCAGTAAAAACCCGAAATTTTCGATATGATTCCAATACTTTCCCTATACATTACCATGTATATCAGGGAAAGTAATATATGAAGACCGTTAATAAGATAAAGTCTCTCATATCCTTCATTTTTCCTCCAGTTATTTTCTTGGAGCTTTTTTATCCTAATTTATAGCGCTGGGTTAGGTTTAACTCCTATTGTTTGGCCTACCTTTCAAGGAAAGTTCCCGAGATCCAATTCTGCAAATCCGACGATTATATTGCCACACAAAGGCAGCTTGTGATAATGTCGCTATATTCCCCAAGCCCTTTCAACAGTGGACCACCATTGTCAGCTTCTTCGCTTGGTGGTGGTATAATGATGGTGCAACAGTAGCTCATCCTCTGCCTATTGTGTACGAATCGGATCCTTTGTGAAAATTCGCTGCAGGTAGTAGGAAGGTCCTCAGTATATATCATTCTCAATGAAGTGCTCTATCCGGGATCTAGATGAACTAAGTTCCAAGAAGTTGGGGGAGATAGTAATTGTTGACTTTTCTCATAAGTGCTGTTTCTTCTTAACATGCAAGAACTTGCCGGTGCGTTTGTGAGAATCTTCGGCAGCAAAATACTTGACAATATGTGAGTTGAAAGATTACATGAAAGATGGTATCGGTGAACATGACGAGATATTGTCACGAATATTTTGCGAATGTGAATTGGTAGAGAAGGAAATAGTTCCTCAACAATGAACAGTTGGTATTACGCACAATTTCACTTAAAGTAATTTATATTTTATACATAAATTTTCTCTGCTGTAGAGAACATAAATATAGAACGAGTGATATACTAAAATATCATAGGCGGAGCAAGAATTGTTTTTTTTTTTTGGGGGGGGGGGGGATAAAGCCTCTTTAGTCGTAATAATTTCAGTTGCAATGTAGAATGATGTCAGGGGGTTAACTACGAATTTTAGTTACTTTAGTAAAGTACGCAAAAGCCCCTACCCTAATTACATGCGGTGTTTTGAGGGGGATTTGTCGATCTCTTCGCATTACCCTTCCAGAGTATTGTGGATTGTGCTCAAAACATTTTTCAAACAATTGGGCGTGTGTTGTATGGCAGTTAGATATACATACGAAATATGAAGTAAAATTTCTATTAATTGTTAAAGTTATGAACATACAATTTATTTATTTATTTTACTTTTCTAGGGAAGAGTTTTACACTGACCATTTACATAAGTACCTCTCCCCCTCAGGTGGTTACGTACTGCAAGGCTATCAAAGTGACAGTTGACGGTCCCAGAGAGCCAAGAAGTAAGTTCTAAATTACATTTTCTCTTTACTTGATTCTTCCTTAGTTTACATTTTAACCGTAGACAGGAATGAAATCGTCTTGGGAAGAGATGGGAAAATTTGAGGTGGCAAATAAAAACAACAATAAAACGATATTCTTTCCTGAGCTAAAGACTTTCATTCATTTTTGTTTTAATTAATGTTTTTTTTAAATATTCAGAATACGAAACATCGAAAATTGTTATTTTAACTTCATTCAGAACTTTTAAAAGGATGGGGTGTGGGATCCAGAGGAACTGTGGCTCAACTTCTACTAATTTTTCGTTCAATTAAAGGTGATTCTCAAGAGAGAAGAAAGATGCTTTTTTAAAAACCACTTTTGCTTTGGTTGAAAACACTTGTTCACGTGAGTATGAAGATGCAAATATTGCCATATATTTTTGGACATGATGTACCAAATTCGGAAATGTTTTTTATTTTTGACGTGACTTTGAAAAAAAATATATATCCAGTTTTGTGTGGACCGTATTGAGCACATTGGCGGGCCGCATTGAGTCCCGCAAGCCGTAATTTGCAAGTTCATATTCTTGAAACTCGAACGAAATCATAGGGGGGGGGGGGCGGTATTGAAAGAGGAGATTTATGCCAAGCATTCTGTGGAAAGGAATATAATGCCAAAATAATAAAATTAAGATAATCTGTAACTAGTTGAATTCTGTTATGACGAGATGTTTAGTAGTACCAATAAAACAGGAATAGTATATACTTGAAATGCATAGGTAATATTACGTAGAAGAAGCAAAGAATCAGAAACCACAGAAGAAAATTTCGAAGGGGACACCCTCTATTAGATGTGTGTTTACTTTGCCTACCTTTGAATCCAAAGGATTTGAATTACGATCTCGGAAAAGGGGGTTTCGACCGAATGGGGAGTTACAGTACTGAATTTGTTTTACTGTATAGAGTATATGGAGAGCAAATAAAAATTTTCTTTCAATGTGTGGAGGTGATATAAATACCACCAATACCTACTCTCTTGGTTAAATCATATATTTGTAATCAAAATGTTAAATATTTTCTAATCAAAAGTTAAAAATCAAAATCCATATAGCTGCCATGCATCAATATCAATAAATTATAATTAATGATAATATACCCATTAACTAAAAGCAGAGCTGTTGATTGGTTACAAAGTCTATTAGTTAACGAATAATATTATCTCTATCTTCTCATCAGTTGATTTTGGTTTCATAAAATTAATATTAAACGCAGTAATTTCTATATAAAAAATCTGATGTGGGCAGCACATAACTTTCCTTATATAATGCAATGAATGCGCTACTTTTACAGCAAAAAAAATCTGATGTGGGCAACACATGACTTTCCTTATATAATGTAATGAATTTACTACTTTTACAGTCAAAATAAAAAAAATAGGTTTTTCTTATAGTAGATACTTATATATTCTTTCCAAGATATTGAATTTTTGATAATTACTCGTCATTTTCATTGATTTAGCGTCATTTTTATCCATTTGGCGAGATTTTCGTTAATTTGGCAACATTTCAAAAAGTCGCCAAGTTGGCGACATTCCGCCAAAATCTCGCCAAGCGTTATGGATGAAGAAATAAGTTATTCTTACAGCAGATAAATGACTATTGGCGATCAAATACAAAAGTATTACTCAAAGTAAATTTTTTCATGAATGGAACGAGCTAGATCCACGACAATGATGTCACCCAATTTATCGCATGGTATTACATATGAAAAGTGAACATGTTTCTCAATAGGAAATATTTTTTTTTATTTAATATGACTTTTTGATAATTTTTTTCAAAAATGTGCAATATCTCGAGAACGGGTCATGTTAGCGTTCTAAAATTTATGTCAATCGTTTTCTAATGAAAAATTACATAAGAAATGTGTATTTGCGTAACTTTACTAGCGGTTTTGATTTTTTGACGATATTTTCAAATTTGTCACTCGAAAATTTAGGGGGGTTCTGAACATTCGATTGCGTATAAAAACAATAGGCTTCCAGTGTTTACGGATTGTGATGTTTGCACCAAATTTCGTTCGAATCGGTCCATTCATTCGTCAGTTATCGTCTCCACAGACTCACTGACACACACACACACACCCATATTTTCACACACACACACACAGACATCACTTCAAAAATGTTTGATTCGTGATCAGAGATGCTTGAAACGTGCTCTCCTGTCGAAAACTCGAATTCGAATATTCGAGCCCGTCACAATACTTTCCTTATACATTTTGTATATAAGGAAAGTAAAAAAAAGGAAAAAAATTCAAAAGGCAATTTTTCATGCACAATTTGGATAACATTTTGGATATAATTCATGTCACTACTAAAAACTGAATATTTTTATCGGCGAGGGAGGTGAGTATACCTTTGAGGGGGGGGGGGGGCTCAGTCCCCTGGTCTATGCATATAGCATACGACCATGAGTAAAAGTGAAATCTAAAATAAGACTATTTTTATTGCATTGAAAAATAAAAATTATAAATATAATGAAAAGTATATCGCAACCTTTGCATTCTAGTTATCTAATTTCACTTGCAATTCTTTTCCTTTCACACTTAAGTAAGGGTAAACCATCCCAAGAACCACATTATACTCAGCGCAACGAAGCGTGCTCGCTCTAAATGAGGTAGAAAATAATTTTTCCTGCCGAGGAAGGAAGCCAGAGAACAAAAAGAATAATAAAACACAAAATACGCTAACAAAGAAAGTTGACGTAAGAACTTATAAAAGAACAGAAAAATAAAATAAAAGAAAATAAATCGAGACATTCTCGAGCAATCGGTATCACATAAAGCGTAAAGTCGCCATGTCATTAAATAACCATCTTCGTACATTACTGAGGAAATGTCAACAGTTTTTTCTTTTAAAAAAATAAATTTTATAAGGAAGAAGATTTGGAAAAAGGGACTACATCATGTGCGCTATTAGCAACAATCACGGTCGAAAAAATGGCGGAACAGCACAGCATGCAATTGTGCAAAAAGTAAAATCGATACAAATGATTATGTTTGCAGAGAAAAAAAAAATAGCTGTGTGTCATGTGCAGTTTTTTCATGGCCGCTCGACAGCCCATTAAAGTGCAATTTGTTCAATTGAGCTCGCGAGTATATCCGGTGAATTAACTGTGACCGGAAAATGGGGGTGCTTCGCTGCTTTTTTCGTCCGCATGTTCGATGTTTTTTTTTTTTTTTTTTTGACATCTGTGGTGCTACAATATTCAACGGTTGTTTAATAACAGACCGTTAACATGCCCCGTAAGAGCTACAAATGCTAATCAGTGTGTTTGAATGACAATTCGTGGGAGAAAAGTTTATTTTAAGTGCGTTTATTACATTTCCTACAGTACATGGTAATGTACTGTAGGGCAGTGACATCCATTATACAGGGATGCGACAGATTCTCCTGGAATGTGTTGTTTTAGTATTCTAAGCATTTCTTATGAATAAATATCTCATAGTGGAAATATTCTAAGGAGAATAACATTCGCGAATGTGTCGAAAAGCTCAACTAGAACTCCTAAATAACACATGTGTAGCAAATGCCAGTGATCAAGCTGCTTTTAAATTTTTATATGAATAAAATACTGCTCAGCTGACTTCTATAGATAAATATTTTATATACGGGTAAATATTCTATGATAAATATTATAATGGATAAATATTCTATCGATAAATATTACAACGGATAAATAAGTCAATGGATAAATATTTTTCTCTTCCAATACCGTATTTGTTTCAAACCAATATCAGTAAAATCAATTTATTAGCACAATTTTGGAGATAAGTGTAGGAAATGTCAATGAAAATCAGCACACATTAATTTAATGATGTGGGTCTGAGGAAATTACAATACGCTCATTAGTCCAGTAATTGATAACTTATTTAAATGTAATTTTATAATTGTTAACACGCTACACCGTATACATAAATGAACTAATACGCTTTATGATTATGCCATGATTAATTAATACTTAAGTTTGTTTAATGTATGAACTTAAAAAATGAATTAGAAAAGGTATTTATGAGTCAATGTATTGGGACCGATTGTTCGTCCTATAAAAAAAAATCTGATGTGGGCAACACATGACTTTCCTTATATAATGCAATGAATGTACTACTTTTACAGTTAAAAAAAATGTTATTTTTATAGTAGATACTTATATTCTTTCCAAGATATTGAATTTTCTTCAATTAGTCGTCATTTTCATTGATTTAGAGTCATTTTCATACATTTGGCGAGATTTTTGTTAATTTGGCAACAATTAAAAATGTCGCCAAGTTGGCGACATTCTGCTAAATTCGTCGCCAAAATATCGCCAAGCCTTATGGACGAAGAAATGAGTTATTCTCACAGCAGATAAAAGACTATTGGGGTTCAAATACAAAAGTATTACTCAAAGTATCTTTTTTCATGAATGGAACGATCTAGATCCACGAGAATGATGTCGCCAAATTTATCGCATAGTATTACATATGAAAAGTGAATATGTTACTCAATAGGAAATATTTTTTTTTATTTTATATGACTTTTTGATAATTTTTTGAAAAATGTGCAATATCTCGAGAACGATTCATGTTAGAGTTCTAAAATTTATGTCAATCGTTTTCTAATGAAAAATTACATAAAAAATGTCTATTTGCATAACTTTATTAGCGGTTTTGATTTTTTGACGATTTTTTCAAAATTTCACTCGAAAATTTAGGGGGGTTCTGAAAATTCTATTGCGTATAAAAACAATGGGCTTCCAGTCTTTATGGATTGTGATTTTTCTACAAATTAAGTTCGAATCAGTCCATTCGTTTGTCAGTTATCGTCTCCACAGACTCACTGACACACACACACACTTTCACACACACAGACAGACATCACTTCAATAATGTTCGATTCGTGATGAGGGATGCTTGAAACGTGCTCTCCAGTCGAAAACTCGAATTCGAATTTTCGACCCCGTCACAATACTTTCCTTAAACATTATGTATATAAGGAAAGTAATAATTTACGGAGCTGCGGTCTCACAAAGGTTGAGAAATACTGCTGTAGGAAAACTAACAAAAGTCATTGCGGTTATTATATCTATTTACCATAGAAGACGGAGACCTTTTATGCTTCTGAAACCGGTGGATCTCTTAATTAATTTGTTATGCTATTATTAACGAAGTCTTCATATTGTATATTTCTCAATATCAGTGAGCACGATATTCCACAAAAAAATGGAGCTTGTCAAACTAAATTTAGTACATTTACTTTAATCGGTATAACTGTGAGAGGTCTCTTGATATTCAGAGGGGCCGGGTAAGGGAGAGGTGCAGAATGTTTTGAGCATTTCAATTCAAAGTCGAGTATTTGAAGGAAGAGTACTTTTCAATCAAAAGTTTCGGAGGTGATGTCTGTCTGTCTGTGGGTGTCTCCTGAGTTTGTGGACGCGATATTTCTTGAACGAATAAAGCGTTTCAAAAATAATTTGACCCGATTGCTAAAATCAGTGAAAGATGTAACTCTATCGATTTTAAACGGAGTCGAATGTTCGGAAAAGCTCTTATTTTCAAATTCATTTTTAAAAAATCTGATGTGGACAACACATGACTTTCCTTATATAATGCAATGCATTTACTACTTTTGCAGTTAAAAAAAATGTTATTCTTAGTTATATACTTTCCAGGATATTGAATTTTCTTCAATTACTCGTCATTTTCATTGATTCAGCGTCATTTTTACCCATTTGGCGAGATTTTTGTTAATTTGGCAGCAATTAAAACTGTCGCGAAGTTGGCGACATTCTGCCAAATTCGTCGCCGAAATCTCGCCAAGCGTTATGGACGGTGAAATAAGTTATTCTTACAGCAGATAAATGACTATTGGCGTTCAAATACAAGAGTATTACTCAAAGTATCTTTTTTCATGAATAGAATGAGCTAGATCCACGAGAATAATGTCACCAAATTTATCGCATGGTATTACATATGAAAAGTGAACATGTTTCTCAATAGGAAATATATATATTTTTTATTTTATATAACTTTTTGACAATTTTTTTTGAAAAATGTGCAATATCTCGAGAACGGTACATGTTAGCGTTCTAAAATTTATGTCAATCGTTTTTTAATGAAAAATTACATAAGAAATGTCTATTTGCGTAACTTCATGTGCGGTTTTGATTTCTTGACGATTTTTTCAAAATTTCACTCGAAAATTTATGTGGGTTCTGAACATGCGATTGCGTATAGAAACAATAGGCTTCCAGTGCTTACGGATTGTGATTTTTGTACCAAATTTCGTTCGAATTGGTCCATTCGTTAGTCAGTTATCGTCTCCACAGACTCCCTGACACACACACACACATACTTTCACGCACACACACACACAGACATCACTTCAAAAATGCTCGATTCGTGATCAGGGATGCTTGAAACGTGCTCTCCCGTCGAAAACTCGAATTCGAATTTTCGACCCCGTCACAATACTTTCCTTATACATTATGTATTATAAGGAAAGTAAAAATTATTTATTTATCATTACTAAAGGTCTTGATTTTTTAATAATCATTTCAAACGTAATTTTTCAAAACGAATGATATAAATCTAGCACGAATCACTCTCAAACGGTGCACGGTTTGAGAGCGATGATATAAATCTTGAGAGCGAATGATATAAATCTTGAGAGCGAATGATATAAATCTCGCACGGTTTACGAATAGATTTTTGAAAAAAAAATCATTACAAAATCATCACCTTCAATACTGTTCGATAAATAATCATTTCATGCGTAATTTTTTATTATTAAACGAATGACATAAACTTTAGCACGAACGGTTCGCGAGATATTGCTCGTATTTTAACGTAAAAGAATTCGCCAATAGTCATTTATTTCACGAGGATGTTAATTAAATGTAATTACATATTAAATTCATTAAATTGCATTTTGATGAAAATTTTGTACTTAAATATAAATAAGTCATTATATTTGTATTAATAAATTGCCAAACATAAAAAAGCGGCCTAATTTCAATTTATGGGGTATTGACTTAATGTTAAGAACATGTTGTACGGTTCTATATAATATTTTCTCTGCGAAAGTCATGCATTGTCAAGCAAAAGTCATTAGCTGTCCACATCATATTTTAGTATATGTGTTTATAAGGACTGTGAAACCGTATGGAAATTGATTTAGAACGGTCTTGGTAAACAATAATAGTTACGAAAAACCACAATTTGTCACCATCTCTATACGTATTTGACAAAATATATCAAACTTGTCCATTGACTATTAAAATCATGCGCTGTCCATTATGCAGAAAACATTATGTAGTGAATGCCATGTGCTTCCCACATCATATTTTTGTATATGTATTGTAAAGATATAGTAAAGTCGTATGAAAATGAATTTAGAACGGTCTTGGTAAATAACAATAACTTTGAAAAACCATTATTTATCACCGTCTCTCTATGCGTATTCAACAGAATTTATCAAAATTGTCCTTTGACCATTAGCGGTTAAAGAAAAAAGAAGGAAGAGGAGTGAATACATAAATGCACTGACAATAAGTACCATAAGTTAAAATATTTTTTCCGTTTAGTCCCTGAAGGACCATTAGTAACGTTTGGTTAGTTAAAACGTTTTCATTGTCCGACAAAACGTTTGTCAAAATGCTTGTGGCCGAGGACTATACCATTTTTACAACCCCAAACTTCCGAAGTGCATTCATTCGCCTGCTTAGAAATGACCATTGGTCACACAGGTGCCTTTTGAGAGAACAGCGGTGAAAGGTAGGGAGCAATCGATTAATCATGTATTGTCCAGACAGATTCTTTATATATTAGGTTTGAATCTTCAGTGGATGGGCCACTGTGTGACAGCTGCCGGTTCTTTCGGTTTTGCGAATATGAACTGTTTTCATTCGATTTTGTGAATATAAACTGTTTTCATTCTATTCTGTTTTGCGACTATGAACAATTTTCATTCCGTTTTGTGAATATGAACTGTTTTCATTCTAATTTGCGAATATGAACTGCTTTCATTCTATTTTGCGAATATAAACTGTTTCATTCGAATTTGTGAATAAAAACTGTTTTCATTCGATTTTGCGAATATAAACTGCTTTCATTCGATTTCACGATTTCATGAACGATATTGGGAAACGCCAAGTTGTCAAAATAGCCAAAAAATGACCAAATTTCCCCTGAAAAAAAAAGCATTTTTTTAAGTTGCATAAAGAAGCATATTTCCCCCCCCCCCCCCCAAAAAAAAAAAATTACTTGACTTGGTAAGCTTGGTAAGATTTTCGTGGGAAAAGTACGTTTTTCCGAATCCTTTTTGAACACGTTATTAAAGATGCATTATAATGTTTTTTCTTTTAATAATGTTCGGGATTGTTGTTCATAATTATGCCTACTCCAAACGGCTTTGTTTGCATTTTGTTATCAAAATTATGTTTTTCTACGATCTGAATATTTTTTATGTAGCTAGAATAGAAATTCTCCTATTTCTCTCTAAGGGAATTAAAATAAATATTTTAATATAATTTTCTGAAGAATAATAAAATTTATAATGCTTCTAAAATTTGCACATATTCACAAATCACGAGCAAATTGAAAATTTTCCGTTTTTCAAGTTTGTAACGCTTATATCTCAGAAACTAAAAAAACTTTGGACATTAATCAATAATTTATATCTCTTTGAAAGCCTTATAAGTGTATATAACAGACTTTATATTGATTTCTGTCTTTTTTTTTCATATATTACAAAAGTTGAGTTTTATTTTACAAAATGTTATTCACTCAAAACAATTTCCGCTCCATCGGACTGGAGCCACCGTCGATTTTTTCATTACAAAAACGTCCACCAAATGAATTTTTTTTTTTGTGAAACTCAGAATTCTGGAATAGAACACATTCCGAAATATACCTGCCCACTCCAGGCCACCACCTCTCCGCATCAACCCCAATATTACCGACATTTCTGAATTGCCACACCTGATGTATATTTGGTACACCGATAATCTCTCTTCGGTAATTACTGACTTGGTAAGCTTTTGCCGTTCGGTGTTTACTTGCGGCACCAATGCCAGTAATTAGTGCACGGGGCTCTAATTTGTGGGAGGGGGGTGCCCTGGCTTTGATAAACGGTGGGGGGAAGCTCGGCTTTTAATTAGTCTTCCATTCGTCTGCCGGGCGCTGAATGAAACAGCTCTTGAATGCGGACGCCGTCTTGAGGAGAAGTTGAAATTATGGCCACTAAATTAGGATTTGTGGTCGAGTTGAGACGCAGAGGGAATGGGGTTTGAAGTAAGAGGTAATTTCTCCCGGGGTATTTGTGGGAATTATTTTTGCTATCTCATATAGAAGGGTGCACGAGAGCAAATGCACACTTTTCAATTTTTTTTTTTTTTTAAATTCGTATTTTATACATAACTTTTACCACTTTAAATGAAGACACAAGTTAAAAAATTGGCAGTGGTTCTAGTCCGATGGAGCCGAGATGGTTTTACGTGAATAACGTTTTTCTCTGCAGGTGGTTTGTTCTCTTCAGATATTTTCAAAACATCGTGAAATATTAAAATATCGAAATTAGAGCCACCTTTTCAAAATGGTTCAAAACATTAAAATATCGAAATCAGAACCACCTTTTCAAATTAGTTCAAAATATTAAAAATATCGAAATTAGAATCACCCTTTCAAAATAGTTCAAAATATTGAAATATCGAAATTATAACTACTATCTCTCTATTAAAAAAAAAAGTAGCTGACACCGCCGCTGTTTGACAAAATTTCTTGTTCCTCTGCTTCGTACCACAAAAATATAGAATTTGGTACACTTATAGAGAAAGGTTTGGGGAACAAGCTGAAATAAACCGTTTTACTATATACAGGGTGTCCCAAAAAGATTGAAACGCTCTTTAATTCCTTACCTGTTGGAGATAAGTGGACAATGTAAATTGCGAAAATGTTGAAAGTAAGGGAGGGAATAAGATTACGTTAATGAAATAGTCCTGACAATAATTTTCAGAAAGTTACACTTTTTAAATTTGTATACGACCCCCTTAGAAAAATTGGGTCAATCAGAAAATTTTTGTTTTTAACACAATAAGATCATTAAAAGAAACCCGCATATCTGTTTCTTTAAAATTGAGCGAGTTATATTTAATTGAAAATTGAACATTGTGAATGGAGGCTATATATCAAATTAGAAATGTAAATGTGTGACATGTCACAAAAAAGATAAAACTGGATGATAATACATAGGAGACATTTTTGCGAATTCCACGTAGGCTCACGATGCAATCACGGATTCTTAAGTACTTTTCAATAACTAAGTATTTTTTCAATAATTAAGTACTTTTCTTTTAATCGAAACAATTTCCATCGTCAATTTGTTTATGATCCCTATTTTCACTGATGAAACAGCCTTTCATATGGTACGGAAAAGTGGCATAAGTTAGATTTTTTCCTTTATCATAATTCAGTTGATTTTAAAGATACAGATATGCGATTTTTTTAATGATCTTGTTGCATTAAAAATAAAAATTTTCTGATTGACCCGAGAGAATATATTGAGAAATAATAGAGTATATTGAGAAATAATAGAGTAACACGATGAAATAAGGCATTGGCGTCCTTGGAGGCCAATGTCTGCAATGGGGGATCGAACTGTTTGGGATAGGGTATGTCAAATACCCGTCTTTTTGAGAGGTTCTTCGTTTGGGATGGACGCTGTCCCGCCCGTAAGCAAAAGGTTAAGAACCTTACCGTTTTTGATAAAAATAAAGAAACCATCAAAATTAGTTTCCTTGTAGAATATTTCAAAATGCTGTAGAACTATACATCTCTCTGCGATTGAACAGGATGTAAGTATCCGACAAATAAAGATCCCGCACACCCCTTTAAAGTACCGTAGAGCATACAAGCCATTTGCGAGTACTTAGCGCCCGCAGCCATCTTAAGTTAAACACCGTAGATATCTACGTTAAACACTGACCGCGGGTCC
Organism: Amaurobius ferox; assembly: GCA_951213105.1. NCBI lineage: Eukaryota > Metazoa > Arthropoda > Arachnida > Araneae > Amaurobiidae > Amaurobius > Amaurobius ferox. The sequence goes on from OX578153.1 coordinate 88,864,314, forward strand.
GGAAACTGAAAGGTCCGTAATTTGCGAGATTGGCTTCATGAGGGTAGTCATTACGCCAGACCGCATGATGGAGTGGGTCAGGAAAAGTACAGGTTTCGCAAAACGGAGAGTTTTGGCGGAAAAGGGGGGAGGGGGCGATGCTCAGGCTTTTATTTATCGTTAAAGAAATATTTGAGAATTGGTTCACTGTGAGTATTAAATATTCCGTAATGATTTGTCTATATTTTGGCGATTTTAAAAGAGACTAGCGTTTTTTTATTTTTTTTTTATTTTGAGATGTTGGAAATTGTAGATATGAAATGGGTGACAATTTTGGAGGAGCAATTAGCTCTTTGGTGAAAACGGAGTTGCATGACGGGAGATTTTGAACACTTTCAATTTGAGTTGTACAGGAAATTAGGGCAGCGTGATTTATTTTGTAGGGGGATTTTTGACCATGGCGCAATGAATTATCGCAAATTTTTTATGCACAGAAAAAAAGATGGATTCATTCCCGAGCGCAATTCAATCAGAGAACGACAAAATTTGACGTCATACGGCTACGCCTTTAAAGATGTCGGCTTTGAATGCAACTCTACGGTGAACAGCGGACATGTAATGACAATTCTACCAACTTTTGTCTAATTACATCAATATACGGTACATTAAAGATCACAATTATACTATAAAAACACTTCGAAATACTTTGTAGAAGGAAAGTGCTGATATTCTAGTATTTGTATGGCGTAATGCTAAACATGTTAAATATAAATCAGTGGCAAAATACTGGCAACCCTACGATCAGCTGTTCGGTAGAAGGGTCTTGTAACAGGGTTGACAGGTGGAATTGCGGAAGTTCTGACAATAAAAATTGTTCCACGTAATAGCACGTTTAGTCGTGCAATTGTCACTCATATACCCGTGGTTCGATGATATTTTTCTTCGTCCGGCATCTTTGACGTCTCGAATCTGCCATCCTAATGGTTGATTAGAGGTTAGAAAAGAGTTAATCTTTTTATACGGATGATCGGCCTAAAATGATGCTAACTAGAATTTCATAGTGTAGATACAGGCTATTTAACAATTCTGAAGGTAGCTCAGTCGGTAAAGTGTTGGTGTTCAAATCCTAGTTCAGGGTTACGCTTTGCTACATGAGCAGGAATTTTAAAGTATTTGTTTTTTCTATACATTTTTAACTTTTCTAGATATCACCAGAATCATCAGAGAAACATTTTGGGCAAGTGGGGAGAGGAGAGACGCAAACATATGCAAATAAAAGTTTTATTCAAATTTAATTTCTATCGTCTGCAATTGGTTTGAGATAGCTGAAAAATTTCGGTGAATATTGAATCCTCCCAAACCCACAGACTACTGCTCTGGGACCCTACTCAGTTGTATTTTGGTCTAAAATCTGAAGGAGAAGAATGTATGGACTCTGTCAAATAGGTAAAGAAGGGCAGTCACATCAATATTTCAATAGTTGGACTGTAGTTTGGCCATCCACAGATTAGTTTGATTTCAAGTAAAGGCATGGCTTCCTCAATTAGTCATTCCACCATAATTAGTGATTTTTTTTTTCGAATTCGTGTCAATGCATTTAGGTGCTTCTCCGAAGGAGGAGGAGGATTTATTAGAAATTCTGCAAATATGCAATTAAAATTATACTTCACGAAATTGTTTTTATTGATAATTTTGTGATTCCTATGCTATTTTGAAGAAGTACGTATAGCATAAATGTCGCAATTTATGTATTATTTTTGCATTTTTCGGATTTTCAATTATTTGACTCATCTCCGGTCCGGAAAAACGAGCAGATCAAAAGTCAGCAGCCCTATAACTCATGGTCATTAAAACATTTCAAACTCTCCCTGTCGATACTCTTTCCAGACTCTTCGCCTTACTATGCCCCGTTAACAAAATTTTCTAGCCCCCCCCCCCCTTCCTTCACTTTACCGAACAAAACCCCAGAGCTCCTTCAGTGCCTGGCAAATATGAAAAATCTTCTCTCCGTTCATAATGAATAAATTTCCTAACCGGGCAGATTTGTGTGGTGCCTTCTAAAGGGGTGTGTGTTCGATATGAGCCCACCCCTCTTTTATTCGTCCCCCCCCCCCTGGCCCATTCGATAAACAACGGCATTGATCCTTCACAGAACAGATGGTTCTGCAACAGCTGTTCGAACCAGGGAACATGTTATTAGGGAGTTCGAGAACTGAAAGGGGGATGCAGAGAGCTCCAACGTTTTGAGCACCCCCTGCCATTCTTGTCCATTGGAGCACGATGGTTGGCTGGTGTTGAGTTTCTAGGGGTAGTGGGGGATCGAGGTCTGAATGAGAGTTGGGGGCGGTCCCCAAAATATAGGGTGCCGGGGATATTAGAAAGTTTCTCATGCTGCTTCGAGGCCCGTATCTTATTAAATCGTGTTGTTTACTTGATCTTGTTAAGGTTAACCGTTAAATTTAGACATCAGTAGGAGTATTGCGTGTGTGAAATTTTCGTCCGTGCTCGGGAAGTACAGTCGATGTTATAGAGCGCTGATTTCGAAATTAAGATGTTGGAGGTTTTTTTTGTGTCAGACATAAAAACTTATTTTTCACTGGGAATAGAATTACCAAACTCCAGCTATTCAGATGATGCTATGTCCATTGAAATAGTAAGACGATTATTGTCTCATCTGTATTTGAAATGGACCCCACATTCTCTTCTAGATTCCGGAACAACGTGTAATTTCTCATCTTCACGACTGCTACGTGTGCAACTGGCGTCTTCAGGAAAGGTAACTAAGAGAAAGGGCTATAGCACGCAAGCTAGGGGAAAGAAAACAAAGGAAAGGTCGCTTTGTTTTGTTACTCTTAATGCCGTGTTTACATTTTGAAATTTCTGAACAGAGGTTGCTGGCGGTTTCTTTATAAAACAGTCGTTTCCGATCTTTCGTGCTGCTAATGTCGCTTGATGGAGAATTTTGAACATAAGGAGATTTAGAGGGTTCGAGTTATTAAGTAAAACTTCAACGGTTTATTAGTTACCAACTTAAAAATATTTATAGTTTAAAGTTCCACTCCGATTTTTTACACATTCATATCCCATGCATTGTATATATAGTTTAAATTTATTCATAGGCATAGGCAGGAACTGTATTACACTAAATTTCCTTCGCGCCATTACAGGAAAATGAAATTTAAAACAGTAACCTCCCCATTTGTTTCAGTAATTCTTGCTACGCCTATGGGCCCACGACGAAACACTTTCTTTTTATGATGCTTGGTTTTCAAGTTTAAACTATTATGAAATATTTCTTAAATTCTTTAAAAGTTCTATTTTTAAAGTTGGCAACAGCTCAGCGACGCCAACAATTTAAATGCATTTGGATGATTTGTGTTAATATATATGATTTTTATACTATTTACATCTATGGCGTAGTTTAAACTGTGATTTTTCTGTATAGCCCCCTATGCTGTACTGCAATCATTGTCCTTGGATTCAGACTTTTTCATAGGTAATTATATTATTAACTCTTAAATTTAGAACAGTTCGAATCGAGCGAATTACAAAAAAATTCTATTTCATTCTAGTTTTTGCTTAATGTATCGACATAGTATATTTCATGGCAAAACAATCATTCAGGCATGTTCTTTCTAGAAATTTCTTAAATGGCGGAGGGAGGGATTATTTCTTAGAAGGGTAAAAGTATATGGATTAATGTTTTAGTGATGGAAATATGATTCGGAAAGCAAAATTAAAAATAAAAATAATAACTTAGTTGTGTGTGTGGTAGGGAGGGGATGGGAAGCCCCTAAATTTCGTTTCTGGGGCATTAGGTTTTGAGATGTCGTGTCCACTCTCCCCCCACTCTTTTTCTATTTGTATGTCATCATACGTATATACACACTGTTGGGCGCAAACACCTTTTCAAAAGAGCTGAGAACTTCTAACGTACAAAATCTCGAATTTGAAAAACTGCCGGAAAATAGTATTTTTCCATATAATTGTTTAAGGGGTTTAGAATAGATTTTTTTTTTCTTTTCCTGAAAAGTTTTTTAATTTTTACACGATTTTTTCTCTTTTATTAGGCGTAAATGTGCTACGTAAAATAAATAAAGATCATTAAAATATTTTTAAAGGAATTTAGCACGTAAAAAGATAAGGTTTTTAAATTTGATATAATCATAGGTTGAATATTTACAACATAGAGATATTTTTATTGGAGAAAATTATGGCCTTCAGGATATTTCGATATACTGATGAGAATGGGGGAAAAAATGTTTTAATAAAAAAACTCTTTTTTATATGAGTGGCGTATGTATGAAACACACTAAATTTAAAATGCACAATTTTATGTACAAATCCTGAAGACAAATTAAAGATAACATTATAGATACATTATGTATGAAATTTCATAGTTCTATCTCAAATATTTCTTAAGTTAATATTTAACTTTTCAAGAAACCAATTTTTGAAAAAAACGAAAAGTTCTGTATTATATATAGCAAGTATCAGAAAAGCAAGTTTTTAATGTTTAACTTCTTACAGTTTTAATCAAAGGATTTATGTAATATTTACGTAATTCGATTTTGCATAATTTGAACTTATTTAATTCAATGAAAATGACATATTTATTTATTTATTTTTTGTCCTGGACCCCCCCCCCCTTTTCATCCTTAAGAAAGGGGAAATGACATGAATATGCAATAGTGGAGTTTGGAGACTTCTGTTAATTGCTATCCATTAGAAACAAGTACGAACCGTATAAAATAGATAATAATATATGAGAAATGCAAGTGGAGCTTTTCATTTTAGATAATTTTTGGCGTTGCCGTGCTGTCAAGTTTTACATGATCTGGGGTTTCCACGTAGAAATTTGCATCGTTCGCCAAGTGTAGCGAGTGACGAAAAAAATAAAACTTTCAATCGTATGCCTGTAAATATCGTTTCACTGTTAACGTACTTTCTTTCAAGGAAGCAAACTTTAAATGCTTGGGGGAGGTTCCTAATACCACGTTTATAACGATGTTGGAAATAGTCAGTTTATGGATGGAACAATGTGTACTGAAATATTCGAAAGGTACTTTGCTTCTTTTTTATTTCTCTTACTTTGCGGGAAAAAAAAAGTATTGCGATTGAATGAATTTTTAAAATATTTTTATTATTTTCGTAAGCTTGTAAGTATTATTTTCGTAATATCTTGTTTATAATATCCTTTAGTTATCATTATTCCGTAACTGATTTATGCAAATTTTGTCTGCCGATTTGGTCCATATATAAGCTTGTTTCCGCGGTAATTTTTCATATAGCCACTGATAAATGGTATGGTGATGCCCGAAAGCTCTCTGGCCTTTTAATATTTGTACGTCTTATAGGATGGTTTTATTTGATTAAATGACCTTTTTATCTATGATTTGTGTCTTTAATTTATGCCTAAATTCTTGAAAAATTTTTTTTTTTTTTTTTTTTTTTTTGCCAATCCGCCATTTAAAAATTCGCTAGGACGCCAAATGAAAACGGAAATTAAGACCTTCTGAACAGTTTTTGAAAACTTTTGAATTTCACAGATTTTTTTTTGTAATTCCTATAACTACAACTTCATTTATTCGAAATTTAAAATTCTCACATAGCATTATTTTCTATGGAGGATTCGAAAAATATCCGGAACAATAGTAATTTTATTTAAAAAAAAAATTGTTCAAAACGCTGCAAAAATACCTAAAAAGTAAAATTTTAGCTAACACATAGCATAAAATAAATTAGTAACGATATCAACTGGTTTCGAAGAACAAAAAGTCAACTTTCTTCTTTAGAATACAAAGACCAAGCAACTACGGTAATAAAAATCTGATGCGAGCAGCACATGACTTTACCTGCAGACTCAAATGCACGTTCGCTTCATTTCTTCAATAGTTTATTAAATTGAGTTTAATTGCACAAAAGAACAGCCATAATTACTTTAACTTACATTGAATTTGCACTTTTAAGTCAATTTTCGTTTTCATTTGGTAACTGAATTTATTTTCAAAGGTGCCGTAGCTAAAATGCGAATAAACTAAAATATATCGAGAACGACTACCCCTAAAGTAATAGGGTTGGTCTTATTCTTTTTATCGTCAAACATTACGTATAAAATAAGTATTTAATTGGTATATTTGAGCATACGTAGTTTTTTATTTTTGGATTAAACGCTTTTTGCAAGAACCATTTCGGAAAAAAAAGCAGGGTTTTTTTTTTTAGAATCGTACTAAAATCTAATCAGCACCAGGTTAGCTTACAAGTGATTTATCTACCAAATTTTGTGAATGGTCTATTAAATTTTCAGCTAGAGTAGATACAGTCAATTTTTGTGGGCCATTTCACAGAAAAAGGCAGGTTCTTTTATTCCGAATCGTAACAAAATCTAATAAGTCCCAGGTCATACACAAGTAACCTATCTACCAAATTTTATAAAATTTGATCCATTAGTTTTTGAATTAGAGTGGATACATACATTGCACAGACAGACACACAGACGTCACTCCAAAAATATATTTTTCGTGTTCTAGAGGTCCCAAAACGTGTAGATCCGTCGAAAACTGTAGTTGCGATTTTCGGCACGATTCCAATACTTTTCCTATACATTACCATGCATCGCAGGGAAAGTAAAAAATAGGTACCTGAATATTATTGTTGGCGTAGTTGATCTGTTTTCTAAAGGCTTCAGTTTATTAACTGGATATTAATGTCTTGCGCCAACTTAAAACAAAAGTTCTTAGTGTTGTAGGTTATATACATAAATTCGACCCTAAATGTGTCGATCATTTTTTAAGGCATCCATCCGCAAAAATCCCTATTCTAATTATTAATGAATCTCGAAATATATTGTCTGATCTTCACACGCAATTTGGCAAGTGACAACTGGTATTCTGAAGACTTTATTGCATTGGTGGTTGTTCCCCCCAATGTTTCACGCTCTCCCTACATCCCAAACTCCATGGAGTTGGTCCACCACGGCGGTCAGCCGCCACTGTAACGACCCTCTTGCAAAGGACGAAACTCCTAATGACCACCGCCACTGCACACACTCATACATCCATGTACGGTCTAGCCAGGTTGATTATCGCATGCGTATCGGGCAACAAAATAGTATTGGGTTTGAGAAAGTGATTAAATGTGGTAATCGATGGGCGACGCACCGGTGAGAAGGAATTAAGTGATATTCGAATTATTTCTGTACCTTGAGTGGCAACGTTATTTTACGAGTGGGGGGAAATGGGTGAGGGCATTTCAACCTCTTACATGTAAAAATTAAAGCCACATAAATAATAGAAGTCACAAATACTAGTTAAAACCACATAAATATTAGTTTCAGTTAAATATCAAACTGTTAAAATATTCAGAAAAATTCAGGGTTTTAGATGACTGAACATTTTAAGGAAATGGACTATTAAATACAGTGGAAACTCTTTTCGGGATTGTCGCCATGCGAGGGGGTGGGTGTACTCAGGGCGGTGTAGAAATAAGCCGGGCTTGGGGGGGGGGGGGCAACTCAGAGACCCTTATTTTGCGGCCTTATTTTCAATTTTTCTTCACAGAGAGCCTAGTTTTAAAGTAGTTTGTGTATTTTAGAGAACATTTTTCTTCAATAAACAAAACATTAGAAACAGAACAGCTTTTCGCTTTTGTGAACTCAATTTGTGACAGTAGCACATTTTTTTTTTTAACCTGGAGATAGATAAATATTTTGAGTGAAAAAATTATTTTTTTCATTTCCATAATTATTGTTTATACTTTTCATTGAATATTATTTCTTTCATTTTTTTTTAAAGAAAAGATCAAAAATCCCGGCCTCGGGGGGAATCACGCCGTCCCCACCCCCTTCTAAACAGGCCTGGGTGTACTAAGAAGACTGTATCTTGGGGGTTCAGCCCCCCCCCCCCTCTTGCTCTTCTCTAGTTACAGTCTTAAAAAAAATTCTGTTGCATTCCATTTTCTTAAAATTTCTTGTCACCTTTACCTGGAAATTTAAAATATAAATATTAAATTGTGCCATTAATTGCGAGCATGTGAATATTAGTATTCAACTGAATCTTTTGCCTGGTTTGCTTGGGTTCTAACCTTTGAACGTATATTCCAATGGATATCATATTTTGCAATTTGGATAATTTAGTGCCAATTTATAAATATTTTTTTAATCAAATTATAATATACTTCTAATATTTTAAGCTGAGTGAGACTGAGATACGATATAATGAACAAAAGTTTTCCAAAGGCAACAATTCAGAACTATGCCTTTTTTACAAATTTAATTTTAAATTACCTAAAAATTTAAAATATAAATATCAAAAATTAAACTGCGTCATCAATTGCGGGCATGTGAGTGTTAGAATTCAATTCAACCTTTTGAATCGCTTGTACGGGTTCAAATCCTTGAATATATATTTCAATCAATATCAAATTTTGTAGTTAAGTGTCAAAATATAAATACATTTTTTATATTATCAAATTATAATAAATTTCTGGCGAATATTAATGTATATTTTATAAAACTTAGTCTAAATAATAATAATAATAAATTCAGGCTGAGTGAGGCTGACATGAATTATACAGCCCAAACTGGTGAAGATTGGAACTTGAAACTTTGCGTACATGGATGGCACATACCATATAAGTAATAAAAAAATGTAACATTTTGTATGAAAATTTTATAAATTTCGAAATTTTTTGTTCAAACATTCTTCTATAAATCGAGAATGACTAGATGCCAAAAACTTGTTTTTACACCATCATACGCAGAAGAAATCGTTCCAAATTTTCTTTGTTAACTCTATTAGTACACAACCAACCCTTCTTGAAATATTTTAATTTATAGTTATAGCAGACGATTTTTATTATATTTTATTAGAAATTTTATACAGTTTTTTTGCTCCATTTGTAACCATAGTAACATAGTTATTCTTCAAATACCGAAATCGTCTGCTGGGTATTCTTCGGATCAAACTATTAAAAATTAATTTTTTTAATAATTAACTTTCAGTTTGTAATATCGGAAAACGTTGAAAATAAGGTAAAATAGAGTGATCAGAGATAAAATAGTGTTTTTCATATCCCAATTTCCGTTTTAATAGAACTATAAATAGTGCGCCATTTTTATGCATCAATTAGGAACATTGTTTGATATTCAGAACTTTTATTAAATGCATAAGTGTCACGTTTAGTGACTACTAGTCCTTTTGTTAGAAATGACCAGTTAAAAATATAAAGTTTTTTAATAAGTTCTTATATTTTATGGTGGAAAGCGTGTGGGAACTTTAAACTCTGTATATTAAAGAATATGGTTGTAATACCATGTTAAGTTTTTTATTGTGCATGATTTTTAATGTGCATGAAGTTCATTTTTAGCTGTCACTGGAAAAAAAAAGGATAATATAAAGGAAGAATTTATGCCCTGGGATCATGTTATCCCCACAACGCTCTATTATATAAAGAGTAAAATATAAAACCCAAATCTTCAAAAGTATGCCGAAATCGTCCGCAAAAAAGTTTAAGAATGAAGAAGTTAAAAGAATCATTTCCGGTACGTTTGCTTCTGCCATGGGAAATAAAAACTCCCCAAAATAAGAACACTATGGGAGAAAAAAAATAACATTGCTATAATATATCAAGATTCTGGGTAGCCATTGGCTGTAATAAAAAAAAAGGGATGAAAAAATAAAACAAATAAATCCCCTAGTGACAGAAGATTATGGTTTTGCGGTGGACTGAAGAAAAACAGAGGTCCAGTACTCTCATTCCTCCATTTTTTACGAATATTTCGAGGTCTTATAAGAAGCCATCAGAGTTATTTCTCTTTGGGACTATTTTTTTGCGCCTGTTCCCATGTTTCTTAACGTTTATTTGCGTTCGCAGGGGAGTGAAACGGTCAGTCGGTGAGATTTTTTGAAGGAAATGGAAGGCATTAGCAGAGGCGCTTTTGGGGCTCTGATGCGGACATTGTGTTAGTCATCGACGGGGAAAATGTCGATTCATTTTAATGCAAAATAATTTGAATCATTTTTTTCTGTTTAAAAGTGTGTAGATATTTTACACGTTATGTTCAAAATAGAAAGATAAATAATAGGAATCTTTGAAGGAAAGTTGTCAGGGAAAATATTTGAAAATGCTGAAAATCAGAGAGAGATTTACACTTAGTACAGCTCAAAAAGAATATATCGTTTATAACTTGATCTTTAATGAGACATCAATTTCTTGATGAGGCAAGTAATACATAAAGATGGGGCACACATAGTTTAGCAAATTCTACAGCTTATCTCAAGTATTTTCATCGATTCCATGGATGCCCAAGATGTTGTGAGAAGAAATTTCTATAGATAAATTTTCAACTGAATCAACTCAATTGCATATATAAACGAACACGCTTACAACAAAATTGTACGGAAGTATGGAATTATTTTGTTATAACCTTGAATTTACTAATATGATAAAGATTGCTTTTACACTGCATAAGAATCTTTATAACTTTGAAGACATAAATTTGTTAATACGTAAAACATTGCTTTTTGAATAGATGTGTTAAATTTTCACTTTTAACAAAAATTTGCTATATTTGACTTGCTATTAGCGGGGGTGACGGGCTATATCTTCTAGGGAATAATTTTTTTTATAACAGTCACAGGTTAAAATTCATTTTAGAAGATTTTTATTGCACACTGAGTTCATTCTTTATCTAACTCTCAAAGAGCAAAGATGGCCTCAAAGAAAAATTTATGTTATGGGATCAGATTCCCCCACAACGCTCTATTATATAAAAAGTAAAACACAAAAACCAAAAGTATCTTCAAAAGAATGCTGAAAGCGTCCCCAAAGAAGTTTAAGAATGAAGAAGTTAAAAGAATTATTTCTGGTACGTTTGCTTCTGCCATGGGAAATGAAACCTCGCAAAAGTAAGAAGACTATAGGAGAAAAAGCATTGCTATAATATATCAAGAGCCCGGGTAGCCATTGGCTATAAATGAAAAAAAAAGGATGAAAAAATAAAACAAATAAATCCCCTAGTGACAGAAGATTATGGTTTTGCGGTGGACTGAAGAAAAACAGAGGTCCAGTACTCTCATTCCTCCATTTTTTACGAATATTTCGAGGTCTTATAAGAAGCCATCAGAGTTATTTCTCTTTGGGACTATTTTTTTGCGCCCGTTCCCGTGTTTCTTAACGTTTATTTGTGTTCGGCGGGGAGTGAAACGGTCAGTCGGTGAGATTTTTTGAAGGAAATGGAAAGCATTAGATTTTATATGAAAATGGATGAAGCAGAGGTGCTTTCTGTGGCTTTGATGTGGGCATTGGGATCAGTGGGGAAAAGAGAGAAAAAAAAAATAAGGCCAGTTTATTTAAATGCAAGAAATAAGTTTTGGAAGTTTTTTGGGGGGCTTTATGTGCATTTTTGTTAGATTTCGAAAAGGAGAAAAAGCATAGAGTAGTTATTTGGATTATTGAAGGAAAACTAAAAATTCCTAAAATGTTAGATAAAGCTTTATATTTGCAGATATTCTAAAACTATTTCATGGAAATAAAAATATATTTTGATTGAGAATTTTAAAAGGGGGGGAAATTAAGAAAATTTAAAATATTACATAATAGAGTGTCAATAGTCGAAATCGCTTTAGAAAATACCTGTAATTATTTAATCGAATTTTGAATAAAAGCACAAACCTGCATTTTATTTCCTTATATAAGTAGTATAATGTATAGGAAAAGTATTGGGACGGGATCGAAAATTCGAATTTTTCTACGGAAGAGTATGTTTCAAGCATCCACTGAACTCGAATCGAACGTTTTGAAGGTGATGTGTGTGTGTGTGTGTATCCGTGAGTCTATTAATGCGATATTTCACAAACGAATGGAACATTTCAAACATTAGAATTTGAGTATTACAAGCAGTGAATACTGAAACCCTATTGATTTTAAAAACAATTGAAGGTTAAGGAAACCCATAAATTTTCGAATAAAGTTTTTAAAAAGTCAGAACCTTCAATAATGTTGCATAAATGATCATTTCTTAATGCAATTTTTCATTAGAAAACGAATGATATAATTTCATGTTACTAATGAAATTTGACTATTCTTATCGGGGTGGGGGGCTGAGTATACATTTGGACGACATCCTATATTATTATATATGTACTTGTTTTTATATATGTACTTTGCAAAGAACAAAGGGAAAAAACTTGTTTAATATGGTTAACTGATTTAACGTGGGAGAATTTAAACTAGAGAGAGCAGATATCATGATTAACAAATATTGCCGATGTATAAACTAGAACAGGAACACTTTATATACCACTTAGGATTTAATACACCACTCAAAAGATGCAACACATAGAGATGAGCACACCACATTTAGAGACACCACAAAGAGATGAACACACTGCATGTAGAGACACTATGAAGGATGAACACACCGCATATAGAGACACCACAAAGAGGTGAACACACTGCACGTAGAGACATCACAAAGAGATGAACGCACCGCATGTAGAGACACCACGAAGAGAATAAAAATGACACATCTTCCTTTACAAAATAGGAAATTTTTTCTCATTAAATCAAATTCAAGTGATAAAAAATTCTATGAATTAATTTCTCCAAAATTTGAGCTAAACTGTTCTTTTCCCATTCTGCATCACTGCAACTGATATACCAATCTATTGAATAATTTTAAAGGAAAATTTCTAATGTTCCAAACAACAGCTGGCGAATAATTCGTTCTCTGTGGGTAAACAATTCTCTAATATTTAAATCACTCGAAACCGCTAATCGGGGACATTAGAGACGGGATTTTGTTTCAACTCCGTCTCTGCGTCTCAAATAAAGAGATGTTGCCACCAGGGGAAACGAAATTAAGGGCGTTTATTAAATTGCCCCGTGAAGTATTACGGGTAAATGGCTGACGGATGGAGAGGACATTTTAGATTGAGGTAGTGCTTGAGTAAATCCTTGGCGTGCGTTATACGAACAATTCGATGCAGTATTCAGTTAAAACTAGAATTAGAGGATTTTTAAGTGATTTACACGATTAGAACATTAATTGTTATTCAAAATTAAGATTTTAACAGCATTATTTCCTATTGAGAACGATTATAATTCCTGAAACAATGATGCAAGAACTAGATATAAATGATTTTTAGATGAGTATTTTTATACCTTTCGTAAAATTTGAGTGATTTTTCAAAGTGGGGAGTATTTAAAAAGAAAATTTATATTATTTATAATTTTCTTATATTTTAAAAAAAATATTTTTTTTTTTAAAATAATAATAAGCATCTGATGTGGACAGCCCATGATTTTCCCTACAGACCCAAATTCATTTTTTTTACTTCTTCAATAATTCTTTAAATAAAATTGAGTTTAACTGCACAGAATAACACGCATAATTATTTGAAATTACACTGAATTGGCACTTTTAATTCAATTTTAGTTTTCATTTGATAACTGGGCGTATTTTCAAAGGCGGCGCAGTACAAATGCGAAAAATTAAACTGTCTCAAGAACGGCTACTCATAGAGTAACGGGGTTGGTCTTATTCTTTTAATCGTCAAAAATTGCGTATAAAACAAGCATTTAATTGAAATATTTGAACATGTAGTCTTTTATTTTAGATTTTTGCGATTTTTGCGGTCCATTTCGCAAAAAGGGGGGAGGCGAAAAATGCAAGTTATTTTTCCCGAATCGTATCAAAATCTAATCATCACTAGGGTAACACACAAGTGACTGACCTATATAATGCTATGAAATTTGGATAATTAGTTTTCGAGTTAGAGTGGATACATACATTGCATAAACGAACACACACACACACAGTCGTTATGCTAAAAATAGTGTTTTCGTGTTCTAGGGTTCCCAAAGCATGTAAATCCGTCAAAAACTCGAGTTGCGATTTTCGTTACGATTCCAATACTTTCCCAATACATCACCATGTATTGCAGGGAAAGTAAAAATAAGTGTCTAGACTTTCTCTTGCTTACGACAGTTTTGTATTTTATGCTGTTTTACAAACATGCGTTTTTAATCGCAAATGAAACTGTATTTTATTTATAAATAGTAACATTTTTGAACTATTGGGAATAAAATATATTTATACTGTTCGAAAAATATTAAACTGTAAATAAATAACATATTAACATTTCAATGCAAGTTTTATAGCAAACTTTTTATAACTTAATGGTATGTAGTAGAGTGAAAATGAAAAGAAATGTATCTGGACAAAAAATAAAAAAATAAGAAGGGCGGAAAATCCGATGAAAAAAATGTTACTTTTTATTTACATTTCCAATGAAATTAAAATAAAAAAAAATCTTAATGCGTATTTTTACGCACTGGTCACATTTCAAGGAGTAAATATGTATTTCGGTTCGAACTAGATGCGTATTTAGGAATTTTGCAAACTCTTGTTTATAGTTAGTTGTACGTGAAACTGATTATAATAGAAAGAAAATACAATTTGTGCAATAGTTTTATATTTCAACACCCAAAAATTCACCAACTGTCACTTATTAAATGCGAATTGCATTTTGATGTCGATTTTGCACGCGACTATGGAAAAGTAATTTTGTTTTAACCAATAAATTCGCCAAAGTACCAAATTGCAATTTGCGTGATTTTAATTCAATGTCGAAAATTTTATGGTACGGACTTATTTATTGATACGCACATTTCGCGACTTCACGCGCGATGATTAGATGGATGTCATAGTAACGGGATTCAGTTTTCCATATAATATGACGCAAAGTTAAATACATTATTGACATATTAAAAACGTAATCAAAATTTGGATTTTTAATTTTAGTAACCTATTGATTGGAACTCAAACAATCAGTTTTACATTAATTATTAAAATAGTTTATTATGTGAATTATATTACATAGCTGATGCTAGCAATTTTTCTTAGAGTTGTTAATTGCCAAATTATATATGCCTGAAACATATGTTAATTTAGTAAGAAAGTAGTTTTACATGTTGCTACGCAAGTTAAGTAACGCAAAGTTAAATACATTATTGACATATGAGAAACATAATTAAAATTTGGATTTTAGATTTTAGGAACGTATTGATTGGTACTCAAACCATTGGTTTCATATTAATTATTAAAATAGTTTATTATGTGAACTATATTACTTAGCTGATTCTAGCAATTTTTCTTAGAGTTATTAATTACCAAATTATATTTGCGCCTTATAATTTAGTACAAAAATGGTTTTGCATGTTGCTACAGAAAAGTGTCCAAATTTAATGTATAATTCAATGCTAAAGCTCTGTGGTGGTTCTTGTACATCACTATTTTGTTCTTAAATAAGTAAAGGTATTTCATTATATAGTGAAAGTCATGTAAGGCCTAATAATGAATTAACAGTTTTTCCTAAATTTGTTCCTTCTAACATTATTTTCGGAATAAATCAGTTGGACTATATTTATATTGGGCAAATGATATGACAATTTATGGAATAATTTTAAAATTAACGGTTTAATCGTGTAGATAGCAGCTGGCGAATGAAACGTCCCCAGAGCAAACATTTCTCGAATGTTTAAATCATATGAAACCGCTAATCGGGACATTAGAGATGGGATTTTGTTTCAATTCCGTCTCTTGCGGCGCAAATAAAGAGTTGTTGCCATCATCGGAAACGAAATTAAGAACGTTTATTAAATTGCTCCGTGAAGCATTACGGATAAATGCGATGGGGGGGGGGGGGGGGGGGGAGGGCTGGAGGAGGCAGAATCCATTGGGCGGTGACCGAAGGATCATTCATTTTGGAGTGAGCTGGTGTGTCTGAAAATACTTGGTCACTGTTTAGAATAATTCGTTCCATTATTTATGTGGAAATAAATTATTATAGTTTGTCGTTTTATAATCTGAAATTGTGCTCAGACGTCCGATCTTAGCTACTATATATGCATTTAATCTATTTTAAAATTTTTTTTAAAGGACGCTGAGGGTTTGAAATTAATTTTACCAATTTTGCAGCAACTATGTAAATTTGAAGCAACTATGCAACTTTACACATGAAGGGTATATGATGTCTGTATAAGACGCTAAAAATGCATTTAGTTGATATGTCAATTAAATTTAAAATATTAATTTTTTGGTATTATTAGTTTTGTCGCATTGCATTTAAAATTGCAAATGATCGATGTGCATTACGTTTGCAGATATAATAATACGAAAATAATTTTATAACTATAATTTCATGATAAAGACAAGTTAGTATGGATTTTTGAATTGAGTAATTATAGTTTAAGAAAAAAAATAAATTGTGTCAAAATCCATCAAATTATATCAAATGCAAAATTGTACAATGTATATTATTTAATATATTAAATATGTATTATTTTTATATATATATATATATATATATAAAACCCATACTAACTTTTATTCAACATATCATTATGTGTATGTCTAGCAATTTTTCCACTAATGTATAAAAATATTAATGCGTATGAAGAATTTTGAACAACGAAGGCGCTAAATCTCATTTTTGGAAAACTAGATTTAAAGTGAAAAGAACATTATGAAAAACGCTGTACACAAAAATTAAAACTCGATTTTCGACACTAAAAATATCGGAATCGAATTTTTCTTTTTCAGCAAACTTGAGAAAAGCATGAAGTATTTTATTATGTAATTAACTTGATTATGATGAATAATATGATAATTAACGTGATCCTATGAACTTGAATAATATAATTTACGTGTAGCTCCATTCTAAGTTTCTTATATCAAAATACACTTTTAAGCAGCTTGTGATTTTTTTTTTCAAATTTTACAAGAAAAAATTTGAAAAACTCTATCATTAGATTACATTTATAGTATGTTACCCTTTCATTTTAAAGAGCTTGAAAAAAATCTTCCGATTGATACCAAGTTTTATAATGTAATCCCTCCTCCAAGGGGGGCTAATAACATCACGAACACAAAAATTGTATCTCGGTTATTTTTCACTGCTATTAAGTTCCATGATCATTATTCAATAAATAACACCTTTAATGCATGATTATGTCAATTTTTATCCTTCTCTACCATGTTAAGAAAAGATAAAAGTTCGAATAAATTTCGATGTTTTCGCTGGAACTTCAAAAATTCTATCTAGTTCTAGATTTTTCGTTAACAAAGTCAAAAATAAAGTTTCGTGAAAATTAATTTTTATTTGTGGCAGCTATCGTGCATATAAGAAATCGACCATAGACAGACGGACATCATTCTGAAAATAGTCAAAACGTGTTTAGGAGGTCCTAAAACGTATATTGGCATCAAAAATTCGAATTCGAAAATTTTCGTGAAAACAATACATTCTCAATACTACGTATTATGAAGTAATGATCTAAAATTAGGGATTAACACCATATTTTGAATCTTTGAAATTGGAGATTTTCAACATGATTAAAAATTTTCTAAAAAATTTATATATACTTTGTATGTTTTGATAGAATTTTAAATGAAAATATTATTTATCATATTTTTATTTTCCTTATATACATAACGTATAAGGAAAGTATTGTGACGGGGTCGAAAATTCGAATTCTAGTTTTCGATGGGAGAGCACGTTTCAAGCATCCCTGATCACGAATCAAACATTTTTGAAGTGATGTCTGTGTGTGTGTGTGTGAAAATATGTGTGTGTGTGTGTCAGTGAGTCTGTGGAGACGATAACTGACGAAAGAATGGACAGATTCGAACCAAATTTGGTACAAAAATCACAATCCGCAAACACTGGAAGCCTATTGCTTTTATACGTAATCGAATGTTCAGAACCCCCTAAATTTTCGAATAAAATTTTGAAAAATTCGTCAAAAAATCAAAACCACTAATAAAGTTACGCAAATAGACATTTCTTATGTAATTTATCATTAGAAAACGATTGACATAAATTTTAGAACGTTAACATGAACCGTTCTCGAGATATTGCACATTTTTCAAAAAAATTATCGAAAAGTCATATAAAATGATAATAAAAACAAAATATTTTCTATTGAGAAACATGTTCACTTTTCGTATGTAATGCCATGCGATAAATTGGGTGACATCATTCTCGTGGATCTAGCTCGTTCCATTCATGAAAAAGATACTTTGAGTAATACTTTTGTATTTGAACGCCAATAGTCATTTATCAGCTGTAAGAACAACTTATTTCTTCATCCATAACGCTTGGCGAGATTTTGGCGACGAATTTGGCGGAATGTCGCCAACTTGGCGACTTTTTGAAATGTTGCCAAATTAATGAAAATCTCGCCAAATGGATAAAAATGACGCTAAATCAATGAAAATGACGACTAATTGTCGAAAATTCAATATCTTGGAAAGAATATTAGTATCTACTATAAGAAAAACCTATTTTTTTTACTGTAAAAGTAGTAAATTCGTTACATTATATAAGGAAAGTCATGCGTTGCCCACATCAGATTTTTTTATTTTATAAAAAATTACTTAGATTTTTTCAATTTTGAGTACTTTTAAAAACTAGAAAAAAAATCCTTATAATATCAGCTAAAATCCCTATTTTCCCCCTTAGATATAAGTATTATAAATCGTTGCTATATGATTTCTTTATATTGGCGAAAAATCGATTTTGAAAGAATCTCCCGGTTTTCTACATTACTTAGCTAGTAACTAGAATAAATATAATAGAATTTGTTATAATATATATTATTTATAGACTAGACGAACGGGCCATTATAGACTAGTTGGCAAAATTTTATAGACTGGTTGGCAAAATTGATGTTTTAAAATTTCATAATATAGTTCACGTCTGAGAAGCAGTTACATTGAACAAATGATATGTCAATGTATTGAATAATTTTAAAAGAAAATAATTCTAATGTCCCAGATAACAGCTGGCGAATAATCTGCTCCTTATTTAAACATTTCTCGAATACTTAAATCATCCGAAACCGCTAATCGTGACATTAGAGACAGGATTTTGTTTCAATTTCACCTCTGCGTCTCAAATAAAGAGATGTTGCCATCAAATGAAATGAAATTAAAGGTTTATTAAATTGCTCCGAGAAGTATTAGGGATAAATGGGTTAAAATGGGGATTATTTGTTTGGAACTGAGTAAATGAATATCACGCATAGTGAGGTGTTGCTTTTGCTAAATCTTTGGACGCTGACACGAATAATTGAATTTGATATTTTCAAAGAAGCAACAGTTCGTTTCTAGTTTTAATTTCTTAAAATTTTACATAGAAGTTATTAAGAATAATTCATAATTTAACCCCAAAGCAATAGGGATTATTAAATACAAATCCGATTTCATTATAAGGTAGGTGTTCACACACAGAGGTAAAAGAGTTAAAATTTCATATTAGGAAAATGTCAAAATAATTTGTGACAATAATTCTGGTGCGGTAGGGATATGATAATTCCCGCTGCACTGCACGTATTTCTTTGGTAAAGGGTTTGCACTGAATTAAATAATATTTATCTAAACCATGGAATTAGAAAGGATATAAAACTCCTATGGGTGAAACGTTTGAAAATGCCATAATGCTTTGAGAATTATATCTAGGTGCCGTTAGTGTTAGCAAAGTAGCTGCTACTATTGGTTGACAAAATAGAAAGGCGTAGTATTTAGAATATGTATTTTTGATTATTTTTAAATTAAGAATTCTCTAATTATGAGTATAATTAACCAGTATTTTTTTATAGTTGTAAGGTAGAGTACAGAATATAGGGAGATAAAAATAAATTGAAAGGTAAAAATATTTTGAATACGGAGGAATATTCTTTAATGTTTCCGTTCTACTTTGCATCGCACTAAGAATTTATTTTTACAAAATGAACAGTTTAAATAAATATTTTAGGCCTTTCGCTATAGAAATGCATACAATGCAGGGCTACTTATCTTATCCCAGCGCCAATTGAATGATTGTTTCAAACGGTATGGACGTTTTCTTAATATGAAATTTTCGCTCCTTATTATTACCTCCATGATTTAAAATGAAAATTTTGCAGAAATTAACTGCAGTAATGTTCAACTTCGGATTTCTCATATCATAATCCATTTTTAAATTTTTTGCAAGAAAAAATTTCAAAAATCTGTATTGTTGGCCATTTTAAAGGGATTAAAGACATCTGATACTAAGTTTGACAATAATCTTTCGGGAGGGTGTAAACGTTACCCCCACTCGTGGAGATAATGACGTTACGAACACAAAAATTGTATCAAGGCTTTTTTTCACTACAGTGATTGAAACTTATGTTTCGTGATTATTGAGCTTTAATTAAACCATTTTCTGCATGATTATGTGAAATTTTGCCCTATGCTGCCATGTTAAAAAAATATATAATTTCGAAGTTTTCGCCCGGATTAAAAAAAATATTCTATCTAGTTTTCTAGAAGATTTTTTGATAACAAACCTGGATATAAAGTTTCGTGAAAATCCATTAATACTTATGGCAGCTAAAGACAGACGGACATTAATCTAAAAATAGTCAACTATAGATATTGGCATCAGAATCTTCAAATCTAAAATTTTCGCGAAAACAATATATCTATACTATATTATATAGTATGAGAAAGAAAAATTTTATCAGTGCAATAAAAATTAGATTTCAAACAAAATAGAATATTCCTACTAAGTTTTTTTTACCTTTTAATGCATTTTTGTCTCCAACTATTCTATATCCTGTTTTACAACTGGGATAAAAAAATACCTATTACTCCTACTCATGATTAGAGAACTTAAATTAAAAAATAATCAAAAATACATATACTAAACACTATGCCTTGTTGTGTCAAATGACAACATATGGGACTTTACTAACATTAGTGACACCTAGATATAATTATTAAAGCATTATGGTATTTTCGAATTTTTCTTCTATAGGAAATTTATCTCTTTCTCTCTAACCCTATGGTGTAGGTTATGAAAGAATTTTTTTAATGCCATTAAAGGCCGTGGTCATAAAAATGTGATAATCACTGTTCTAGAAATATCCATAAAAGTTTGAGAGCCAGAATTCAAAATCAAAGAGATATTTAACAACTGTCTATAATTTCTATATCCTCAAATGGCAACAGATCTCTGATTCCCCTTTGTTACCATCCCATTCCGCAGATCATGAATGCAAGCCAAAGTAAAATCCCTTCCCCTATGTTCTGATTAGCGGTTTTCAATGATTTAAATATTCCACAGTACGTATTGTTTACACAGAGGATGGCATCAGCCATTGATAACATTGAATAGAATCCATACATGAATGGAAACCTAGAGAAGGCTGGATTCAATAGGGGGTGACTCATCTCTATGGGGAGGGTGTATTATGTTCTGATGGTTGGAGGGGGATATAGTATTATTTTCCCTATACGGCTAGGGAAAAATTGATTTAAGGGGGGGGGGGGGATCCGTTTGAACTAGTGGGTAGCCGACTTTGGGAGGCTTTGTAGGAAATTGTTATTTGCACAGTGGATTTTATAAAGGGTGGCGTGGGTACCTGAGTGAAAAATGGAATAATAAAAATTGGAGAACTGTCGATTTTTTAATCTGAAGAATTAAAGCAAAGATGTTGTTTTACTGCAGAGTACAGGAGGATGTTAAAGCTGTTCGAGGGAATCAGCTCTGAGAAAGATTAGAGAAAATATGTGCATATATTCTTGATACTATCATCCTCTCTGTATACCAAATAGATATGCATGAATAGATGAAATGTTCATGTCCTTCACAATGATAGAAACTGGGGTAACATGTTCCTCTTACCTTTTATTAGTCTGGTTTGACGAGGTGTCAAATATCCGTCTCTGACCGGATACTATTGTTTGGCATTCTGCTGGTCACCTGTTAATTATTTTATATCCACACCGTTTCTTCGTCCGTAATGGATCCTCGTGTGCCTGCGCTTGTTGTAAAGAATCGGAGGTTGTAAAGAAATTGCAAAGAACACGGAGGTTGTAAAAAACCTTGCTGTATCAACCGGGAATCTAACCACGAATTTCTGTATTGTCTAGCCAACGCTTTATCGTTTAGCTACTGGGGCGGAATTGCAAATTCTTATCGTCAATGTGAACTCTGCATTCTCCTCCCGCTAATGTCAGATTGGCGTCCAACTTGACAATCTGACTGACCACTTCTTGCTATTTTCACCTCAGGTTAGTCTCCTGATACTACTATTTACTTAGTTTAGTATCCTGTGTGGATGTTGGCCTCCCATTTTGAAATCAGCGCCCAATATGCCAGAGTCCACTGTATCTATACCATGCTACGGTCACTTTCAGACCCCAAACACCCCAGCACTGACCTACAGGGTTAATCCGCTAACGCCATTGTAAAGAACCTTGCTGCTCTAACTGGGAATTTAACTACGGATCTTCGTGCTGACTATAGCCGACGTTCTATCGTTGAGCTTCTGGAACGAAATTGCAAATTCTTATCGTCGAAGCGAACTCTGCAGGGTTTGTTTCCCAACTTGAGTGGTAATGGCTACTGTTTAATCCCAACTTATTTAAAAAACCCATCTTTAGACCAACACTGAGAGTCATGTTATCCATCAACCAACACCGTTATCATTGTTATACCCACTGAAGGATTCCAAAGTTATTTGATCTTTTATCAATAAAATGCACATTTCTCTCCTTTAAGGATGCTATTCAAAAGCTCAAAATTATGATATTCATCAAATTACTCATTAATGCAGATTATTGTTCATTGATTAAACTGAACGTGACTTGAAAGTGTCGCTTGAAAGTTTTGATCACCAGGCAATTAAATAATTAAAAATCCATTATGTTTTAAGGCTATATATGTTTTAGGGCCATATATGCTTTAGAGCCATATATGTTTTAGGGCTATATATTTTTTAGGGTCATATATGTTTTAAGGCCTCCTGAACACATTTTGTCTTCTTTTAGAGTGATGTCTGCTTGTAGTCGTTTTTGTGGTCGATTTCTTGTATACATGATAGCCGCCGCAAATATCAATGGATTTACGTGAATCTTTATAAATAACGAAAACAGATAGAATTTTTTGAAATTCGAGTGTAAACTTCGAAATTTCATATTTTCTAAACATGACAGCATAGGACAAAATTTGACATAATTATGCATAAAAGGAGTTATTTAGGACTCAATGACAAAACTTAACAGTTTTAATCATTGTAGGGGAAAATAGACGCGATACAATTTTCGTGTTCGTGACGTCATTAGCCGCCCCCCGAGGGGTATATTGTCAAACTTAGTATTAATCGAAAGATTTTTTTCAAGCCCTTAGGGTAACATGAAGGGGACGCTTTCAGTATTCTCTTGAAGATGCCTTTTTGTTTTTTGTTTTATTTTTTAGATAATAGAGCGTTGTGGGAGGAGGCGACCCCAGAACATAAATTTTCCTTTGAGGTTATCTTTGCTTTCTGGGAGTTAGATAGAGAATGAACTTCGTGTACAATAAATATCTTCTAGAACGAATTTTAACCTGTGACTGTTATAAAAAAAATTAAATTCCCCCAGAAGGCATAGTATAGTCAACCACTCTAATAGCAAGTCGAATATACCGAATTTCCGTTAAAAACGAAAATTTAACACTTCTACACTTTCGAATAGTAATGTTTTGAGTATTAACAAATTTACGTTTTTGAGGAGAATGTAACACAAGCTACTTAAAAATTTATTCTGATATGAGAAATTTCAGTTGTGTTATATTTCCGTTAATTTTATTTATTTTTTTTATTAAATATAATTTCTAACTTTTCAAATTTGTGCCAAAAGTTTCTAAATCTCTACAATTTTTTTTATAGGGCAACAGCAGCAATTGAGGGCATTTGCAACCGCGTTTGGACATAGGCCGCCTTACCTGGACCCAAGGTTTCCAGACCCACTGAGAGAGTGGGAACACCTCAGAAGAAAGACTGCAGCGGAACACTGGACGCTGGAACTCCCAAGGAGACTAGGACCTGGCCAAGGTTGGTATAGTTTAGTTTGAGAAATTGAACATTTATATTAACATGTGCGACCATGCTAATATAATATGGCGCCAGACTTGACGTAACAAAATGAATAGAAATATATCTATAAAGGCAAGGTGAGTAATCATGTTTTTGAAGTGAATAGTGTCTATGGTCGAAGTAAGGCTTCTAAATATACAGGCTGACGCAAACGCCATTTTGAATCCAACTGCTCCTGTCAGTTGTCGTCTGCCTGTGCTATTTCAATATCACGCACATGTTACATGATTCATATTTGATATGCAATTTAACTATGAGGTAGGTGCTTCTGCTTTTAAAAAATTGTACCAATCATTCAAGAAAAGAGTCTTATAGAATGTTTTGATTTTCTCAAAATTCCGAGAATAGTGTGAAAAAGTAACCTTCTTTTCGCCATTTACAGCCATCGCTTAACTAGGAGTCAAGATGACCGCTGTTATGCCAGTTGGGGGTATCCGGTTGAAATTAGAGCGTTACAAAACATGTAAACATTTTGGATGTTTATATCTCTGAATCTAATAGATAAAAATAGAAGTAGTTTATACTTATTTTGTCAGAAATAGGTTTACCATTTATGAATATATAAAACTAATTTTATTATTTTGAACTATTTTCTTTTTTTTTTTTACGGAAAAGAAAAGTTTTCTCGTATGTATGTCTCGAAAAGAGAGTTTTTGCTTCACTTTGCTTACTTTCATTCGAAATATCTTCTAAACTATAAAAGATAAATACCACCAATAAGCAACAAAGATATTCAGTAGGAAATCCAGTTTCTAATAAATTTTTACAAAGCTTTTATAGCTTTAGAGCAATCTGTTTTTTTAAAGATAATTTTCTGTTTTTCAAAGTTTGCAATGCTCTGGAAAACTAAAAGGGCTATCTATAAACAATATAAGTAGTTTATAGCCCTTTAAAAACATTACCGGGAAAGATAATTGGGGTTTCTTAGTTTTTGAAATACAATGCCAATAATAGCGAAGACCTTCGATGCTTCGAGATATCCATTCTATTAGTTGGTAATTTTAAAGTAGACATCAAAAATTAGAAAATGTTAAGTTATTACACATTATACAGACACTTACTCTAAGTTATTACATTATACAGACACTGTTACTCTAAGTCTTCGGACGAGTCGGTTGGTCTGGGCTTTCGACATTATACAGACACGTCCCGGCCGTCCAATTTGTTGCTCATGTCCTCAGGATGAGTCGGACGGTCTGGGTCTTCAACATTATACAGACATAACGGTTACCTTACACCTTTCTGGTAGGTCGGACAGTCTGGGTCTCAACAACAACAACATTATACAGACACCTCCCTTACTGGGTTCCGGTCTAACTTGGGTGGCTCTTCCCGGCAGTCCAAACAGTTATCTTACACCTTTCGGGTAAGTCGGACGGTCTGAGTCTCAACAGCAACAACATTATACAGACAATCTTAACAGAAAACTTGCATTAAATCCTCTCTCCCGGCCGTCCAAACAGCTGCTCATGTCTCCGGATGAGTCGGACGGTCTGGGTCTTCAACATTATACAGACAATCTTAACTTAAAACTTGCATTAAATCCTGTAAAATCTAATTGCATAGATTTGTTAATCGTCCATAAATCAGAAAGATAAAATTGTTTTAACTATGCCTTTTATTTTAGTTACTGTAGGTCCATATTATCTTCTGTAAGCTAAACAAATTAGACTGAAAATAACAAGCTAAGTGAACTTTATTAAAGTTTTATTTTACGCGACGATATTTACTCAACACCATTTTGGCTCCATCCGACTGGAGCCACTGCTAGTTTCTAACAGTGTACCGTATGTCAAAATATCACTAGCTCACCACTGTATTTACCTGGAATTGAACCACCATTTTATAGCAAAAACAACCCTTCAACACACAAAATTTTACAAGAACAGTATTTGCATCAATTGGATTTGCACATCGCTCTTTCTTCTTCCCTCGTGGCAAATCCAGCGAACTAAATGCTTCGAATTTAAATCTTACACGACAGGGCGGATACAAAAAAAATCTCAAAAGATGCTGAAACTAAAACAAAAAAAGCAATGCAATCGACGAATCGCTTACCGCAAGCTCCTAAATCACAATCACCCGCTCCTAAAACTTCCCCGCAAAACAAAAGGTCCCAACGTGAGCGCTGGAGAACACATCAAAAGACGACGTTGGTAATTAAATTCCCATCCGAGCAAGTTTTCCAATTCCTATCTCTTTTATTTCCAGCCTGAATTAAAATCTATTCAACCAATAAGCCAATACAACCCGTTTCCCCATAAGAGATTTTTCCACAAAAAAAAAAAATGTAAGTCTCATAATATGCGGATGATTAAACTTTCGTCCAGTTATGGCATCATTGAAGATCTCGTTATCCTCAATACATATATTACGCTCAAAAATAATGAACAAAAGGGGGCCATGTTGTTGCATAAATAAAAAGATCCCCCCCCCCGCGTTCGTTTCGTACCCCCCTCCTCCCCTACGGTCGTTCCATTATCATTGAGACTCGGTTTTAATGTGCAATTGATCCTGGCAAAAATAATTGGAAGGAAAGAAGATAAAAATAACATCGCGAGGGGACAAAGTTTGAAGGAAGGATGGAACTATTAAAAGATAGAGTATCCGAGGCGAAATGCACATAAAATGCAGAAGCAAATAAATAAAAGTCGGAAAGATTAAAAACCACAGGAAGGTAATGTGTTGGCGCCGCGCCTGTAATTTTTGGCGCGATCGCGGAGTTTGAGGTGGGATGATTTGTCACAGGATCGACACCAGGAGGAGCTGATGAGCCGTTCCTCCAGGAGAGTTTTTAAATTTGTGTTTATTCATTTTATGTGGTTGTTTAGTATGCAATATTAAGTGTAATATCACGTGTATTATATTCAATATATTTTTTAATTCAATGTTTTAGTATTATAAATAGAACCGGCTCAAAGCCCAGACTAGCCGAGCCGTAGCCTAAAGATATCAAAAACTAATATTATTAAGTTACAACTAGCATGTGATTTTTCCTTGTGTATGCGTGTATGTGTCAATAAATAGTAGAATACATTTCTTAATTATGACTTTAATTACCTAAACTTTCAATCAGTGTAAACTGATATTTGGAAAATAATAAGTGTTTCGTATAATCTAGAAATAAAGCATATCTGTTTATAACTTTCTTTTCCTTATTAGTTTTTCTTTTTTTTTAAATAGAAGCATTAAGAATTTTAATTGAAACATTTTAAGAACTTAACCCGCCCCTGCATCACCAGTTGACAATCAAGAGAAAATCAATAATTCTTCAAAATGAAGGAAAATCCGACTCCAATTTTTCCTATTTTGGGTAATTTTTTTGGTAATTTATTATTGTAACAATGAAGATATTCTATCATGGAGATATTCTGTCGTAAATATCTTAATATTGCAAATAATTGTATCGGGTTTTCTTCTTTAAACTTATTTTTGTACACCGAAACTTTACATCACGTATAATAAGCAGTATAAGTTATTTTTCCCTTCACTGCAATACATGGTAATGTGTAGGGAAAATATTGGAATCATGCCGAAAATCGCGGATCTACCGCGGAAAATCGCGGAATTTTCGACGGATTTACACTTTTTGGAGTCTCTAGAATATGGAAAAACTATTTTTAGCGTGATGTCTGTGTATATGTCTGTCTGCCTGTGTGCATCCACTCTAACTCAAAAACTAATGAACCAAATTTCAGGAAATTTGGTAGGTAAGTTACTTGTGTGTGACCCTGGTGCTGATTGGTTTTGGGTACAATTCGGGATAAAGTAACCCGCCTATTTTGGGAAAATGGTCCCTCAAATTTCCTGTATCCACTTTAGCTGAAAGATTAATAGATTAAATTTTTCAAAATTTGCTAAATAATTCACTTGTGGATTGCCCTGGTGCTGATTTTGGTACGATTCGGAAAAAAATTACCTGCCCTTTTTTGCGAAATGGCCCGCAAAAATCTTCAAAATCTAAAATAAATATGTACGTATGCTCAAATATATCAATTAAATGCTTGTTTTACGCGTAATTGTTAACGATATAAAGAATAAGACCAACTCCATTACATTAAGACTAGCCGTTCTCAAGATATTTTAGTTTTTTCGCATTTTTGAAAATACGCCATCTTTGAAAATAAGTCCAGTTACCAAATGAGAACGAAAATTGAATTAAAAGTGCAAAGTCAGTGTCATTTTAAATAATTGTGGGTGTTATTTTGCGTAATTTAACTCAATGAATTATTGAAGAAATAAAGAAAATATGAGTCTGCAGGAAAAGTCATATACTGCCCATATTAGATTTTTTCCCGATTTTGAGTTCTCCTTGGTGCTCTCGATCCCTAAACCTGAATCCTCCTTACCTACAGTTCTATGCTGAGAGAAGAAAGAAAAAAAGCAAAGCTAATAAAGCACAACTCGAAGATAAAACACAAAAGCAATTCAGATAGTGGTTTCAAACACAAATGGGGTGACTCTGCAAATGCCAGTTACTTTCGATTGAATGGGGATTTTTGTGACTGTGTAAAAAATAAAAAGTACATAAGAAATTGAGCAATACATTTTGTGGTGGATAAGGGTAGTGTTTTCGGCAATGACTATTGGTGGCTCACTTTCCACCAATGTCTTCGGGCATCATAACATTATGAGATACCTAATTTGCTCAAACTGTTCCTGTGAGAATATCGCAAAATGTTGTCATGTACTACGGTATAGAGAAAGTGTGGTGTGCATTATACAAAGAAAAATAACTAGATACAATTTCCCTAATAATTTGCATCATTAAAATACAAATCATTCTACATTTAAGATTTTTAAAGCATTATTACCCATGGAGATCAATGATAATTCCTTGAAAAATTGTAGTTTAGGACTGCTCTTTTATTACAGAGAACAGCACCCATGGATCAGTTTTGTGCTTATAGATGCGTCAAGTTTACGCGCTGCCATTGCAGGTATCGAATATTCCATGCTGATTCTCTGCTGTAATCGATCCATGGATGCTGTTAATTAGAATAGAAACGCGGTAATTCTAAAGGCGGGATTTGTAAGTGGTAGTTACAGTCTGTGCGAGAAAAATATAATTTGAACTACATTAAAGATGTAAATGGCATTAAAATAATTTATATAACATAAATCAGCCAAACCAGAGTGCTTAGGTCAACAGGTCAATAACACCAATGAACATAACCTGTTGCCAACATATTTTTTTTTTAATTTTTGAAGAACATTTTAATTCAAATCATTAATTTGTCAATAAAAGTTCTCGACAAGATATTTCACTTAATAAATTTTAACGCTCCTGCTGGGGGGGGGGGGGATACTATTAAAATTTATTTATATAAAACGTGTATTGTGCATAACAATTACACAAAATAAATCAATAACATTTTTAAAAAGCTCACGCGATCGAGCCAAAACATTACTTGCCTGCGGTTTTTTAATTTTTACCAACTTTTATTTATTTGTTTCTAAATTAAGTGTATTTCACCTTGAACACAGTTTAACAATTCTCTTAAACTTTGTCCACATCGCCCTATTTTTATCTTCTTACAATTATTCATTTCTTGCAATTATTTTGCCACGATCAATTGCACATTAGCCTGCCCCTTCTATTATATGGGATGCACGTGGAGCTAACTCTATTAATATGCTTGTGCATCACATATGATGCACAGATCTTCAAAGTTTAAAAGAGCATTTAAAAATCCCTAACGTCTGGATAAGTACAACATCAAGAACAAAGGGGAACAGTTTACAAAACATTAGGAACAGTAAATAAAACATTGGGAACAGTCAATAAATATAAGTGTAACATTTAGGACGGTCAAAGGGTTAAAACTGAGTCTCAATAATAATGGAATGACAGCAGGGTGGCATAATTTAGAAATGAAAACTCAATAGATATATTATGTATTTGACGCTTTTAGAGGATAGAAAAAATCACTATTAAAATTAATGTCTTTTAAATATAATACACGTGAATATAATACACGTGATTTTTCACATTAAGATATAACTTCAATGGTAATTTTACAAAGTCAACTTAAAACTTGTTCCTTAAAAACGAAATTAAAAATTGAGCCATTTAAGGACTGGATACACTGTGAAAAAATCATTTATATTTAGGACTGAAACAAAAAATAAATTGTTAAAATTTCCACCCTACTGAAATTCTAAATCCATTAGGGCGCTTCAGATAATCAAAAACAATAACAATAATGAAAGGAAAATCAAATTCTTATACATTGTTCCTGCATTTCGTAAGAAAACTGGAGGGGGGGGGGGGGATGTAAGAAAAAAAGTCCCCGTTTACTTTGGGAATCTGATTCGCTGTGACACCTCAAAGCGATGCACGCAACAAACCGAAAGTGAAAGAGCCGAAGAAAATTCAAAAAGGGGAAAAAAGGGAGAAAAAAATATCCCCATTACAACTCTCTATTTATCAAAAAGTACATGGGGAAGCCAGGAGGGAGGGGAAAAAAGAAAAATACAGAGAGAATTCCGGAAAAATAAAAAAAAAACTCACGAAAAATGAAACTTGAAAGATAGTTTTACCAATATTCCATCTTCCAAGAAAATTCTAGTTTGTGGTTAACCGTCTGGTGATAAATGTCCCGCCTTCTGATCGTAGAAGCCATCCCATCTCCTGTGTTCTGTTCAATGTTGTTTTTTATTTCATTTTCTTTTTGTTTCTCAAAGACAGTGGCGTAACGGAATTGGCTTTCGAGTCGGTGTGCCATAAAAAGGTGTAATTGGCATGCGTCGTTCTGCGCCATTTGTTTTCAGACGCATCCCCCTTTATTGCGTTTGCCATCTATCTCGGCACGTTCTTTTTCGCTTATTTCTTCCAGTCCGAATGGCAACGGTGGTGTGTAGTGATGGGGGTGGCATTTTAAATGTTTGTGTTATGTTTAGATCAGATTTTCGATTGAAATTATTTCTAAGATTATGTGGTTCATCATATAATTTGAATAAAATTTTCTGAAAAGCAGTTGTGATTTACCAAACAATTGATGGAGAACAGCAGACAACTTCCTCTACAAGGATGTAAGCAAGGGTGGGATGTATGCCAACTTCAGATTCTATCTCACCAAAATTCCAAGAAGTCAATTATGGTTTAGATGATCCTACGCACAGGTCAGATGTAGGTCAGATGCAGTTTCTGAACATCATCTGGCCAGATGTAGTTTCTGAATCTTAACGAAATATTCTAATTACATAAAATCCTTATACCTCGTACGAACTAGGAAGTTGGATTTTGATCGATCCAGAGTAACAGGATCGGCGGACACATCGAAAAGTTTAGGATCGAGTTTGATCCCTTTGGTAAAGGGGATCGAAACTCCGAATACAGTGCATGCCTTGTCGTAACTTGGTAAGCACATCGGCGCATAAAAAAACAACTAAATTTGAATATTTTGATCGATTTTTTACATATCGCTAAATGAAAAGATTTTAAGCCTCTCTGAAATGACCACTGCAGGCGATTATGCATTTTACATTGTTGAACTTAATTATTAAAGTTTCCAGTACTTAATATTTTCAGAAAATAAAAGCTAGTAGGTGAATCTGTAGGTATCTACTAGTGCATTTAAAACCATCAACAAGGTTCATAGCGATATACTTCAATCTTAAATAACATTAATCTAGCGAGGACAAAATACTTTCATTGTTCCTAAAACTTTAACGAGTATACATCAAAAACGTGGGTTGGTGGGCGTAATTTTAAAACTTTAAAATGCATAAATATTAAGCAAATAATTTCTATTTCAGATCCTCTTCATCTTGGTGAAAGTTACTGGGGCCCTTATGGTCATCACTATTCCTACTTAGCTTCGGCCACAGGCTTACAAGGAACGGGATTTCCGCCATATCCCTTAGACTCAGCATTAGCGGGTGTCTCACCTTCATCGCAAGATTCTTGTTCTTCACTAACTCTATCAGGTAAAAATTGAACTTTGCAAATTCTCTAAAATATTCTGAAAAGTTTGTAATGTATTTTGAAAAGTTTGCTTCAAAATTCTATATGGCTGTAGATTATCCCAACTTTCATGGGATCCTAGTAAAATTTTAGACGAACATTCTCTAATGTACATGTACATAGTGATTTATAAAATTTTAAACTTTGATAAAAAAAATAACTATATTTTGTTGAATTATCCTTATTCTTTGACAAAAATACCCAGTTTGGGGTTGAATTAAAGAAAAGAAATACATTTTTTTGTGTATCCTTTCATTATTTTTTATTTACAACCAATTTTTGATGATGTTTTGCTTATATTTATTAAAGAATGATTTTCGGAATTTTTGCTTTTTCTCCGATTGAAATTGTTGTCATGTCGTTCCCGATAAAATTTCCAGATAGAAGTTTCACTTTAGCTTCATATAATGCATCTCTATAATTTCATTCAGCATATTTTCTTTCTAATATGGTGTTTGTTTGTTAACAGGACTGGGAGACAGAGGCAACACAGTCACAGGTGGTCCAACCTTCCCAGCTCTGACCGACGCTTCTACAAATTTACCTTTAAAAACGGACCCACTATTAGTTTCCCGGTACAACAACGCTATGGCAGCAGTAGCAGCCAACTCAGAACTCTGCTTATCTGATCGTCTGACGGAACTAAGGCAGGGTTTGACAACGGTTGGTTCCAATTCTCAACAACCAAGCACAACTGTAGCATTGCTATCAAGCAGCGGAAGCAACACTCCGTACCTATCTGTAAGCCACGCAGGATATGGATTGTTGTCCTCACCTTACTACAACTCCAGTGGTTGTACAGCTCAGGGTGCCAGTGGCATGTACCTCAACCCACCCGTTGTTCCTCCATCTTTGTTGTATCCACAATTGTATACAAGTGTAGCACATAACCAGTTACATCCTTCGATACACATTCTTGGTGGTACTGGTACTTCCAGCAGTTCTGAACTTCTTAGGTCCCCTGAGTCACAAAGAAGTGATGATGAGAATCCTCAAACTAGTTCAAATGGTGTGTCAAGAGGGAGTTCTACAGGTTCTGTTGGCAGTGTGGCAAGTAGTAATGGAGGATCTTCCTCTTCCATTGCAAATCTAATGGCTCAGGTTGCAACTACACAAGTTGATAGCTCACCGACAAGGATAGAAACGAGCTGCACTACAACTACCAATGGTACAACAGTGTTTAATGTGACATCAAATGGACATTCAGACTCTGTTCTTTGGCGTCCTTATTGACTTTCCCTTGTGAAAGATTTTCATATTTCTATAGGAGCAAAAAACTTAACATGACCAGGTGCCGGTTGTTCGGTGGTTGAAAGAGCTTTGAATTAATATCTTATACTTGAGTAGCAGTAAGAAGAGGCGTAATAGGTATGCATCTAAAAGATCAACCTATAACTGATATAGAAGTTGATATTTTTCTTCATTTCTAACTCTAGACGCATTCAGGTTATACCATGGTGACGCAGGTGAGAAAAAATCTTTAAAACTAAGAAAAAATGTCCGTTAGTGGAGAGACAGCGTTCTTTCTGAATATGCCTGAATATGCATAAAAATGTAGAATATCAAATATTCTAGACTGTTCAATTGTTGAAATGCTGCGATGATGTACCATAAAGTTTTGGTTCTTGAGAGCGTGCAGTTGTAACGGCTAAGAATTTCAATTTTCGGGATATTGGTGAACATTTTGAAGATTTGATGCTGCAAAGCTGAAGTTGGTTACATCGCAATTTGAGTCAAACGATCGTGTTATAATTTGATTTCATAGTGACATTTTCAAACACGGAGTGGATACAGATTCTAGTAAAGACATTGGAGTACATTTTGAAACATTCCAAAAAATTCTTTTAATAATCTCAATATTCCATGAATATGAAGGAGTGATTTTAGATTATTTGTCATAATGAAAATATGGTCTTAATTCTGATCGTGTCAATATGCATTTTATTTTCAGTGAAAAATTTAAAGAATAAAACACAAGTTTTCTCATGTTTTGTTGTTTAAACTTTGCGATATTAGAATAAATTTATAATTTATTAAGGCCTCATCCGCAGACGATAATTTGTAGATATTGGAATAATTTATCACCATATCTTTACTTTCATATTGAATTGATAAAAACTCCCGAATATATTAAACATAAATAAATTACCGTTTTCAGTTTTATTATAAGGAGCAAATTGTAATATTTCTCTTCACGAAATATTACTGCTAATAACTTAATTCATGTCTCTCCATTTCTACGTGAAACAAAACGGCAAGTAAAATGTTCTTTTTTGAATAATAATTTAGGCAAATTCTACATTCTGATACTACATTGCTCGTATGTAAGCTTTATAGCCTAAAATTTTAAGGTTTGTTTGCCCATTTAAAACAGTTTTCATCAAATAATTGTTAACTGCTCATACATTGAAAATAATTTGAATTTACGCAACAAAATAAATCTCTAAACAGTACTCTAAACTTCTAAATGAAAAGTGTATACATCTTACTATTTTCCGAATTTCATTTTTCCCCAGTAAATGTAATATTGTTTATGTATTATGCGTAAATTAAAAATTTAAAGTTGGAAGAAATTACGACAGACTTTTAAAGTGAGAGTTTTCTAATGTCGAATAAGTTCTTTTAGTTTGCTGAAGGTACTAGGATCAAACACTAAGAACTCGCATTAGGATCAAATGTTATTCGTGTTTGAAGCGACTTCTGCCAGCACTATCAAAGGAATATCCTCATATACATGTATATGGCGGATTCTGTGCACGTATGCGATATTAGAAATCTGAAGTCTGTTTTACAAAACCCTCAGATATATTTGTAATGTACTCCTCAAAACGAAAAAGATCCTTTATATACATTTCTTTTATAAGATTTGTACATCTCAATTATTTTGTACTGTAAATACTACATAGGTATGACTTAAATTACATGAGTGGGCAACCATACCTTTACGAATAATGATTTGCAGTTTCTTTTAATTTGCATCAATTCAACATATAAGTGAATATATACATGTATAACAGGGTTCAAAATAAGTCCATTAGCAGCCATTTAACTTTGTATGGAAAGGTCCATGCTTATATACATTAGGTTTGGCTATAGTAAAGTGACCATGGATGATTGAATAAAAACGATTGCAACGCCTGTAGCGGTGAATTGAAGAAGTTAGAATTTTTATTATTCCAAATTATGCGACTCGGTGGATTCTGAACTGTGATTTATCAAAATTCAAACCCAAGAGCACCGTCCGTTTCATGGAACTCTTATTAATTCTGTCTTTTACTATTATTTCCCATCCCCCCCTTTACATTGGAGTTTAAAAGCAACTAATTGTTGACCTATGTGCTCCGTAATGCGACTTTTCTTGAGTCCTTGAGCAAGATAGAAGGATAATTTTAATTACAAAGTTATAGAACGATTTTTATTTAGATCGAGAAGACATGCAGCTGCATATAACATGCACACAGACGATAAAAAATGCGGTCAACGCAAAAGGATAACTATTGTATTGAATCATTTGGCTGAAGTTTTTACACAATATTTATTGTTTACTTCAAAAAGGATAGTTCTAAATAAATTAAACTGATTTTTTTTTACTCTTTCGTATTTCTTGTCATTTTCTTCAGAAGTACTTCAGTTTTAGTAGTAAGAAAAACGGTGGAAAAACTTTTGTGTTGTATTCCAAGTAGTATATATACTGAAATCACACCTCAGAAAATATTTAGAAAGGATTTGGGTATTACAGTACCTGATTGCTAACCCCTCTCCTCAATGGTTACTCTCTTTCTCTAAGAGAGGAAGAAACCATTGAGGAGGGATTAAATACATGATGTGGGGGGGGGGGGGGGGAGATTTTTTGTTAGTACCCATGTGAGGGGAATTAAAAACAAAGGAGTGAAATTTTAATGCATAATTTAGATTACAAGGAGCGTTTCCCATTTTGGGGCTCCGCCATCAAATTAAATATCAAAAATGTTTACCACCAAAAGTTTAAAAACACTGCTACAACATTATAATTGAACAATTTCGCCTAACTTGCTTCGTGTACATGATAGGAATTCTAACCTCTTTAATTCACCACTTAGAGGCTTTAAAATCCCTTTTATTTGATCAGGCATGGTAACTTTACTATAGATAGACCTAACGTGTGCACTTATGTACCTTTCCTTACAAAGTTATGGGGGTGCTTACGAACTTTCCTAGAAGTCCTGTGTGTATTGAAAGGTGAACAACCGAATTATTTCGACGTATTTTATGAATATGACTACCTGTTAAACTGAACTGCCTTCTAAACTGAGTTAGAAAACTACTTCTAAACTGAAGGGTACTAGAGCTGATAAGCATGTATTGTGTGAATGAACAGTATCTTTAACAAATGGCTCAATTGAATAAAGTATTACAATAATTGCCCAACTATTTATAATACCTGTGAAAATGAACTGAAATATCATACGGTAACTATAATACTGGATATAGTTGATGAGCTTCATTTAAAAAAAAATATGTGTACTACGTATATTTAGTGAAATACGGAGTATTTCAAGAATATTGCACAACGAAATATTTCATGAATGGTTAGTTGTAGACCCATTTCTCCAATTTAAGAAATGCTTCTTAAAAAATAAAGACTTTCAGATTATGGCAGTTTTGGTCACGTGACACGTTTTAGTTATAAATGCACAAAATTTAACTTGTTATACGGGCCCTCTACATGGGAAGATCTAATTAGAAAAATTGTGTTTTATTTATTTGAAGATCCTTTGGAGTGGGAAAAAATCGATTCTCTAATTTGCAAAATTGGCTGTTATGGGACCACTTTAACCCACACATACAAGAGGTGTTGCTTTGACCAGAGCCGTACATTGAAATTGTGAGCTTCCCCCCCCCCCTACAAAATTTTCCTTCCATATTTTATTTTCTCATTTTATTTTGTAAATTTTTTATATTTTCTCTAGGCCCCAGGAGAAAACATTGGTGGTTCGGGTCCATTCTGGACCCTCTTCCCCACATACTTAAGTGGTGTCTGTCGGTCCCCTCTTATGGGCTAACCTGTCAGATCAAAGAAAATACGGCGATAACATAGATTTCAGGGATTATACAAAAATAGAATTTCGTTGGATAAAATTTCAATCTGAAAACTTACATGATACATATTTTCAGCAAATGTTTTACACAGTTCCCAGTTATCCGTCGAAAATTTTAATTGATGATATCTCGGGTAATTTTGATTGTATAAAACAACGGAATTTTTTTTTAACTAATTGGGCTATGGAAAATATTTTTATAATTGAATTATTTTTTCTAAGGGATCCGTATAAAAAGTTACATTTCATATATTTATACTAAAAAAAGTGTCGAATGACTGAAATGTACATACGATGATACTCTAACTAAATTAAAGCATTTCTTAAGATGGGTATTATGGGTGTACGACCAATTGTTCTTCAAGATATATTTAGTCGTAAAATTTTCCTGAAACACGTTGTATATATAGTGTAACTGCAAGTGATAGGTGACACTGCTGTGTGATATGTATGTTTAGGTATTTGTACAGAAATCGAACATTCCTACTTCAGCAACCCAACAATATGTTGGTTGCCAGGTGTATATAGTAAAATGACTGTATCGTAATATTATTTTTATAATTTTTGAAACAAAAGATATCGAAATTACCAGTTGATTTGTTGATGAATTAAGCAGATTGTTTATATTGTGATCTTGTCAAATTATACTCATTACCTTAAAACACATTTAAAGCGCTAAATATAAAATTAAAACGTGGCAAAATTTTGATTCAAAATTTTCTGAGCAAATTATACATTTTTAAAATTATTATTAATATTTTTCAAATTATTAAAGTGCAGATTTTTCATGCTTTTTTTTTTAATATTTAATTTTTTTTAATAATTTTGTAATGCTTAAATGATTATATAAATTTTTATATTAATAACTACTTTTTATCTTTTGTTGCATACATTAGGTGCAATAAACATTAACGCTACAATTTATTTCATTAAAATAACATAAATTGTAGTAATACATAAATCATTCTAAATTTATCATGTTATGTTTTAGAATTTTAAAAATAATTGTAAATAAATATATTTAAAATTTTAAATATATAAAATAAAACAAAACATTTAAATATTCAAGTTGTTTATTTATTAATAAGCAGTTTTAATAAAAAAATTGTTTTTTTTTCAGTAAACAAACATGTTTCAAAATTTGAATGCTCAAATAGTGATATTGAGAAAAAATTACTTACTGTACTTTTAGATTTTATTATCAATATTTAAACTTCTCAATAATTGTAAAATTAAATATTCAATGATTTAAACTGCTACAGCGCCTTAGTATTTGGAAAGGATCAAAATTTGCGTATAATAATGAAACTGGTACCATTGGTCATATTATCTTGTACAAATGTGTAATTAGTTTTGTATATAAAAGAATTAATGCAGGAGAATTTCTCATTATGTGATGAGTGCCAATCTACTGTATTTTGTACAAATATATATAACTATATATATATATATATATATATAAATAAATATATGACAGTATTTCAAAGTAATTCTGTGTTGTCTTTTTTTATTATGTTTAATTTTCTTGGTTGTAAACTACGGCGGTAAAAAATAAGGAGTCGAAACTTTCTATTAAGGAAACGCAAATATCGTTTGAGAATAATTCAGACACGCTGGGATAAGATAAGTGCCTCTGCTATGCATGTATTTCTATGATTAAAGGCTTAAAATATTTATTTAAACTGTCAATTTTGTAGAAATAAATTAGTATCGCAATGCAAATTAGAACTAAAACACTAAGGAATATTCCTACGTATGCAAAATAATTTTACCTTTCAAATTATTTTTTTTTCCATATATTCTGTTCGCTATCTTACAACCATGAACAAATCTGATGTGAGCAGCACATGACTTTCCTTATATAATGCAATGAATTTACTACTTTTACAGTAAAAAAAATAGATTATTTTTTTAGTAGTTATTTATATTTTTTCCAAGATATTGAATTTTCGTCAATGAGTCGTCATTTTCCATGTCGTCATCATCAATGAGTCGTCATTGATGTAATCATTTTTATCCATCTGGCGAGTTTTTCGTTAATTTAGCAACATTTAGAAAAGTCGCCAAGTTGGCGACATTCCACCAAATTCGTCACCAAAATCTCGCCAAGCGTTATGGAAGAAGAAATAAGTTATTCTTACAGCAGATAAATGACTATTGGAGTTCAAATATAAAAGTATTATTCAAAGTATCTTTTTTCATGAATGGAACGAGCTAGATCCACGAGAATGATGTCACCAAATTTATCACATGGTATAACATATGAAAAGTGAACATGTTTCTCAATAGGAAATATTTTTTTTATTTTATATGATTTTTTGATAATTTTTTTGCAAAATGTGCAATATCTCGAGAACCGTTTATGTTAACGTTCTAAAATTTATGTCAATCGTTTTCTTATGAAAAATTACATAAGAAATGTCTATTTGCGTAACTTTATTAGCGGTTTGGATTTTTTGACGATTTTTTCAAAATTTCATTTGAAAATTTAGGGGAGGTCTGACCATTCGATTGCGTATAAAAACAATAAGCTTCCAGTGTTTGCGGATTGTGATTTTTGTTCCAAATTTTGTTCGAATCGGTCCATTCGTTCGTCAGTTATCGTCTCCACAGGCTCACTGACACACACACACACAGATATCACTTCAAAAATGTTTGATTCGTGATCAGGAATGCTTGAAACGTGCTCTCCCGTCGAAAACTCGAATTCGAATTTTCGATCCCGTCACGATACTTTCCTTATGTATATAAGAAAGTAGTATACATTATGTATATAAGGAAAGTAAAAATACTAGCTAATTATACTGATAATTAGGAAATACTTAATTTAAAAAAATCAAAAATACATGTACTAAATATTATCCCTTTCTGTTATGTCAACTAACAATTGCGACTACTTTACTAACACTAGCGACACCTGGATATAATTCCCAAAGCGTTATGGTATTTTCAAGCTTTATATTCATAGGAGTTTTATCCTCTTATTTTAAATTCCATAATTTAAACTACGTAATTGTCATGAAATGTTATTACTGGCACACAATTAAACCCCTAATGCCAAAGCCATAGAACATGATTTAATCCAATGGGTTAGCTAGAGTCAATGAATATAATAACCAAAACAGTTTTTCAGGATATAAATTTGCTGTAATATTAAATTATATAAATTAAAAAGCAAAATACAATGTTCATAAAAAGATATAGAACACAATTGAAATTCCAAACAAAAAATCTGATGTGGGCAACACATGACTTTCCTTATATAATGCAATGAATTACCTTTTTTACAATAAAAAAAATCTGATGTGGGCAACACATGACTTTCCTTATATAATGCAATGAATTTACTACTTTTACAGTTAAAAAAAATGTTATTCTTATAGTAGATACTTATATTCTTTCCAAGATATTGAATTTTCTTCAGTTAGTCGTCATTTTTATTGATTTATCGTCATTTTTATCCATTTGGCGAGATTTTCGTTAATTTGGCAACATTTCAAAAAGTCGCCAAGTTGGCGACATTCTGCCAAATTCGTCGCCAAAATCTCGCCAAGCGTTATGGACGAAGAAATAAGTTATTCTTACAGCAGATAAATGACTATTGGTGTTGAAATACAAAAGTATTACTCGAAGTACCTTTTTTCATGAATGGAACGAGCTAGATCCACGAGAATGATGTCACCCAATTTATCGTATGGTATTACATATGAAAAGTGAACATGTTTCTCAATAGGAAATATTTTTTTTTATTTTATATAAGTTTCTGATAATTTTTTTGAAAAATGTGCAATATCTCGAGAACGGTTCATGTTAGTGTTCTAAAATTTATGTCAATCATTTTCTAATGAAAAATTACATAAGAAATGTCGTCTACTTGCTTAATTTTATTAGCGGTTTTGATTTTTTGACGATTTTTTCAAAATTTCACTCGAAAATTTAGGGGGTTCTGAACATTCGATGACGTTTAAAAACAATAGGCTTCCAGTGTTTACGGGTTGTGATTTTTGTACCAAGTTTCGTTCGAATAGATTCATTCGTTCGTCAGTTATCGTCTCCACAGGCTCACTGACACACACACATACTTTCACACAGACATCACTTCAAAAGTGCTTGATTCGTGATCAGGGATGCTTGAAATGTGCTCTCCCGTCGAAAACTCGAATTCGAATTTTCGACCCCGTCACAATACTTTCCTTATACATTATGTATATAAGGAAAGTAAAAAAATATTTTATATGAAGGATTTCAAAAGTAGAGTTCATATTTCGGATATGCTTTAATGCTGTCTTCCAGAAAGTAATACCGAGCTCAGTAGTACCCAAAATGTAAGAGAGTGGCAATTTGCGCAGTTAGACCATGGAAAATCAAGATATGACTGCATGATGAAAGGAATTCAATAACGATTAAATCAAGGAGGACAATAGTCACATACGGGTTCCATGCCTAGGAATTTGACCTACAGCCTCATGTAGCTTGAGCTGCAGAAATTTAAAGTCAGCTACAGGTCAGGATTGGATTTGCTGGCTCTCACTTCTTACTGAGGTTGGTAAAATTGTAGCACATAGCAAGTTTTCTCTCTGCCACTGCAGATTTAGGCTGTCAAAGACAAGGTTTTAATTAATTCTCTTAAAGAATAATGTTGAAAACTTAAGCTTTATTTTGTTCAATGACGTCGGAAATTGGTTAGGTTTTGCCCTGTGGTCAATACCAAAAGTAAGATTCAGCCTTTTAAGTTACCGAAGGGGGATTCTGGAGGGTCTGGAAAGATACAAACCTGTTAGATACTGTGTGATAAGACTATTTAATAAAAATAATGGGGGAAAAGGCATAAAATATTTGTAGGTAGACAACTTTAACAGCATTTTTTTTTCACAGTGATTAAGATTTACGTTACACTGTGACTTTGGGACGTCGCAGTACGTCTCGGCTATGTCATATTGAGCTCACAGCGAAGCCATTTTGGTCATTTTCATGGTTGTTTGTGGCGTCGCATTGTAATTGCCATTGTAATGTCGTCACATTATTACGTGTTAATTAAATTGTGGAAACATCACAGAATATAGTCACAATGAAGTTACAAAGTTACTAATACGTAATGCCGCATAGAAGTCACAAATATGATGTCACATTGTGACCCAGGTGTCACGTGACTACAAAGTGACTGTCACGCATGTGACGATCTTTGCTGTTATGGGGAAGACATTTGTAGGTAAAGTCAAGTGCTGTGCATATGAGAATTTCTTCTCTCATCATTACATGCTTTCAATAAATGGCTGATCACGCACTATGAGGTGGTCTCCCTTGAAATTAATTGCCGGGAGCGACAAAACCCAATTATCACAGA
Organism: Amaurobius ferox; assembly: GCA_951213105.1. NCBI lineage: Eukaryota > Metazoa > Arthropoda > Arachnida > Araneae > Amaurobiidae > Amaurobius > Amaurobius ferox. The sequence continues at coordinate 88,906,633 of OX578153.1, forward strand.
AGAAAACCGCTAAGCCTTCATCGTGGTTGATTAATCGCATTGGAGTCTTCTGCCAAAAACTCTTGCTTATGTATTTCACTGCTGGCTTCTTTAAAAAAATCTTTTTAAGTCTTTATGGAAACATAATTCCGATGTTAGTATGTTGTTTCGTTTCTTTGAAATTAACATATAATAGAAGTTAAGGATAACCAAACCAACAGTTGCGCCATTTTGATGCTCCGTTTGCCACTGAAAGAAAATGCGATGGCTTATATTACTGAAAATATAATGTGTAAATCTGATGTCTATTAATATTTATATGCAAAATCCTCATCAAAATGTAACTGACATTTGATTTAATATCCTGTGAAATAAATGACTTTTGTCGAATTCTTTGGCTTCTGAATGCAAAACTGTTGCAAAATGTATCTTTTCTCATAAATGGAATGAACTAGATCTACGAGAGTGATGTTAACAGTTATTTTGCATAATATTGCATATTAAAGTAAATCTATTGAATAATATATATTACTACTTTTTTAATTTGTGTCGAGAACGGCTTTTGCTAGAGTTCTGAAGTTTTATCATTCTTTTTCTACTGAAAAATTTACCTTTAAATAATTATTTATTTAATGTTATTGAAAACCCTGATTTGATAATGATATTTTTTTAAATCATGCAATATCTCAAGAACGGTTCACGCTAGCGTTCTAAAGTTTATATTATTCGTTTTCTTATGGAAAATCATGTCTTAATGGATTTTTTTATATAATATTTAAAGGAGTTTTTCAAAATTTTCATTCGAATGTGGGGCGGGGGTGCCTTCCAGACATTCGATTGAACTTAAAATCAATAGAATTCCAATCTTTACTGATTGCAATAATCGTACCCAGTTATTTTCGAGAAATTTCATTCGTTCGTGAGTTATTGCATCTGTAGACTTATGGACACCACATACTAAATACGCACAGACATCACCTTAAAAAGTTCGATTCGAGTTCAGGGATGTTTAAAATGCGTTTTTCCGTGAAAAATACTAATTCGAAATTTCGACTGTGTCACAATATAATATGTATGTAAGAAAAAATAATAATAAAACTAATTGAAATTTGTAGGTAAAGTCAAGTGCTGCGCATATCAGAATTTTTTCTCACCCTCATACACTTTCGATAAATGGATGACCACTTACCATGAGAGTTAAAGAGCCTCCTCCCCTGAAATTAATTGCTAGGAGCGACAAAACACAATTATCACAGAAGAAAACCGCCAAGCCTTCATCGTGGTTGATTAATCGCATTGGAGTCTTCTGCCAAAAACTCTTGCTTATGTATTTTACTGCTGGATTCTTTAAAAATACACTTTTGCGACTTTATGGAAACATAATTTCGATGTTAGTGCATTGTTTTGTTTCTTTGAAATGAACATATATTAGAAGTAACCCAACCAACAGTGTCGCCATTTTTGTGCTCCCTTTGCTATTGAAAGATAGATATTGAAAGTTTTGCTGTTGTTAATATTATACGTATAGTTATAACTGTATTCTCTGAAATCGTGGGTATGCACGCAGGATAAAAATGAGTCCAAATTTCTGAATAACTAACACGTTTGTTCACAAGCACAACGTAAACAGGAAAATTATACAGTCAAGCAGCACTTAAATGCAAATTTCACAAAATAACTGGTATTATTCTCAAAACATTGACAAGAGTAATTTCACAAAACAACAGCTACCTTTCTCAAAACATTGACGAAAGTCACAGTTCAATGTAGTTCGTATCTCGTCAACTGCTCTCAGATTGAGTGATGATTACTTTTATAGACTCGCTATAGAAACTTCTGGAAATCTCTCATGTAGAATAATCGTTATTTCGAAGTGCTTCTCGAAGATTTGAGAAGTCGCCAAATTGGTGATAAATTGCGAAATCTGGCAACCCTACGTTCACGGCATAGGAAAGTTTGTACGGGTGTTTTCTCCGCCAGGTTCTCAAAGGAAAAGGACTCCGGTGAGGAAATGTTCGCAGCAGTACAATATTAACAACAAACCTGACTGATATCCATAGCATTTACACCTTTTCTTTTAAAAACTTGTTTAGTAATATATATACTCGTATTAATGATCTCTTTAAAATTATTTTAGAAATATTTGATTATAATTTTTGTCATAGAAATATAGACATTTTGCATAGCCTCTCAAATCTGTGTATTTAAAAGGAATGTAAAAGGTATGCGATTTTTTGTTTATGATGTTATTTTTGCAAAAATATCATTCCGGAAATGTAGTAACATTAATCCAATTTTTTTTTTCAACTTTTCAGTAAAGATATGGAAAAAAAAAAAGAAATTACCATTAACATTGAATGTATTCAAATTTAATACAACAAAAAAATTCGGCGGTGGCTACATTCCGATGGAGCTGATATGGTTTTACGTGAATAACATTTAGTAAAATGAAACTCTAGTAAAGTTCAATAAGTTCATTTGTTTTGTTTACAGGCTTTCAAAGCACTGCATGTTACTCGCTAGCTGTTTATAGCTAGCTAGCTAACACTTTTACTTTTCGGCCCGATTTAATTTGGATATAACGACAATAGACTTCTTCTCAAAATATCAAATTACTTTAGTAACTTGTTTGGTGGTATATAAATTAAGCTTATACAATATATATAAAATATATTTGACGAGATCAAACTCTATAAATTTGCCTGGCGGCACGTAAATACGTACTTTAATACGTATATTTTCATATATTCTGCTCAAATCTCATCAATCATTAAACATCTTTAGAATCCTCAAGCTTATTTAACTTCATAAATTTCGCAAATAAAAAAATATCTCGTTTTTATATACCAATATTTTACCAAGGATTAAGTAAACAGATTAAGCTGTAACAATTGTGATATTTTAAATATTATGGCTTTTCCACTCCTTGAAAAACTCAAGTAAAAATACTAAACTATCAAAATTATAACCACTACGAAATCTAAAAGCTGTATCCAAAATCCAAATATATACACTTGTAGTGCTTTTAACGAGCTACAAACTGTTGCTTATTGTTTAACAGCAGTATACCCGTTCTTCGCATAGAATATATATAAAGAGACTTAAAATTTACAATTATGTGCAAATTTCTGTAGTATACTGCCTTTGTTAATCAAAATATTTAATTTAATGCTCTCAAAAAGTTTAAGAAACTCTTTTCTCGTTATACAAAATAATCTTCACGGGCAGATCTGAAAAATAAAACATTCTGGTCTCGCTTGTAAACAAATTTACAAAAATTACGAAATTGAATCAATAGATGCAAAATAAAAAAATAAAAGCGCTAAAATTGTTTGGGATCCGTACTACTTATATTTGCGAATATTAGAAGATATATTCGTGTATTAGTAGAAAATTACACGTGCTACAACATATGAGTTTCTAAAATCTTCGCCAAAATAAAACAGATGACATAATAAATTGAAAATATCAATAATCCCATAATCTTTAAACCTAAAAGCCGTAATTGATTCCAATATATGCCAAAATGAAAGCGGTAAAATTGTATGGGAAGATATACCCATATCACTTATATTGTCGTAGATTAGAAAATATGCCCGTGTGTTAGTAGAAGATTACCCGTATTCCAATATGTATTTAAAAAATCTTTCAAAAGAAAATAGATGACGTAATAAATTAAGAATATCAATAGTCCCCGTAATCTTTAAACCAGAAGGCCGTAATTGATTATAATATATGCCAATATATGTCAAAATATATGCCAATGTACCTGTACTACTTATACTCTCGTAGATTAGAAGATTTACCAGGGCATTTGTAGAAGATTACCAGTACTACGTCACAAATTTTGCCAAAACACTGATGTAATAAATTGAAAATATTAGTAATCTCCGAAAAAATAATCCCCGAAAATATCAATAACAATAATGTTTAAATCTGAAGACCATAATTGATATAATCCAATCAAAAATACAATATCGGTGACATTTGTTTTATACATATACATATCTTATTTAAATTGGAAAATATTTAATAAAAATCGTTTGGGCATAAACACATAGAATTTAAATTCGTTGCTAAGTGACATGACATGATTTTCTTCAAATAAATTGGAGGAAAAATATATCGTCTGCATAATGCTATCCCTATGGAAGGTTTAACTGTGCGTTTTTAATTAATACTAGCAGCATACCCTTTCTTCGTACGGAGTATATAATATAAAGAAACTTATAATTCGCAATCATGTGCAAATTCTGTTAAAGTATTAAATTTATTGCTCCTAAAGAGAAGTTTAAGAATATCTGTTCTCACTATGCAAAATTATCTTCACGGGCAGATCTGAAGAATAAAACATCCTGGCCTCTTTTGTAAACAAATTTAGGGGGGAAAAAAAGGAATTGAATCAATATATGCAACCCCGTACTACTTATATTGTAGCAGATTAGAAAATATGCCAGTGTGTTAGTAAAAGATTATCCGTATTACAATATGAGTCTCAAAGTATTTGCCAAAATAAAAGAGATGAGGTAATAAATTGAAAATATCAATAATTCCCGTAATCTTTATACCAGAAGGTCGTAATTGATTCCAATATATATCAAAACATATACCAATACACATGTACTACTTATATTCCCGTAGATATGGAGATATACCCGTGTATTTGTAGAAGATTACTCGTACAACGTACAATATATGAGTTTAAACAATTTTTGTCATAATAAAACAATTGCATAATAGCTTGAAAATACCAATAATCCCTGAATCAATAATCCCCAAAAATATCAATAATAGCGTTTAAACCTGAAGACCGTAATTGATATTATCCAGTCAAAAATGCTTCAAGAAAAATCAAATCGTTCTTTTCTAAAATATATTTTTATATCCATTTATTTATTATTCAAATCGAAAAAATAATAATTAAAATTAACAGACAGATTTAATTTAATTGCGTTTCTGAGCAACATGATATAAGATAGAATCTTCCTTATAAACTACGAAATTAAATAAGCATTTTGATTTCTTTATACTTTTCATTGTTCAGTAAAAGCGTGTGCAAAATAAACCATGGAGATAGATTTCCCATTTAAATCATGTTTCAAACAATTCATGTTTTCAGAAAGTGACTAATTAGCGCAAAAAAATCTCCCATCAAACACAAAGATAAAGTTTTAATTCACTTTCAAACGATTTTCAAGCTTTTTGTTTGGATAAATCAGGGAGTTAGAGAGTAGAACTCCTAGGAAAAGTTTCATTTTTCATTAATATCTCGACAACCTCTGGTCTTAGATACTCGAAACTTGGGATAAATTTATGGGGGAGGGGGGGCGCTATTTCAAGACTATCCACAAAATTTCATCAAATTTGGTTCAGTCGTTCTCCCGTGATGATGAGACAAACGAAAATTTCGTTTTTTACTAATATCTCGAGAACCACTGATCGTAAAAACTCCAAACATAGACTAAATTTTAAGTGGGACTATTTCCAGGCTCCCCACAAAATTTCATCAAATTCGGTTCAGCCGTTCTCCCGTGATGATGGGACAAACAGACAGACATATTTTCAATTTTATTTATATAGATAGCTAGCACTTTCTAGTTTTTCAGATACATAGGCATTAACAAACTTCGAAAACGGAAATTTTTCGATCTTCTTTAACTTGAAACGCGCTCGAAACTATTACAGCTCTTTTAAGAAACTAATATAGATTTAGAAACTAAATTTTCTAATACACATTTTTGTTCCTTACTAGATATAATGAAATAAAAACTTGCTCGGTCAGATACTTTTTTTAAGTTTTTCAGAAAAAAAATGTTCAAAATATTAAACTATTTTAATTATTTTTATATATTCATAATCTGGATCACACATAACTGCTACAAAACAAGAAAAATTATTTACATTTTCATCTATTAGGTTTGGAGATATTAGCATCCAAAGTGTTTACAGATATGCCAAGCATTGATGTTGTTCACATTAAAAAAAATCTGATGTGGGCAACACATGACATTCCTTATATAATGTAATGAATTTACTACTTTTACAGTAAAAATAATAGGTTTTTCTTATAGTAGATACTAATATTCTTTCCAAGATATTGAATTTTCGACAATTAGTCGTCATTTTCATTGATTTAGCGTCATTTTTATCCATTTGGCGAGATTTTCGTTAATTTGGCAACATTTCAAAAAGTCGCCAAGTTGGCGACATTCTGCCAAATTCGTCGCCAAAATCTCGCCAAGCGTTATGGACGAAGAAATAAGTTATTCTTACAGCAGATAAATGACTATTGGTGTTGAAATACAAAAGTATTACTCGAAGTACCTTTTTTCATGAATGGAACGAGCTAGATCCACGAGAATGATGTCACCCAATTTATCGTATGGTATTACATATGAAAAGTGAACATGTTTCTCAATAGGAAATATTTTTTTTTATTTTATATAAGTTTCTGATAATTTTTTTGAAAAATGTGCAATATCTCGAGAACGGTTCATGTTAGTGTTCTAAAATTTATGTCAATCATTTTCTAATGAAAAATTACATAAGAAATGTCGTCTACTTGCTTAATTTTATTAGCGGTTTTGATTTTTTGACGATTTTTTCAAAATTTCACTCGAAAATTTAGGGGGTTCTGAACATTCGATGACGTTTAAAAACAATAGGCTTCCAGTGTTTACGGGTTGTGATTTTTGTACCAAGTTTCGTTCGAATAGATTCATTCGTTCGTCAGTTATCGTCTCCACAGGCTCACTGACACACACACATACTTTCACACAGACATCACTTCAAAAGTGCTTGATTCGTGATCAGGGATGCTTGAAATGTGCTCTCCCGTCGAAAACTCGAATTCGAATTTTCGACCCCGTCACAATACTTTCCTTATACATTATGTATATAAGGAAAGTAAAAAAATATTTTATATGAAGGATTTCAAAAGTAGAGTTCATATTTCGGATATGCTTTAATGCTGTCTTCCAGAAAGTAATACCGAGCTCAGTAGTACCCAAAATGTAAGAGAGTGGCAATTTGCGCAGTTAGACCATGGAAAATCAAGATATGACTGCATGATGAAAGGAATTCAATAACGATTAAATCAAGGAGGACAATAGTCACATACGGGTTCCATGCCTAGGAATTTGACCTACAGCCTCATGTAGCTTGAGCTGCAGAAATTTAAAGTCAGCTACAGGTCAGGATTGGATTTGCTGGCTCTCACTTCTTACTGAGGTTGGTAAAATTGTAGCACATAGCAAGTTTTCTCTCTGCCACTGCAGATTTAGGCTGTCAAAGACAAGGTTTTAATTAATTCTCTTAAAGAATAATGTTGAAAACTTAAGCTTTATTTTGTTCAATGACGTCGGAAATTGGTTAGGTTTTGCCCTGTGGTCAATACCAAAAGTAAGATTCAGCCTTTTAAGTTACCGAAGGGGGATTCTGGAGGGTCTGGAAAGATACAAACCTGTTAGATACTGTGTGATAAGACTATTTAATAAAAATAATGGGGGAAAAGGCATAAAATATTTGTAGGTAGACAACTTTAACAGCATTTTTTTTTCACAGTGATTAAGATTTACGTTACACTGTGACTTTGGGACGTCGCAGTACGTCTCGGCTATGTCATATTGAGCTCACAGCGAAGCCATTTTGGTCATTTTCATGGTTGTTTGTGGCGTCGCATTGTAATTGCCATTGTAATGTCGTCACATTATTACGTGTTAATTAAATTGTGGAAACATCACAGAATATAGTCACAATGAAGTTACAAAGTTACTAATACGTAATGCCGCATAGAAGTCACAAATATGATGTCACATTGTGACCCAGGTGTCACGTGACTACAAAGTGACTGTCACGCATGTGACGATCTTTGCTGTTATGGGGAAGACATTTGTAGGTAAAGTCAAGTGCTGTGCATATGAGAATTTCTTCTCTCATCATTACATGCTTTCAATAAATGGCTGATCACGCACTATGAGGTGGTCTCCCTTGAAATTAATTGCCGGGAGCGACAAAACCCAATTATCACAGAAGAAAACCGCTAAGCCTTCATCGTGGTTGATTAATCGCATTGGAGTCTTCTGCCAAAAACTCTTGCTTATGTATTTCACTGCTGGCTTCTTTAAAAAAATCTTTTTAAGTCTTTATGGAAACATAATTCCGATGTTAGTATGTTGTTTCGTTTCTTTGAAATTAACATATAATAGAAGTTAAGGATAACCAAACCAACAGTTGCGCCATTTTGATGCTCCGTTTGCCACTGAAAGAAAATGCGATGGCTTATATTACTGAAAATATAATGTGTAAATCTGATGTCTATTAATATTTATATGCAAAATCCTCATCAAAATGTAACTGACATTTGATTTAATATCCTGTGAAATAAATGACTTTTGTCGAATTCTTTGGCTTCTGAATGCAAAACTGTTGCAAAATGTATCTTTTCTCATAAATGGAATGAACTAGATCTACGAGAGTGATGTTAACAGTTATTTTGCATAATATTGCATATTAAAGTAAATCTATTGAATAATATATATTACTACTTTTTTAATTTGTGTCGAGAACGGCTTTTGCTAGAGTTCTGAAGTTTTATCATTCTTTTTCTACTGAAAAATTTACCTTTAAATAATTATTTATTTAATGTTATTGAAAACCCTGATTTGATAATGATATTTTTTTAAATCATGCAATATCTCAAGAACGGTTCACGCTAGCGTTCTAAAGTTTATATTATTCGTTTTCTTATGGAAAATCATGTCTTAATGGATTTTTTTATATAATATTTAAAGGAGTTTTTCAAAATTTTCATTCGAATGTGGGGCGGGGGTGCCTTCCAGACATTCGATTGAACTTAAAATCAATAGAATTCCAATCTTTACTGATTGCAATAATCGTACCCAGTTATTTTCGAGAAATTTCATTCGTTCGTGAGTTATTGCATCTGTAGACTTATGGACACCACATACTAAATACGCACAGACATCACCTTAAAAAGTTCGATTCGAGTTCAGGGATGTTTAAAATGCGTTTTTCCGTGAAAAATACTAATTCGAAATTTCGACTGTGTCACAATATAATATGTATGTAAGAAAAAATAATAATAAAACTAATTGAAATTTGTAGGTAAAGTCAAGTGCTGCGCATATCAGAATTTTTTCTCACCCTCATACACTTTCGATAAATGGATGACCACTTACCATGAGAGTTAAAGAGCCTCCTCCCCTGAAATTAATTGCTAGGAGCGACAAAACACAATTATCACAGAAGAAAACCGCCAAGCCTTCATCGTGGTTGATTAATCGCATTGGAGTCTTCTGCCAAAAACTCTTGCTTATGTATTTTACTGCTGGATTCTTTAAAAATACACTTTTGCGACTTTATGGAAACATAATTTCGATGTTAGTGCATTGTTTTGTTTCTTTGAAATGAACATATATTAGAAGTAACCCAACCAACAGTGTCGCCATTTTTGTGCTCCCTTTGCTATTGAAAGATAGATATTGAAAGTTTTGCTGTTGTTAATATTATACGTATAGTTATAACTGTATTCTCTGAAATCGTGGGTATGCACGCAGGATAAAAATGAGTCCAAATTTCTGAATAACTAACACGTTTGTTCACAAGCACAACGTAAACAGGAAAATTATACAGTCAAGCAGCACTTAAATGCAAATTTCACAAAATAACTGGTATTATTCTCAAAACATTGACAAGAGTAATTTCACAAAACAACAGCTACCTTTCTCAAAACATTGACGAAAGTCACAGTTCAATGTAGTTCGTATCTCGTCAACTGCTCTCAGATTGAGTGATGATTACTTTTATAGACTCGCTATAGAAACTTCTGGAAATCTCTCATGTAGAATAATCGTTATTTCGAAGTGCTTCTCGAAGATTTGAGAAGTCGCCAAATTGGTGATAAATTGCGAAATCTGGCAACCCTACGTTCACGGCATAGGAAAGTTTGTACGGGTGTTTTCTCCGCCAGGTTCTCAAAGGAAAAGGACTCCGGTGAGGAAATGTTCGCAGCAGTACAATATTAACAACAAACCTGACTGATATCCATAGCATTTACACCTTTTCTTTTAAAAACTTGTTTAGTAATATATATACTCGTATTAATGATCTCTTTAAAATTATTTTAGAAATATTTGATTATAATTTTTGTCATAGAAATATAGACATTTTGCATAGCCTCTCAAATCTGTGTATTTAAAAGGAATGTAAAAGGTATGCGATTTTTTGTTTATGATGTTATTTTTGCAAAAATATCATTCCGGAAATGTAGTAACATTAATCCAATTTTTTTTTTCAACTTTTCAGTAAAGATATGGAAAAAAAAAAAGAAATTACCATTAACATTGAATGTATTCAAATTTAATACAACAAAAAAATTCGGCGGTGGCTACATTCCGATGGAGCTGATATGGTTTTACGTGAATAACATTTAGTAAAATGAAACTCTAGTAAAGTTCAATAAGTTCATTTGTTTTGTTTACAGGCTTTCAAAGCACTGCATGTTACTCGCTAGCTGTTTATAGCTAGCTAGCTAACACTTTTACTTTTCGGCCCGATTTAATTTGGATATAACGACAATAGACTTCTTCTCAAAATATCAAATTACTTTAGTAACTTGTTTGGTGGTATATAAATTAAGCTTATACAATATATATAAAATATATTTGACGAGATCAAACTCTATAAATTTGCCTGGCGGCACGTAAATACGTACTTTAATACGTATATTTTCATATATTCTGCTCAAATCTCATCAATCATTAAACATCTTTAGAATCCTCAAGCTTATTTAACTTCATAAATTTCGCAAATAAAAAAATATCTCGTTTTTATATACCAATATTTTACCAAGGATTAAGTAAACAGATTAAGCTGTAACAATTGTGATATTTTAAATATTATGGCTTTTCCACTCCTTGAAAAACTCAAGTAAAAATACTAAACTATCAAAATTATAACCACTACGAAATCTAAAAGCTGTATCCAAAATCCAAATATATACACTTGTAGTGCTTTTAACGAGCTACAAACTGTTGCTTATTGTTTAACAGCAGTATACCCGTTCTTCGCATAGAATATATATAAAGAGACTTAAAATTTACAATTATGTGCAAATTTCTGTAGTATACTGCCTTTGTTAATCAAAATATTTAATTTAATGCTCTCAAAAAGTTTAAGAAACTCTTTTCTCGTTATACAAAATAATCTTCACGGGCAGATCTGAAAAATAAAACATTCTGGTCTCGCTTGTAAACAAATTTACAAAAATTACGAAATTGAATCAATAGATGCAAAATAAAAAAATAAAAGCGCTAAAATTGTTTGGGATCCGTACTACTTATATTTGCGAATATTAGAAGATATATTCGTGTATTAGTAGAAAATTACACGTGCTACAACATATGAGTTTCTAAAATCTTCGCCAAAATAAAACAGATGACATAATAAATTGAAAATATCAATAATCCCATAATCTTTAAACCTAAAAGCCGTAATTGATTCCAATATATGCCAAAATGAAAGCGGTAAAATTGTATGGGAAGATATACCCATATCACTTATATTGTCGTAGATTAGAAAATATGCCCGTGTGTTAGTAGAAGATTACCCGTATTCCAATATGTATTTAAAAAATCTTTCAAAAGAAAATAGATGACGTAATAAATTAAGAATATCAATAGTCCCCGTAATCTTTAAACCAGAAGGCCGTAATTGATTATAATATATGCCAATATATGTCAAAATATATGCCAATGTACCTGTACTACTTATACTCTCGTAGATTAGAAGATTTACCAGGGCATTTGTAGAAGATTACCAGTACTACGTCACAAATTTTGCCAAAACACTGATGTAATAAATTGAAAATATTAGTAATCTCCGAAAAAATAATCCCCGAAAATATCAATAACAATAATGTTTAAATCTGAAGACCATAATTGATATAATCCAATCAAAAATACAATATCGGTGACATTTGTTTTATACATATACATATCTTATTTAAATTGGAAAATATTTAATAAAAATCGTTTGGGCATAAACACATAGAATTTAAATTCGTTGCTAAGTGACATGACATGATTTTCTTCAAATAAATTGGAGGAAAAATATATCGTCTGCATAATGCTATCCCTATGGAAGGTTTAACTGTGCGTTTTTAATTAATACTAGCAGCATACCCTTTCTTCGTACGGAGTATATAATATAAAGAAACTTATAATTCGCAATCATGTGCAAATTCTGTTAAAGTATTAAATTTATTGCTCCTAAAGAGAAGTTTAAGAATATCTGTTCTCACTATGCAAAATTATCTTCACGGGCAGATCTGAAGAATAAAACATCCTGGCCTCTTTTGTAAACAAATTTAGGGGGGAAAAAAAGGAATTGAATCAATATATGCAACCCCGTACTACTTATATTGTAGCAGATTAGAAAATATGCCAGTGTGTTAGTAAAAGATTATCCGTATTACAATATGAGTCTCAAAGTATTTGCCAAAATAAAAGAGATGAGGTAATAAATTGAAAATATCAATAATTCCCGTAATCTTTATACCAGAAGGTCGTAATTGATTCCAATATATATCAAAACATATACCAATACACATGTACTACTTATATTCCCGTAGATATGGAGATATACCCGTGTATTTGTAGAAGATTACTCGTACAACGTACAATATATGAGTTTAAACAATTTTTGTCATAATAAAACAATTGCATAATAGCTTGAAAATACCAATAATCCCTGAATCAATAATCCCCAAAAATATCAATAATAGCGTTTAAACCTGAAGACCGTAATTGATATTATCCAGTCAAAAATGCTTCAAGAAAAATCAAATCGTTCTTTTCTAAAATATATTTTTATATCCATTTATTTATTATTCAAATCGAAAAAATAATAATTAAAATTAACAGACAGATTTAATTTAATTGCGTTTCTGAGCAACATGATATAAGATAGAATCTTCCTTATAAACTACGAAATTAAATAAGCATTTTGATTTCTTTATACTTTTCATTGTTCAGTAAAAGCGTGTGCAAAATAAACCATGGAGATAGATTTCCCATTTAAATCATGTTTCAAACAATTCATGTTTTCAGAAAGTGACTAATTAGCGCAAAAAAATCTCCCATCAAACACAAAGATAAAGTTTTAATTCACTTTCAAACGATTTTCAAGCTTTTTGTTTGGATAAATCAGGGAGTTAGAGAGTAGAACTCCTAGGAAAAGTTTCATTTTTCATTAATATCTCGACAACCTCTGGTCTTAGATACTCGAAACTTGGGATAAATTTATGGGGGAGGGGGGGCGCTATTTCAAGACTATCCACAAAATTTCATCAAATTTGGTTCAGTCGTTCTCCCGTGATGATGAGACAAACGAAAATTTCGTTTTTTACTAATATCTCGAGAACCACTGATCGTAAAAACTCCAAACATAGACTAAATTTTAAGTGGGACTATTTCCAGGCTCCCCACAAAATTTCATCAAATTCGGTTCAGCCGTTCTCCCGTGATGATGGGACAAACAGACAGACATATTTTCAATTTTATTTATATAGATAGCTAGCACTTTCTAGTTTTTCAGATACATAGGCATTAACAAACTTCGAAAACGGAAATTTTTCGATCTTCTTTAACTTGAAACGCGCTCGAAACTATTACAGCTCTTTTAAGAAACTAATATAGATTTAGAAACTAAATTTTCTAATACACATTTTTGTTCCTTACTAGATATAATGAAATAAAAACTTGCTCGGTCAGATACTTTTTTTAAGTTTTTCAGAAAAAAAATGTTCAAAATATTAAACTATTTTAATTATTTTTATATATTCATAATCTGGATCACACATAACTGCTACAAAACAAGAAAAATTATTTACATTTTCATCTATTAGGTTTGGAGATATTAGCATCCAAAGTGTTTACAGATATGCCAAGCATTGATGTTGTTCACATTAAAAAAAATCTGATGTGGGCAACACATGACATTCCTTATATAATGTAATGAATTTACTACTTTTACAGTAAAAATAATAGGTTTTTCTTATAGTAGATACTAATATTCTTTCCAAGATATTGAATTTTCGACAATTAGTCGTCATTTTCATTGATTTAGCGTCATTTTTATCCATTTGGCGAGATTTTCGTTAATTTGGCAACATTTCAAAAAGTCGCCAAGTTGGCGACATTCTGCCAAAATCTCGCCAAGCGTTATGGACGAAGAAATAAGTTATTCTTACAGCAGATATACGACTATTGGCGTTCAAATACAAAAGTATTACTTAAAGTATCTTTTTTCATGAATGGAACGAGCTAGATCCACGAGAATGATGTCACCCAATTTATCGCATGGTATTACATATGAAAAGTGAACATGTTTCTCCATAGGAAATATTTTTATTTTATGACTTTTTGATAATTTTTTTGAAAAATTGTACAATATCTCGAAAACGGTTTATGTTAGCGTTCTAAAATTTATGTCAATCGTTTTCTAATGAAAAATTACATAAGAAATATCTATTTGCGTAACTTTATTAGTGGTTTTGATTTTTTGACGATTTTTTCAATATTTTATTCGAAAATTTAGGAGGGTTCTGAACATTCGATTGCGTATAAAAACAAAAGGCTTCCAGTGTTTATGGATTGTGATTTTTGTTCCAAATTTTGTTCGAATCGGTCCATTCGTTCGTCAGTTATCGTCTCCACAGACTCACTGACACACACACACACACACAGACATCACTTCAAAAATGTTTGATTCGGGATCAGCGATGCTTGAAACGTGCTCTCCCGTCGAAAACTCAAATTCGAATTTTCGACCCCGTCACAATACTTTCCTTATACATTATGTAATAAAACATATTTGTAATAAACCATACTTTCACTTTCCCCTAATAAATGCTTGAATTGACATTCTCCCCAATTTAGAAGATATTATTTGCACCCTTGGTATTGTACACTTTAAGAATAAGAAAGCTCAAGTGTAAGAGGTTTCTGTTGCATGTTTGTACGATATACGCACAACATGCAACAAAAAACTATGAACTTTCTTTTAAACATGTTTTATAATTACACGTAGAACATTTTAAAATAAGACAAATAAGTGCACAAATAAGGTTACAAATAAGTGCAATTATTTTATTTCACTTTCCTTAATAGTATAATATACATATTTTATATATAACAAATTTAGAGTATAATAACATTTTACATATAGTTTACATAATTTCATACTTAATTTCTTTGAGCAGAAAACTTATTCTAAATCTTTTCAGTGGGTTATTTCAATTAATATGGTTAATAAATATGTTATCTTCTATTAGTGTTATGTATAATATTATATTATACAATATTTAGTATTTCAATACATTCATATGTATTCTAATTCGAAAGCCGTGGATTAAGACTAAGATGGCTCAAAAACTCCAAATTTCTCAGATCGTACAGTTTCATAGAAATTAAAATTGTAATATTATCTTATCTATTGAAAATATTTAAACATTAAATTGTATATAATAAAATGATTTCGCTTGCCTGTAGGCAAGTTTCCTAAAGGCATTTCTAATCAAGAAAGCTGTACCTGAAAGGACGCAGCAAATTAAAATACAGTAAAACCTATCTGGTTCAAACTCAGATGATCCGAAATTTCGGATAATCCAAGCAGTTTGAAAATATCCAAGGATGCAAAAACACCGAATCAATATTCAGTTATGAAATGTATAGTATATTTTCTGTGAATTTTGCACTTACAGTGTGTGTACTAATTCCCCAGTGGTGAAGGGGCGCCCATGCATCACGCTCACAAGACCCCCCAGGGTGTCCCATGGCGAAGAGGAGGAGATTTGAAGCTTCACTTTTATAGAAGCCTCCCGAAGGGTGGAAGCCTGACTTGGTTTCGACATGACAACATCCATGCCCGCTGGATTCGAACCCGCAACCCGGCAATCAAACGGAAACGCATGCCCCTGACCACTCGACCACCGGATCGGCGTACTTACAGTGAATAATATAATTAAACAGTATTGTGTAGAAAAGGTGAAAAAAATAATACACTACTAACCAAAAGTACTCTTTATTTACATTAAGAATACTGGAATTATTTATTTACCAAGTTTTTTTTCGAAGAACATCGGAAATCCAATATGAAGCCGCTAGCGCAGTTGCTGTATTTTTCCACATATTGTAAAGCAATTTTCAGAGTGATTCTTTCTTTTTGTATTAGACATCACTGCTCCAGGATCATTAATATCACATTCATCAGATTCACGCTGATTTTCTCTGGTCTCTAAAGACATCATAGAATGTCACTGTCAGCAAAGTTTCGTCAGAAAGTACCCCTTTCGCTCTAGATAGATCGTAAATAATTTTTTCTGCTCAGAGTTTTCACACTCTACAGAACTCCTTGTCCCTGGTCCATAGGTTGAAGTAAGAGAGCAGCATATGGCAAAAAAAAATGTTCTGATTTTATTGATGGTATGTTCGGATTTAAGAGGATGCAATTGAGCATTGATTTGTCAATAATCAATAAGGTGGTCTAGTCCATTATCCTGTGTGTGAATTAGTCCATAATAATTATGAACAGCCGTTTATCTCTGAGTAATTGAGGTGTCGGTATGGTCTAACAGACAAGCGACATTTTTGGTCACTTAATGCGATAATTTGTAAAGTGTTTAATTTTGACGAAAAGACAGAGAGAAATCTCAGAAGAAACGTGTAATCTATACATTCTTAGATACTTTGTTCTATCGTCACACGCATCAACTTTTCCTCATTCGAAACATGCAAAAAGGAGTGATGGGCCTCATCAATCTATAACGAATAATAGAGATGCTCACTATTTTTTCTTGCCCGCATTTTGTAAAATTTCGTATGAAAGTCTCAGTCGATAAAATCTAAGTATTCGCTACATTCAGAGCAAAAGCATTATTCTCTTATGCTTGTAGAAAATATAATATAAGACAGGGAATTATATAACTTTGAACGTGTATATTCATTTTTTCAATTGAACTTATTTCTTCAATTGAAAATACTATCGTAATGGAACGAGGAAAGACAGGGTATAATCACTTTAGTTGGAATCTCGAAAAAGTGTGTATATGTGTGTGCGTGAGGGGAGGGGGGGGGGAATTCAACGACTAAATAGAGAAAAATTACTACGCTAAATTTCGTTTTTTATTTCATATGAACCCAATAGAAAATAATCTGATGTGGGCAACACATGACTTTCCTTATATAATGTAATGAATTTACTACTTTTAAAGTAAAAAAATAGGTTTTTCTTATAGTAGATACTAATATTCTTTCAAAGATATTGAATTTTCGACAATTAGTGGTCATTTTCATTGATTTAGCGTCATTTTTATCCATTTGGCGAGATTTTCGTTAATTTGGCAACATTTCAAAAAGTCGCCAAGATGGCGACATTCCGCCAATTTTGTCGCCAAAATCTCGCCAAGCGTTATGGACGAAGAAATAAGTTATTCTTACAGCAGATAAATGATTATTGGCGTTCAAATTCAAAAGTATTACTCAAAGTATCTTTTTTCATGAATGGAACGGGCTAGATCCACGAGAATGATGTCACCCAATTTATCGCATGATATTACATATGAAAAGTGAGCATGTTTCTCAATAGGATTTTTTTCTATTTTATATGACTTTTTGATATTTTTTTGAAAAATGTGCAATATCTCGAGAACGGTTCATGTTAGCGTTCTAAAATTTATGTCAATCGTTTTCTAATGAAAAATTACATAAGAAATGTCTATTTGAGTAACTTTATTAGTGGTTTTGATTTTTTGACGATTTTTTCAAAATTTCATTCGAAAATTTAGGGGGGTTCTGAACATTCGATTGCGTATAAAAACTGTAGGATTCCAGTGTTTACGGATTGTGATTTTTGTACCAAATTTGGTTCAAATCGGTCCATTCATTCGTCAGTTATCGTCTCCACAGACTCACTGACACACACACACATACTTTCACACACACACACACACACACATCACTTCAAAAATGTTTCATTCGTGATCAGGGATGCTTGAAACGCGCTCTCCCGTTGAAAACTCGAATTCGAATTTTCGACCCCGTCACAATACTTTCCTTATACATTATGTATATAAGAAAAGTAATAAATGTATTTGTTTATTCAATGGAGGTTATATAGAGGTTATTATAGAGGTTATATATAGGTTATTATAGAGGTTATATAGAGAATAAATATATAGTTCATGGAATGATATACTACGAAGAGGAATATTTCTCTTTATAAAAATAAATTTTAATCATTGACGATTTATTATAAAATGAGATGACATCAAGTAGTCATATTATTCACATAGGCGTAGCCAGGATTTCGAAAAAAGAGGGATGTTGAAGACAGAACGGGGTAGGAGGAGATTATAGGGCATAATAGAGGTTTTCTGTTTAGACCTTATAGAAAACTAATGCAATTAAATTTAGTTAATGGGAGGGGGGTATAGGGAATATATAATACATGTAATTATATAGGACTATGAATTTGTATACCCGGAATATTTATTCAATTAAAAATACTATTATAACCGATTTATTACTGAACAAGGTGGTATAGTCAATTCACGCCATTGGTATAGCCGGGATGTCGAAAATGGAATGGGAAGTCGAAAATTAAATGAAAAAAATTTACAGATCTGCATTTGGTTCTTCAATATGAACGTTTTAGAAAAGTAATATAATTCTTCAGTCAATGGAGGTGGTGGTGGTGGGGGGGGGGAGAGGTTTAACCCTCTTACCTACGCCACTGCTTTGTACTGAATGCTGAAGTAGTAGTTGATGGAGATTAGAACACGCAGTTGTAGCGAAATAGATAGCGGTTGGCCATAATGCAATTAACCAAATTTTGTGATATATGTGCTGTGAGTGTGTTAGTTTGCACCATTGTGGAAATTAGGAGTGCTTCCCCGAGATCGTTAATCCCTTCTTTTTAAGATAATGGCTATGCTTATGACCTTGAGTAATTTTTATAGTGACATAACTATTCGTAGTAAAGCCCATAGTCCTACGTTCCCTTTACTATATTTCCTTTATTAGCGATTGATTCCCTATACCCATTTCTCATTGGTTAAACAATTATTTTAGTTTTCCATAGGGTCAACATTGGAAAAACAAACTCAGCTTTGTGATTACCCGACATTCGGTCGTCGACTTCCCCCTCCTTTCTGAGATCCTGGCTTATAGAGTAAATCGACTAAAGGCTAAACTGAATTTGCATAAATTGAAAAACATACTGTGTATCACCAACGTTGTTCTGGGGAAAGCCATGTTCTAAAAAACCTATAAGAAATATTGCTTTGTAATTCTTAAAATTGGAATATACTTTACTTAATGCATTCACACACACACATTTTCAACGCGCGCGGAAAATATCTTTCTAAAAGTGGCGAAATGGGTTCAATTCAGAAACGTGTTTATCCGACATAACTTCGAATTAGAAAATTTTACAGAAAACAGAACTTTTTACTTTCCATGCAATACATGGTAATGTACAGGGAAAGTATTGGAATCATGTCGAAAACCACAACTCGAGTTTTCGACGGATCTACACGTTTCGAGACCTGTAGAATACGAAAAAACCATTTTTAGCGTGACGTCTGTGTGTGTGTCTGTCTGTGTGTCTGTCTGTGCAGATTTTGTATCCACTCTAACTAAAAAAGTAATCGACCGAATTTCATAAAATTTGGTAGGTAAGTCACTTGTGGGCGACTCTGGTGTTAATTAGTTTTGGGTATGATTCGGGATAAAAGAACCCGCCTTTTTTTGCGAAATGGCCCGCAGAAGCTTGTATCCACTGTAACTGAAAAACTAATGAACCGAATTTCACAAAATTTGGTAGATGAGTCACTTGTGGGTTACCCTGGTGCTGATTAGATTTTGGTGCGATTCGAAAAAAAATAACCTGCCTTTTTTTGCAAAATGGCCCGCAAAAATCGTCAAAATCTAAACTAATGAACTAGATATACTCAAATATATCCATTAAATGCTCGTTTAATACGTAATTTTTAACGACGAAAAGAAAAGGATCAACCCCATTACACTAGGACTAGCCGTTCTCGAGATATTTTAGTTTTTCGTATTTTCTCTACGCCACCTTTAATAATAAGTCCGGTTACCGAATGAGAACGAAAATTGAATTAAAAGTGTGTGAAATAAATTTAAAAAAAAATAAAGAGAACGTGAATATAAACGTCTGCAGGGAAAGTCATGTGCTGCCCACATCAGATTTTTACTTTCCCTGCAATACATGGTAATGTATAGGGAAAGTATTGGAATCATACCGAAAATCACAACTCGAGTTTTCGACGGATCTACACGTTTCGAGACCTCTAGAATACGAAAAAACCATTTTTAGCGTGACGTCTCTGTGTGTGTGTGTCTGTGTCTGGCCGTCTGTCTGTCTGTGCAGATTTTGTATCCACTCTAACTAAAAAACTAATGGACCGAATTTCACAAAATTTTGTAGGTAAGTCACTTGTGCGCGGGGCTGGTGTTGATTAGTTTTGGGTACGATTCGGAATAAAAGAACCCGCCTTTTTTTGCGAAATGGCCCGCAAAAGCTTGTATCCACTTTAGCTGAAAAACTAATGGACAGAATTTCACAAAATTCGGTAGATGAGTCACGTATTGGTCACCCTGGTGCTAATTAGATTTTGGTACGATTCAGAAAAAAATAACCTGCCTTTTTTTGTAGAATGGCCCACAAAAATTGCCAAAATCTAAACTAAAAAGCTACGTATGCTCAAATATATCCATTAAATGCTTGTTTAATGCGTAATTTTTAACGAAAAAAAGAATAAGACCAACCCCATTACAATAGGACTAGCCGTTCCCGAGATTTTTCGTATTTTTCCACCCCACCTTTGAAAATAAGTCCAGTTATCAAATGAGAACGAAAATTGAATTAAAAGTGAATTACATTTAATTGAAATAAATAGAACGTGGATATAAGTTTGCTGGGAAAGTCATGTGCTGCCCACATCAGATTTTTCTATACAATAGAAAGAAGAATTAGAAATGAAGACTGATAAAATCTTGGCACCTATGGAACTGATTTATTTTAATAAATTTAAAATATCCGATACCTTTTTTTTTATAATTACAACACTATTTTATCTTCAACACGTATTTTTCAATGAATGGCTGACCACTTAACATGACAGTCGCAGTGGTCCTTCTGAAATTAATGGCAGAAGGGGCTACAAAACCCAATTATCACAAAAGAAAACCGCCAGCCGTCATCAACGCTGATTAATTATCATGGACTCTTTGCTAAAAGCTCCTGCTTCTTAAAAAAATTTCCATCTACATGGAAACATAATTTTGATGAAAGTTGATTGTTTTGTTTCTCTTAAATTAGCATATAATAGGGGCTCTAAATCACCGACCCAACGTTTTTGCCATTTTTGTGCTATTTCCCGAATGAATTGTGAATGCATTTTGTGGCTTTTAGATAAAATAAAGAAGATCAATAATGACTTATGCATTTATTTAGTGTTGTTTTTGTTTAAAAAATATCTGATGTGGACAACACACTACTTTTTCTACATAAGCAAGTATTTTACTTATTTCAGCGATAAATAATGATGACAAGATGCACAGTACAATGTTTTTAACATTGAAAAGTACAATGACATTTGGCGTTTTTCTAGATGAAAATACGTAAAATGATTTTGAAGTACCAAATTAATTTATATTTCGCGCAAATGACTTGACAATTGAAAATATTGCTAATTTCTGCTAAACAATATATCATATTAAAATACGTTAATTAATATTTATTCATTAATTTGGTGTCACATTCGCAACTTTGGCGTTATTTTTGCCAATTTGGCGAGATTTTCGTCAATTAGGCATTATATTAAAAAAGTTGCCATGTTGGCGATTTGTCGCCAAGTGTTACATATTTGATGATACTTACTGTCGCATGGTAAACCCATGATCCAATATTTTCAGGGGTGCGATCTAGAGTTTACGTATTTATTTTGGGGGTCAGCCTTTTCGTTTGGCCAGCTGCACTCGGAAGAAATAGAAAACAGGATGCCGGGGAGTTTTCTTTGGAGATCGCATTTTACCGAAAGATTTTAAGGTTTGTCCGGTTCGGACGGATCATAGGACTGACGGTCTGTTTGAGTTAGTGGCCGAAAGCATATCAGTTTCGCAGGGGCTTGAGGAGGGGCTTTTTGTTTCTGGGGGTCTAAAAGCCAATGGCGTTGCTTTGGTGTCAAGGGGTTAAGACCCAGAATCCAATGAGATAGTGGTGTGCGCCTCAGGGGCGTGTTTTAAAATCTTGGAGAGAGAGAGTTTTTCAGAAATTTAAAAAGGAGCGAGGGGAAGGAACTGGGTTTTTTGATTGCGTAAAGTCTGCTGCACATCATGGTCCTCTGAGAAGAGAGATGCTGCTCAACGGCAAGTGATGTTGGTAAGTTACACATTTAAGGGCCTGTGCCTGATTTGTATCTTTTGTCTCTCTCTCCTCTCTCCAATAAAATAACTACTAGTTAACGCCAATTAAATTATCTACTAGTAAAAGTCAAGTGTTTTCATGATAGCTTACCATCTGTTCCAATTAGTTAATGAGACTCCTTACCATTGTTTATTTTGAATTGTTATTAGAATGGGTGATCAATCCATTTATGTTAATAGGAGCATTTTGTGTATTATGTTACTTGTATCTAGATTTAAGTATTGTAAATAAATTAATGTTATTATTTAAAAACACAACCTTATTCTTTTTCGCGCTCTTACCGAGCGTGTTCTAAAAGAGGAAAGTACCTCGGGATACTTACTATTGTTCATTTTTATGTAATTTTATACACTTAATTGAAAAGCATGCAATATTTTGAGAACGGTTGAAGCTAGCTATTCTAAAGTTTGTATCGGTTGTTTTCAGAGTAAAACATTACATATAAAATGTTTTTTTTTACTTAAAATTATTGAATGTTCTGATTTTTCATGATTTTTCCAAAAATTCGTTCTAAAGTTTGGGGTTTCCGAACGTTCGATTTCGTTAAAAATGAATAGGGTCCAGTATTTACGATATTTTAAGAATTGCATCAATTTATGTTCGAAACGCGCCATTCGTTCGAAACGCTTCTTTATACATGCACAGGTATCACCTCAAAACTCCGCCGCAATACTTTTCTCATACATTGTACTATGTATGGAAAGTAAAAAATCTGATATGGGCAGCACAGGATTTTCCATACAGACTCAAATTTATTTTGTTTCTATTTATCTCATAATTCATTAATTTGAGTTTAATTGCACAAAATAAAGCGGACAAGTATTTGAAATTACACTGAATTTGCAGTTTTAATTTAATCTTCGTTTCATTTGGCGACTGCATGCATTTCTGAAGGCAAATTTGAAAAAAAAAAATGCGAATAAACTGAAATATCTTGAAAACGATTAGTTCTAGCGTATAATAGAGCTGATATTATTCTTTTCTATGTCAAAAATTACGCATGAAACAAGCATCTAATTGATACATTTGTGAATATGCACCCCCTTAATTTCAGATTTTGCCATTTACTGCGGGCCATTTTTGATAAGATTTGGACAAAAATTTTTTGGACTAAATTCTATGGAATATAAGTGCATGAGAGATTTACAATTCAGATATTTATTATTACAAAGCATACTTCGAGTAGACCTAAATTACAGCTTTGTACAGTACACGGAAAACTGTAACCTTCCGCTACGTAATGTAGTCCATGAATTAAATGCTTTAAACAGTAGAAAATAAAAAATTATATTATATAAAACCATTCCTTTGAGTTTAAATCAATAGATTCCAAAAATAAAACGCAAAAATTCTTCATATGTTTGAAAAAATGGATAATCAAAGGAAAATTGTTATTATGGAAACTTCTTAGTCAATGCAGGCATAATGGACGTATGAACACAAAACTGAGTGAAAAGTTCACTAGCAGCTTCCACAAGCTTTAATTTAAATTATTTTTCTTTGTACAGTAGCGGACGAGCGAAGCAAAGTCCATTCTCCATTCCTAACGAAGCAAAATCAATATTTGCCTGGTTATCCCTTTTGCTCGAAATCTATGCAATAGGTAGAAAGATGAATTTTTGCATACATACTTGACATTACACTCAGATTTGCAGAATTGCAATTTCAATTATTAAAATGAACTACAGCCTTGATCAAAAGCATTAGGCACCTTACTGAAATCCATTTATTTTAAACTACTAATGTGTTGGGATAAAATAAAAATGCAGAGATTCAAACTAATTATTTCTTATTAAAACTTATCAATATTTGGTTGGATCTCCTTTCGCCTTTATGACAGCATTAATCTATTTATGCATAGAAAGTATTAACCTACTACATTTTCTCGGTGTCGTCTTTCATTACTCTTGCAATATGAATTTTAAGGTTGTTTTTGAAGTAATGGAATGCTTTCTGATCTTGCATTTGAGAACAGCCCACATCTGTTCAATGGGGTTGAGATCTGGAGACTGGGGAGGAGATGGCAAAAGATGGACACCATTTTCACTGGACCACTTCATAGTCACAGCAGATGTGTGGCGAGTTGCATTGTCGTGTTGGAGTCTAACCCCATCCATGTTTGTATAGCTGAAAATTCGTGAAAAAGATCTTGCAGTGTTGTTTTTAGTATATTTATGTACGTCAAAAAGTTCATTCGTCCCTCACAGATGTACATTTCGCCCTCACCGTCGACTGCCATGGATCCACAAATCATTATGGTGCCACCACCCTGTTTCACAGTGGGCACTATGCACTCTTCCTTATATTCCTCACCTACACGCCTCCTCACACAAGACACACCAGGTGTTCCAAATACCTATAGAATTGAAATTAAATTACCAACATGCTAATGAGCTTTATAAAAAACGTTGTTATATATTGACAATTTCACGCTAATTTTGAATGAAAGCAAGTGAAATGAAACACACCTGAACTTTTGATTCATCAGACCACAGAACTTTCGCCCAATCTTCTTCAGTAAAATGGCGATTTATAAGAGCCCATTCCAACCGTTTCTATTTGTTTATTTCGAAAATCCATGGCTTCTTCCTGGCTTCGCAGTCTTTCAATCCAGCTTCTACAAGCCGTCTTCTAGTGGTTGAAGAACAGATTCTTTTTCTTGTTGCCTTTGACAATTCAGCAGCTAATTGAAATGAAGATTTTCTAGGATTTTTCAATGCAAATCGTTTCAAAAGTCGGCCATCCCTGGGTGTAGTGAACTTTCCCCCCCCCCCCCCCACTTCTTCGACGATTTAAATGACTACCAGTGTTCTTCAGACGTTTGATAGTGTATTGCTCAGCGTATCTCGAACATTTCATTTGTCTGTCAATTTCTCATTGGCTATTGTCTTGGTCGTTTAAAAATTGAATTTTCAACCGTTGTTCATTGCTGAGCTCTGTAGTTTCCGGCATTTTATACAAACAAGACCTCAAATTTAGATGAGATAGGCAACAATCGCGTGCACGTGTACAAACCAGATCACCGAATGCAACCGACTGCTTCCACAAAAACCTGGAATTTCCCGTTATCGTCCTGGAAATGTTTTATTGGTTGTCAATTGAAATGACGTTTGCATTTTCATTTCAACTTCCAATTACGTATGCAGTCAAAAACAAATGAGGTTATTTCAAGTAATACACCCGCAGTTAAAGTAGAAAAATTAAGATGCCTAATACTTTTGATCAAGGCTGCATAACAGGAGGAAACGTCTATTTTTAAACTGCGCATGCTCAATACGCATCCTACACATAACAAGTAAAGAACAACTTTTGAACAGCCAATCAAAGCGTGTGCACTTACCTGCATTGCGATTCAAACGCGCTCCTTTATATTAAATAAGTTTTTGCTTTTTAAATGTGTTACTTTGATTTCATTTTTTTCCTGCATTATAATTTAATTTAATATTCAAATTCTAAAAACTTTTATGCTCTTTTGAATTAGGATTCTCAAATATTGAAATTAATTTTTTATACTTTTAATTTCATAATTATTTGTGAAATTAAGTTTGAATTTGAAATCTTTTAAAACTGGCTTATTTCATATGTGCTAGCCATTCAATGCCTGACTTCTTGTTATTGTACATATCTTTGTATTGAGCCCACCCCCCTCTACGAACTATAGAATTTGTTGATTACCATAGAGCAGTTTTAAACTTTTTGGATCGCATATTTCTGAATATACTCACGTACCTCTATGGCAAATACAGATGCGGGATTTTCTTTTTTACTTTTTTTTCTAAACGAACGTTCCAGTAAACAAATATTCATATAATCATAATATCATTGTGTTCATGATCGTGTAATTTAAAAATAATAGTTAATATGCATTATTCTTTAACTATTTTTTTCTCTGTCAATATAAAACGTGACTTAAAGGGAAAAAACGTAAAATATTTTTGGCGTAAGCCATGTATCGATTTGCCTCCCCCCCCCTTGGAGCACGAGTACCCCATTTTGGAGACCACTGCTCCAGGGTACATGTATTGTCCTTCATCAACATCCATATCCCCTTGCAAACAAAATCATCTATATGGGTAAACTTCCAAGCTGACAATCCTTGACTGATTAATTGCTGGTCGGTTTCTTGCCAAAAACTCATGTCGTGGCATTAATAAGATATTTTTTTTTATTTTCTGCAATAAAAACTTATTAATTAAAATCCTGCTGGTAATTATATGCTTTACTTGTTTATAAATGGGGACGGCGCCCAAGAAATAAACAAATGAAGTTCTGGTGTAATATTTAATGATGTAGAATTAATTTTTGTTTTAAGCTTTCATCATCAATCGTTTCAAGGATAGTTTTACCACTTCTTTATCCTTTACTTTTCTACTATACACAAATTATGTGCAAGAAAAGAATTGGTGTGTGATCGAAAATTCTAATTCAAGTTTTCAAAGGATTTACATGCTGTGGAGGGGATTTTTCTTTTTTATTTATGTGTGTGTGCTCACGTTTCTTTCTGTGTTTTTGGAATATTCAAGATTTCTATGAAAGCAATTAAGAATCTCAATAACTTTGCAAGGAAAGGTTCATGGAGTGAACAATTTAGGTCTATCTATAGTAAAGTGACCATATCCGATCAAATAAAAGTTATTGCAGTGCTTTTAGAAGATAACTCAAACATTTTGGATAACGAATTCAGCAATAAATTGAGCCACACAGTACGTGTAGGACGGGCCTAACTCAAGCGCAAGTAAAAGTTTTTCAGTGACTCGGGTAATGCTGAAGAAAGCATCAATCAGCTTAAAACTCCTTTTCAAGACAGAATTGAAAACGCACGAATTTAAGAAAACAAATCAAAGACGAAAGGCTTTAAATCAGGTAGCCCAAGTTGTTACAAAGATTACAAAGTTGTTAAAAAGCCGGAATTGCTATTACAAAATGATTTAATGATATAAACTTAAAGGGTCAAGTTAAAATCAGTGAACAAAAACCAACTGAATTCTGATTACAACTAAGATTTTGATAGACAAAAGCCAGTCTCATTTATTAACAGTTCTGGTTGTAGAAAAAGTTTATAAGTCTAAAGAAGAATACCCCCCCCGCCCCCCCCACACACAATGTCAGCAGAAGAATGGAAACGTAGATTTAAGAGTGCTGATCAACTGTGAGGTAGAAAGTCAGTAAAAAATCAGCAAGTAGTAAGCTGGTATTGTCATATCTGTTGTGAAGACAGAGCTGGTGGTATGAGATGTTGTTATTGTTGAGACCCAGACCGTCTGACCTACCAGAAAGGTGTAAGGTAACCGTTTGGATGGCCGGGAAGTGCCACCTAATTTAGACCGGAACCCAGTGGGGGAGGCATCCACAAGGACCGTACCATCCTTCCCCTACCACCAACCTCTCGGAAAGACTGACTGACCCACATGTTTAACGTGATCGTACTCCGCATGAACAGGTGGTATGAGATGTGTAATAACTGAATAACTTTTGATAGTCTTAAACTGAGCTTTTCTATTTCTAAATATAACTAGCAGATAGACAGTCGGTAAATCAACGTTGGGGAGACAGACTGAAATTTTAGACTGGTGTTAAACCAGCCCAAAACGGAAAATTCGAATTGAGAATCAAATTAAATTAGTTTCTTTATACAACTACTATATTTAGGGAAAGTAAAAAAAAAATTTGGAAGCTTCAGTTTGTGGGGAAAGTCGTCCGTTGATCACATATGTTTTTCCCGAAAACAGCTCCCAGGAATGAATTGAATCTAATATAATGAATTGGACAAAAAATGAGACTATAGTGAGAATTACATTTTGGTCGCACCAGACTCCTATTGTTTAAACCACTCATAAAAAACAATCTGGATTGAATCAAATCCACTCGGCGAGCATTAGCGAGTTCAAGATCTAATTACTTATCCCAAATCGGTTTCGCTATTAAATTAAACCACTTTAACAAAGGAAAATTGATTATAAATTCAAAGTTCGTTTCATTTTTTTCCCTACCCTTTCTACAATTTAAAAGAATCTTTTTAATTACTTCATCTTTTGTATAAGGAAAAAGCAACTTTCATTAACTGATTGCTTCAAACACAATGACACCATCCAGTTCCACCTAATCCATTGGTATAGTTCTTGCATTTCTTTACCTAATGTAAGTTATTTTGAGTGCCTCCCCCCCCCCCCCTTCATTTTTTACGTAAACAAAGGAGAATGCTTAAAATAATGGTTGACCACTTAGTGAGATTCGTAGCATATTGTCTTTTTATAATTAATAGTGTTGAGTGAAATAACCCAATTATCGTCGTGGAAGACCGCCAAACTGCCACCGGTTCTGATTTATTGCTTTGTTATTAGTGCCAAAAATATACAACTTAATACATTTGTTTTATTCTCAAATAACACAAAAATATCTGATTTGTCCAACACATGACTTTCTCTACAGACGAACAAATTTTGAGTACAGACGAACAAATTTTGATTGTGTGGAAAGGTAATAATACGAGTTAGAGCTTTCTTCGTTATTAAATATTACTGAAATTCGTTGGGTCCACATTAAATTTTATTCCTTTTTTTTCTGAATAATAGAAGAATTCTAAGAATGGCTAAAAGAGTTAGCCGATTTATTAATTTAAAATTTAAAAATTAAAATAGTTACATAGATCAGTTTACATAGAAAGTTGTAATTGTTCGTAAGATATTTGACATGGGTCATAAGAAAGCCAACACGAATTTTGACATGGATACTCTTGCGGATATCTTCCCCCCGAAAGTATATTTATTAAAAAATTAAAATGGTTACATAGATCATAAAAAAGGTGTCATTGTTCATGAGAGTGTCGGAATATGTCATAAGAGAGCCAACATGAATTTTGACATGGATACTTTTGTTTATCTCTTCCCCCGAAAGTATATTTATTAAAAAATTAAAATGTTCACATAGATCATAAGAAAGTTGTCAGTGTTTATAAGAACGTTGACATGGATCATAAGAGAGCCGACATGAATTTTGACATGGATACTTTTGTTTATCTCTTCCCCCGAAAGTATTTTTATTAAAGAATTAAAATGATTAACATACATTATAAGAAAGTTGTCAGTGTTCATAAGAACGTTGACATGGGTCATAAGAGAGCCGACATAAATTTTGACATGGATACTTTTGTTTATCTCTCCCCCCGAAAGTATTTTTATTAAAGAATTAAAATGATTAACATACATCATAAGAAAGTTGTCAGTGTTCATAAGAACGTTGACATGGGTCATAAGAGAGCCGACATAAATTTTGACATGGATACTTTTGTTTATCTCTTCCCCCGAAAGTATATTTATTAAAAAATTAAAATGGTCACATAGATCATAAGAAAGTTGTCAGTGTTCATAAGAACGTTGACATGGGTCATAAGAGAGCCGACATAAATTTTGACATGGATACTTTTGTTTATCTCTCCCCCCGAAAGTATTTTTATTAAAGAATTAAAATGATTAACATACATCATAAGAAAGTTGTCAGTGTTCATAAGAACGTTGACATGGGTCATAAGAGAGCCGACATAAATTTTGACATGGATACTTTTGTTTATCTCTTCCCCCGAAAGTATATTTATTAAAAAATTAAAATGGTCACATAGATCATAAGAAAGTTGTCAGTGTTCATAAGAACGTTGACATGGATCATAAGAGAGCCGACATGAATTTTGACATGGATACTTTTGTTTATCTCTTCTCCCGAAAGTATTGTTATTAAAGAATTAAAATGATTAACATACATCATAAGAAAGTTGTCAGTGTTCATAAGAACGTTGACATGGGTCATAAGAGAGCCGACATAAATTTTGACATGGATACTTTTGTTTATCTCTTCCCCCGAAAGTATATTTATTAAAAAATTAAAATGGTCACATAGATCATAAGAAAGTTGTCAGTGTTTATAAGAACGTTGACATGGGTCATAAGAGAGCCGACATAAATTTTGACATGGATACTTTTGTTTATCTCTCCCCCCGAAAGTATTTTTATTAAAGAATTAAAATGATTAACATACATCATAAGAAAGTTGTCAGTGTTCATAAGAACGTTGACATGGGTCATAAGAGAGCCGACATAAATTTTGACATGGATACTTTTGTTTATCTCTTCCCCCGAAAGTATTGTTATTAAAGAATTAAAATGATTCACATACATCATAAGAAAGTTGTCAGTATTCATAGGAACGTTGACATGTGTCATAAGAGAGCCGACATGAATTTTGACATGGATGCTTCTATAATTCGAAATGCAGGTACCCCCCCCCCCCCCCCCTTATTTAATATTGGGTAATATTAATGTGTTTTGGTGTAAATTTTGTGCTAAATATAGAAAATTCAAAATTTCAGTCACATTTTCAGTGATTTTGGTAACAAGTATATAATTTTAAATATAGAAAACGGAATGCAATTAATTTATAAATTTTTACACGCACTACCTCTTATCTTGGGTAGTAAATAATACAAATATAAACAAGGTCAATCATACATAAAGCATTCATTATGAAACACTTTCCAACTGAAATGCAATCCGCTAAATGTATCGCATCTCTAAAATGCGATACATTCAGCGATGATATTTTTTTAATTATTACAGAACTACAATAATTTATTTTACTTGAAAACTTAACTTCCTCGAAAAAAAAACCCTTTATTCAAATGACGTCATCGAAATATAAATCGTCTGGCTCTCTACGTAAAATCAATGAATATTTCATTCATATCATTTATATTCCAGACTCCAGAGCTAGATAATTTTGCATTAAAAATTTGCAATTCTTATACAACTCATCTTACAGTTTGATTTGTTTACATTCTCCATACGTTAAAATTAGGCTTCGTTGTAGAAATAATCAAAGTTTGATGATCATCTAAACTCCAAAATATTAAAATTGCGTTGGCGCAGTATATAGATGCACAAAAATTAATTAAAACTAATGTGGTTTTAGGACGGATGCAACACTAAATCTAAATTTTAAAGAACTTTAAAAATCACGATTTTTATTCTGGGAAAAAAAGATGGATGCCATATTTTATTTTGAAGTGGGTCACATCTTTATATTATATGGGTGTAATAATTATTTTAATTTTTATTTAAAAAATTATCGAACATATTTTGCTGAATTTTTTTTTATGTATTTTATAGGATAATTTGAATATTTCCTAAAATTTTCGAAGCAGTTTGTAAATTTTAACTTCGCTTAAAAAAGTTTGACAAATTATGTCCCATAGAGTTCAATGTATTTCATTTTTTTTTTTACCCTGGTTCAATCCAAAACTAATTGGGTGATATTAGTCATTTACATTCTCACAGACAATCTCAACAACATACTAAAATTTCATTTTGATAAAGTTATTCTTACGGCAGTTGTTGTGCGAACGAACAGGAAGAATGAACAAAGTCATAAACATTTTTCAACTATGTTGCAAAGTTTTAAAAAAGAGCTAAATATTGATATTATTTTCTTTTAATGTACCAGCATATACAATTTAAATAAAATATCGGTGTAAAGCTTTTTGAATTGAATTAAAAATGTTTCTTTAGTCCTTACCATCAAAAGTCTAAGCGCTGAAAATTTTTGGAATGTTAACGATTATAATACAGTTAAGGAATGTAAATATTATTATAAATAATCATTTAAAAGTAATGCAATAAATGGGGATTGCCCACACAAATGCCCAAATATGACTGCTCATACAAATTTGGATTTGTTCGCGGCCCACTTGGATGAATCCGCGGTCTGGACTTTATACTACACTCACTGCTAACTTCAGAAATAATGCTAAATTAGAATTGTCTTAAAAATAATTGTTAAACTGGAGTTTAAAGACTTTACAAGGACGTTTGCTGGACAGAACATTTGAAATTTCTAACACACACACATTTATATATATATATATATATATATATATATATATATATATATATATATATATATATATATATATATATATATATATATATATATATATATATATATGTATACAGGGTGTCCCAAAAACATTGGCCTCGTCTTTTATTCCTTAAATATTGATCTTAGACATATATAATAAATTACAAAGTTGCCTAAAAAAGTTACAGAATTTTATGAAATCGATTGAAATTTTCAAGAGAATTAAATTTTAAGAAATACAAAATTAAAATTTTTATACGGCCCCCGCACAAAAACATTTCCAATGAGTAAAATGTGCCCCATACACTAATAAGGTGATGTACAAAATTTCAGTATTTTATCATAAAAAGTCCCAGAGATATGAAAAGACAAAAATGTTGACTTAAACCACTTTTCGATACATTGACTTGGGTTCTCAAAGGGGAAAAGTCATGTCGGCAGATCGCGTTTCAGTGGCCATACACAAATTGCGAAAGAAAACAATGATTACATAAATAAATAATAAACTTTTCTATTTATTGGTACAAAAGTATATACACTTTGTAGATATAATAACTTTACACAAAGATTACAAACCTTGTTCAAATTGTTTTCCATCCATGCCAAAGATCCATTAAAGATAAAAGGCAGATATTATTTGCTTATGATGCATTTCTGCGTTGCGTCATTTGCACTTTTGCTGTAAACATTTACATTTTAATTTATGATTAATCCCACACCAACTTAATCATATCTCTGGGACTTTTTATGATAAAATGCTGAAATTTCGTACATCACCTTATTAGTGTATGGGGGCACATTTTACTCATTGGAAATGTTTTTGTACGGGGGTCGTATAAAATTTAAATTTTGTATTTCTTCAAATTTAATCCTCTGAAAAGTTTTATCGATTTCATAAAATTCTGTACCTGTTTTTACGCAACTTTGTAATTTATTATATATGTCTAAGATCAATATTTAAGGAATAAAAGCCGAGGTCAATGTTTTTGGGACACCCTGTATATATATATATATATATACTTCTGTCACACATCTAGAATCTGAACGAGTACATTGCTACTTGTACTTTTTGGGAATTTTTATATATATATATATATATATATATATATATATATATATACATATATATATATATATATATAAATATAAATTAGTAAATCCAATATATATATATATATATATATATATATATATATACATATATATACATATATATATATATATATATATATATATATATATATACATATATATACATATATATATATATGTACACATATATATATATATACATATACATATATATACATATATATACATATATATATACATATATATACATATCTACATATATATACATTATATATACATATATACATATATATACGATATATATACATATCATGGACACATGGACACATTATTACTGGGGATCTCAGTATAGTTCAGGATGATATACTTAGGGATATTATGAATAAAGGGTCTAAATTTCGCATTCCATTCTGCCATCACCCTAAACAACTTCTTCAGTCTATATCTTTTGATTTTAATAAATTCATATATCAACTTGCTTGTTCACATTCCATTCCTATTGAAGCATTCCATCTATGGAAGTATACTACCTTACATCTACTTAAAAATTTTTTTATAAACATTAAATTAACGAAGCCTAGGTATCCTTATAAACAACTCCTATCTGCTATTAAAGAACTACAACAACATTTTGTCATAACTTATGTAGATAAAGCTTCTAATAATTATGCCATCATTTGTAAAAAATATTATGTTTCTCTGTTACAGAATTACTTAAAAAGGAATCACATTTTTAAACCCATTAATAATCAGTCTATCAAAATCAAAACTAAAATGCTAAAATTATATACACAATTAAATATTAATTGTAAGTTTTTAAAATTTCCTTATGTTACTTTGGTTCCTAAATTCCATAAATCACCTCTCAGTTTTAGAACAGTCACTTGTGGACATAAT
The DNA here is from genome assembly GCA_951213105.1 of Amaurobius ferox. NCBI lineage: Eukaryota > Metazoa > Arthropoda > Arachnida > Araneae > Amaurobiidae > Amaurobius > Amaurobius ferox. Next base: position 88,941,037 of record OX578153.1, read on the forward strand.
ACCTTTACCACTACAACTAGTAAGTATTTGCTTAACTGTTTAAATAGAATTAATGAATATCTTAAATTTAAGAATTCGGGATATTTCATTTTAAATAATAGTTTTGATTTAGTAAATCACCTTAGCAAGCTTCCACACATTCTTGGTTTCCATACCTTTGATTTAATAATATTGTCTATTTAATAATATTGTCATTAAAGATTTATATAAAGTTATTATCTTTCTTTATCATGACTATCTATCTTCCAATAATATTGCATTTAATGTCAAAAACTTTCCTATGCTCTTGCACTTTGTGTTATACAGCAATTATATTATCCAAGGTGATAACATTTATTTACAAACATCTGGTGTACCACAAGGTGGCTGTAGTAGTAGTATACTCGCTAACTTAAATCTTTATTATTATGAATCTCATTTTAACTCTAATTCATATATTATATATAGATATGTTGACGACTTAATTAGTATTATCATTGATGATTCCGATCCAATTAATATTGATTTTTACTCATCTAACCTAGAATTAATTCCTAATGAGCCTAGCGTTAGTCAAACTGTAAACTTTTTAGACCTGAATATAGATACCCTCAATAATCATGTAATCACCAATCTATATGATAAAAAA